>JAHLJT010008446.1:11811003-11822083 GCA_031308135.1 Acheta domesticus | reverse complement strand
TACGCCACTGCTAAGACCTGAGTAAATCATTTCGAAAATCAGTTACCTTTGTGGGATCCAAATCTGATTTCTCTTCATAAAGGCCATGTCGCGACCCCTAAAGTAAAAAGGTTCTATCTGCACCGCAGTAATTTTACAGGAGAGCATTCAAAGTTTTGGTCCCTCTCTAAAACAAAAACTATTTTATTAAATGTATTGAACTTTGTCAGGTACTTGATATCCAAGCACAAAACTGTAGACTGATAATTATTCTAAAAGCAATGTAAGTTTGGTAGAAACCGAGACCCTAGTTTTACAGATAGAACCTTTTTACTCTCAATATGCATTTTCAAGTTCGAGCAAAAAGGTTCTATCTTTGTTGGTAGGAAAATTTGACTGGTATATTACTTAAATAATTGCAAATATACATGGTAACTGTATCATTTATTACATTTTAAAGAATTCAAAGAAATGTGCTTATATTTTTGTAAAAATCTTATTTAGAGTACTCAATTTTAATTTCATGTCATTACTTAGACTTATCCAACTAGAAGTGGAAAAAAGTAACCTATTGTAAATTACTGAATTACACTTAAATTTGAAATGATATATTACAAACACATTAAAGTAAAATGTCGCGTAGCCATAATATTATTTTTGTTTTTTAAACAATTCTATGAAGTAGGTTTGATCCAGAGTTGGCATCCATTTCAACATGTATGCTAAATCGGCTACCTTTTCCTTCTTTAAAAACTTCTCTTTCGCCACGTACGTTTGCACAGACGAATAGATGGGAGAAGAACTTTTCGCCACCCATCTTGTAGAAATGTATGGTCGCACATTTACGGTGGAACATTGTGAATCAGAATGTTTAATTTTATACTCTACTTCAGCTTGTCTATGAGTGAATTTTAATTGCGAAACTTGAGAGAATGGTATTCATTAAAATGAAGATGTTTGCTGCTTTTATGGAAATCCTTAAAATGCATTGTTTTCATCTGAATAATATTAAGTGGCTTTTTTTCTATTTACTGGCAAATGTATCCGCATGAAAGAAATCGGTGACCAGAATTCACTAGCTCTCAGAGCTTTCTCTATCAATGTTCATTAGAACATTGTGTACTTCCTGAATACACAAGTGACCAGCAGCAGAGTATTTCAAAACTATGTCATCGATTTGTGGGTGTTTTTTTAAAAGTCCTTTATTGCCAGAGACATCATCTGATTATTGTTTTGGGGTACACAGCTGTCGCTCCACATTATAATATGTTTTACCTTAGGCGAGTTTTGAAATATTTTTTCCAAAATTTTGGGAAAACGGCATTTGCAATGTCATTTCTAGAATGGCCAGTGTCAATTTCTGTCGAAATGCGCATATATGTCTTTTGATGAACTGTCATGTTAAATAAATTTAATTTTCTCCTATAGAAGAAAATACTTGTTTGCTCTCGGAATTCTAATCACATTTTCTAAATGAAAGCACACTACAACTGTATGTTCATCTTTGATCTTATGATCTTCCTCTCTTTCCTTTCTCCTCTTTTTCTTGTTATCTACGTTTTCAGTGTATTTTAATTTTAAATCATTAGAAATATTATTTTCCAACTCATTAATTCTGTATTCGCATCTGTCCGCTTTTGGCTGAAAGAAATCCAAATTCAATTCTTCATTAAAAATATTCCGCTATATAGATAATTTTACAAATTGACATCTTTCGTTTAAACAACATTCCTTGTAGTGGTCGTAAGTTTTCGTGATATTTAAGTTGGAGGCGAGGCACTCCTTAGTGGTACTAGATCTACTATAGTGACTCTCTGTTTTAGGGAAAGATTTAATGTGTGCTCTCACTCTGTCTTTCACGTCTTTTGGTATTTTATCCTTAGTTTTGCTACCTAGATTGTCCAATTTTGGTGTTCCTGTTATTTTATCTTTGTGTAAATGTGCATTATTTATCGTCTTCTGGCTTATAGAAAGTGGGTTGAGGTAGAACTTCTTACACACAATAATTTATTTATTTGAAACATAAAACTTGTAAACGAATGTATTCTTCTTTCGGAGGTTTAGAATATTTTCTGTTGGATTTTTTTTTTTGAAAGGATGTGATGTCCTCAGTATGTAGCTGACCTTTTCAGAATGAGTTTCCAATTTGTAAAACGAAATAATCTCTCTTGCTCTTTGGAGTGACATTTAGAGTGCAGTTGTGACGACAAAAATTTCCACAATTTGTAGTTTTGTTAAAGTGTTAAGCTTGATGACCTTGCCTCTGTAATTTAAATGTTCTAAGCCAGCTTGATGTTTCTTCAACCCTTGCACTTTTTTCCAATCCTTCTTATTACACGATGCCACCAGATTGTGAAAACGTACAGCCACAACACAGCGAGATATTGAGTTCTTAAAATGGATTGGGTCTACTAGGTACATGCGCTCCTAACGAAGGGTTAACGACGAAGGGTTACATTTACGTATTAACCGAAAAGACGTAAAATCGTAATAGTCCGGTTTGTAAACAGGATTTACAGGTAACCAATTTTATAATATTATATCACATGTGAAGTGGAGTACAAATAGTGTGTGTCGCATAACCTATAAATTCGTTGATTTAGCAAGACATTCACTCAGGCGTCGTAAGGAATATCCAAATGCCCAATTTTGCCGAACTATTATAAATTCTGGATGGCTACCAATTAAACCCGATAAAGAATAAATAGGTCGATTTTTATAAAAATATGTTTACCTTCTTGCAGAACTGTTTTACTTTAACACAAACAGTGCTTAGAGCACAGTTTTGCCTCGGTGTCTCGTCTTTCAGTACTTCAGTACTGCTTGCCGCATTAGGATCGTATTCAGAACAAGAATGCTCAAAATCACCATCTTCAATTTCACTTTCACACAACATTGCAATTAAATCTGCTTCTAAAAAAGATCTTACAATACCTGGACACTTTGCGCAGCCAACAAGATAATGTCCAAATACATGTAAACAGATTGGTTTTGCGCGGTGAAGCAGATAGAACCTTTTTTCCCGAACTTTAACATACGTTTTGCAGATAGAACCATTTTACCTTATCTGTATCTCAGAAACTAAGCTTCGTAGATCAGTGTAACTTAGAGGTTATGTAAATCTCATCGCTACCGTTACAAATATAACATAAAGTCATTTTTGGAAAAAATGTTAGATAGAACCTTTTTACTTTAAGGTCGCGATGTTGCTTTCCATGCATTCAAGGAGTTGGACATACGGAAGGTGACCAGGAGTACGAAGAGAGGATTTCCTCTGGACGCCATCAACGTTGTCGGACTTCTTGAGACCAGAAAATCAATTAGGAAACTTTAAATGAAACATTTATTGATATTACTTGAATTTATGAACAAACTGTATCAAGTATTTTATAGAGAATTTTGTTCCTCAAATAGGAAAGTGTGTTTACAATTTTCTGGTATTATTTTTCTCCACCTCATTCAATTTTTTGTTAACATTGAAACACTTGTTTTAATTAATTTTGCAATACTTCAGTTCTATAGTTCAACACGAGTTGTGCACCAGTTTATGTTAATTCACATTTAATATGCTCATAAACATTTTTTGCTTGTTCTGTAAAATATGGTTTCGTAACAGTTTTTCATCACAACGTCGCGACTATTGTTCTCTAACTCAACAAAAAATGTATAGCTCCATTTAAAAATCGCATTTTTAAATGACATTTACTTAACCCTCCATCCCTACAGTCATGTACACGCGTACCCAACGCTATTTACAAGTTTTACCATCTTCACTTCTGAATTCAGACCGAGCCGTCTCGACCTTGAGTCAGCCTTCATGCAGCTCATTGCGTTTATTTGCAAATGTACATTCCCGCCTGAGATATGGCATAATATTCTGGGGAAGCTCATTCTGTAGTATTCAGACCTTCAGATTGCAAAAGAAAATTATTCGAATAATGAAAAAATGCCTTCCACGTGATTCCTGCAAGCCTCTTTTCATTGAGCTGGGAATCTTACCATTGCCTTGTCTAATTATTTACGAATCTGTAATATTTGTCAAAAATGACCTACTTAAGGGAGGGAACATATTTTCATGCAATATTGATATTTATAATTAAAACACACGCCATAGAAATCACGTGCATCAAGTGTCAGTATCAACAGCTCAGTACAAGAAATCAACATACAATACATGTACGTTACTTTTCAGTGCATTGCCAGATGACATAAAACAATTAAAGTCGGTACACAAATTTAAATTTAAAGTAAAATCTTTTCTGCTGCAAAAGTGTTTCTATACAATTAGAGACTATACTGATCGTGAAAATCATGAAAAATAATGTTTATTGTAACAAAACAAAGATATATAATGAATTAGTTTACGTTTGCATTGTATACATTTTAAAAAAATATTTAATACGCCTGTAACAAGTAATGTACTTCAGCTTCCGGGTCAATGACCCCATCTCGATCAGGTTTTTGTCCAGTTTCCATGATCCATTGAGCAAATGCTGAGATGGCCCTTTGTTTTGCTTCTGGACGTAATGTAGCTTCACTGTGCGCACGTTCTGTTGAGCACTCATTTTGCTTGTAGTTCATTTTCCATTGAAATTTATTTTCTATAACTCGGGAAAAACATTTTTCAAAATAATTTTATTTTTCTAAAATAATTATTTTCTAATTTGTTTTTTTCGTTTTTTTATTCTGGCACTCAAGAAAATGTGCGCAGATAAATTTCTTTTCCCACACGTCCATATACAATTTTTAATTTTTTGACAAATAAATAAAAAAGATGCAAAAATGCATTGAAACAGTTTTTCTTTCGTTAACAATTATTTGTTATTATTAAACCAATTGAAACATTCTGAAATTGTACTATTTACTGCTTCTTTTTGCAAAGAACATTTGTGTCATCAGCAACAGAACCGTTTCTTCCATTTTTAATAGACGAGGGCATATCGTTTACGTATAACAGAAAGAGAATACGACCTAAAATCGAACCTTGCGGGACCCCATGCTCAATTGACAAAGAATTGGATATATAAGTATATAATGTCCTTTCCTGCCAGTATTTCTACTCTTTGAGTCCGATGTTTAAGGTAAGAAGTTATCCAATCTACGGCAATACCACGAATTCCATTCGAAGGTAATTTTGAGAGCAGATGTTATGGTCAATAACGTCAAAAGCTTTCGAGAGATCTAAGAATATTCCAATGGGTACTTCATTTTGGTCTATTGATGAAGCAAACATCTTTGAGAAAAGAAAAATGGCAGAGAAAACTGACAAAAGAGAAATTGGCCGGTAATTTTGAATATCATTTTTGTTCCCTTTTTTAAAAAGTGGCTTAATTTTTGCTGTTTTGAAAGTATCTGGAAATATTCCTGTACATAAAGAAGCATTGAAAATGTGAGTTAACGGATGTATAAAGGCAGGTGCACAAGTTTTAATAAACAATCCGGAAATTCATCTAACCAGATGAATATTTATTTTTTAGTTTACTGACTATTCTGAGGATTTCGTTGGGAGAAGTTTCGGAAATAAACATCGTACTTGAAATTTTTTGGGAAGTGTAAGATGTTGAATTTTGTGGTTTTAGTCCCTTCGTGAGATCAGACGCAATTATAGAAAAGTGTTTGTTGAAGAGATTGGCAACGTTTTCCGGATTACTCGTTTCTCTTCATTATCCTTTAAAATAACATTCTCTACAAGGTATCGAGATGATGTGGTTCTATTTTTTACGATATCCCACATTGCTTTAGTTTGTTACTAGCGCTCAAAATGTCCTGACTATTTTTCATTATTTTTGCCTGAACTATTACTTTTCTTAAAATTCTTTTGTATTCTCGAAAGTATATATGGAAACAGGGGTGATACGTTATGATGTTTAGAAATAAAGTAAAGCGTACGTTTGTTTTTACACGATGTTCTAATTCCTTGTGTGATCCAAGTATTACTTTTGCTTGAAATGTTTAATTTTCTCTTTTTAAGAGGAAAGCACGCGTTAAAATGAATTGAAAGCTTGGAGAAAAATGAATTATATTTTTCATTTGTGTCAACAGCGTTATAAACTGCGTTCCATGATTCCTTCATCAAGTAGTCCGTAAATAATTTTATATTAACTTTAGTGAATGCTCTGCACATGCGTGTATTATTTATTGTGTCAGTGTTTATGTTCTTAGTAATTGTAAGAATATGTGCATCGTGGTCACTGTATCCTAGAATGTTCGTTATTATTTCATATCTAGTTACCAGAAGGTTTCAGTGTTGCTAATTTTGGACTTCTAAAATATATGCCAGACACATCAGCAGACGTTTAGAAATCTTTCTCTGTATTCAAACTGATTTGTCTCCCAATCGTTGCATATTTGAAATTGCGATCCTTGAAAAGTTACTGGTAATATATAGCAATGGAAACTATTAAGAATGAAATGCAGAAGAGTTGTAAATACGTATAGAGTTTTACAAATAATTTTTAATTTTATTGTGAATGTAATTTATAACAGTGCCTTTTTTCTCTTTATTCTTGACATTTTCAGTGCCGTTTAGGCGCCTAAAAGCGATTTTTCAGTGCCTAAATATCCAATGTCTAGTAATAAATTTAATGCGTTCTGTTCTGCCCGCCGCCGCTTGAGGTCGCGCAACGCAACGCGGCGGCGAAGTTCGCCGGTAGATAGCGCCTGCAGTCTCGCAGCAGAGACTGCGCGTATGTTCTGCAATTTTGTAAACACATCATCGCATTTTGGAGGTCATATTTTCAATTGCAGCTCCGATACTTTGATTCTCGACTGCTCAGACTTATTCATACCAAAGAGTATATTGACTCCAGTGGTTCAATAGTTATTCTGGTACACGTGAATACATAAAAGTGAAGGCGCGTGTATGGGGAAAACATTTTTTTCGTCTTGTATTCTGAAACTTGTAAAATAAAGCTCTGGACATGAAACAATTCAAAAGTTTATTATTTTATTTATCAAGCAATGAGTCACCAGAGTGCGTATTTTTAACCGTTCTTTTTGAAAATCTATAAACGTGCCAAAAAGGGTCCCTAGAAACTCAGGTTGTAATAGGGGGTATTGCGGAAAATTAGTTTCAATAAGTAAATGATGATATAGTAAAACTGAAATATTGCAATTGCATATTAAGTACTAAGACAAAATTATTTGCCATTTATTTTTTAATTATTTCTCAATTGTTTGCCAAAAATGATTAACGTCATGGGGAAAATGCATATTTAAAGATTTTTGTAAAATCTTCAATTGAATCTTATAGAAATCTTTCCAATTTCTACAGATTCATTTGCGCTAGAACTAAGTTTCCTCCTTGACATCTCTTCTGGGTATCATGCCCACCAACGTGTGCAGTAAAAGAATTTGGATTCTCATATGTCACGCATCTGTGCACATGTCCTGATGCTCCAATCACCATTGACTTAACAGTATATAATTTTAAAACTTTTGTGTATGAACGTAAATAATGAGAAGAATCTGCCAAAATTTAAAACTATTTACCCTCTAAAACTATGAAAAATATTGCAATATAATTTGTTATTTGTTTATTCGAAATTAAAGTCAAACAGTGGTGTTACGAAATATTTTGATGACTGCAATCCACTGCTTGATAAGGAGAATCCATTCTTACCTTTGGAATAATTATGGCAGATTTGTTTATGAAAAAGTGGATAAATATTCATTTCTTAACTACGGAATTTCTTCGAAATTTCCCTCTGCACCTTCGTACCTCTTTTTAAAAAAATACACGAGCTTTTCCTTTTCATCAGTTTAAGATCGTTCCAAACATTTTTCCTGTGCTTATTACTTTTGCCTCCTGTACTTTTCTCGATAGTTTCGTAAAGTTTACATAAGAAAATTTATCCATTTTGTTGTTACAAGAGCTCCACATCAAGAGATTTTCTGTAGAAAAATTGCCAATTTCTGCCGCAGAATTACGACACTTTACTTTTTAAAAATTTATTTATTTAACGTCAAAACAGTTACAACTGTGTGTGACGTGCTATGGGGAGAAATGAATTCTGAACACGTTTTCATAATTCTGTGATCCATATCCTAAGCTAAATTCTAGTTGAATTTTGAATACAGAAAAAAGAGCGGTTTTTTGCAATGATTGTTAACAAAATATTCGCTCCGATGTAATAAAATCTATTTTCAAGAGTAAATAAGCTATACATTTTGGCTCTTAGCCTGTATCATGCTCTTTGAGGAGGAATATTATTTCCTGCCGTGACAACATGGAGAACTATAATTTGAGTAGCTATATTTCCCACTGAATTCTAGAAGACATACACAGATAATAATGTTTGAATTTGAACTGAATTTGAAACTGAATTTGAAAGAATTCTGAACGCGTAGCATAATGAACTTCATTTTGTGTTCAATTCATTCAAATGGTCGTTCCATTTCAGATTTGACTGAATTGAGAGACTTATAAATTTTGTTACCTTAACATTAGTCAATGGTACACCGTTCATTTTCAATGAAGTATAGAACTGTTGGTTTAAAATGGACAATTGCGTTGAACCCGTTGTCTTTTCATTTACTATTAATTCGTTATTATGGAACCAAATTTAAACATTTCATATTGTACTATTTACGGTTTCTTTATTGCAAAGAATATTTGTATCATCAGCAAAGAGAACTGTTCTTCCGTTTCGAATCGTTTACGTATAGTAGGAAGAGAATATGAACAAATATCTTGTCTAATATTTTTGGGGAAACGTCTGATGCTGAATTTTGTGGTTGAAGGCCCTTAGTGAGATCGGCAGAAATTCTCGAGAAGTATTGTTTAAAGACACTAGCCACTGTTTGCCAGATCGTTCATATCTCTATCGTCATCTTTTAAAACAACATTCTATACACGGTTTCTAGTTGCTTTTGTCGTATTTTTTGATAAATTTCGCATTGCTTTTGTTTTGTTATTTGAGTTCAAAATATCCTGATCGTGATTCATGATGTGACCCTACCTTATGACTTTTCTTAACAATGATTTGTATTTTTTAAAGTAGAGGAGGAAATCGTGAGAAACGTTATGATACTTAGAAATGAAAAAAAGAACTCGTTTGTTTTTACATGATGTTCTAATCCCTTGTGTTATCCAAGAATTGCTTTTCCGTGAAATATTTAATTTTCTTTATTGAAGAGGAAAGCAAGTGTTAAAATGAAATGAAAGCGTTGAAAAAAAGAATAATATTTATCTTTTGTGTCAATAGTATTATAAACCGCCTCCCATGACTCCTGTAGCAAGTAATCATTACTCCTTATTTAGGTATGCATTA
The DNA here is from genome assembly GCA_031308135.1 of Acheta domesticus. Lineage (NCBI taxonomy): Eukaryota > Metazoa > Arthropoda > Insecta > Orthoptera > Gryllidae > Acheta > Acheta domesticus. The sequence goes on along the minus strand of JAHLJT010008446.1, from coordinate 11,812,832 downwards.
CATTTTCTTAACAATGATTTGTATTTTTTAATGTAGAGGAGGAAATTTTGAGATACGTTATGATGCTTAGAAATGAAAGAAAGAATTCCTTTCTTTTTACATGATGTTCTAATCCTTTGTGTTATCCAAGAATTGTTTTGCCTGAAATATTTAATTTTCTTTTTTGAAGAGGAAAGCAACTGTTGAAAAGAAATTAAATTGTTGAAGAAAAAAGAATTTTATTCACTGTTAGTATTATAAACCGCGTCCCATGACTCCTGTAACAAGTAATCAATGAATAATTTTATTTCACTTTTAGTCAACAATCTACTCATAGTGTATTATTTACGCAGTAGTTCATTGCATACTTTAGCTTAACTTAAATACACATATGTATGAAGGCTTAATAGCCAAATTATAACTTTAAACTATTACGTTGGTTGAGGTAACACTTTGGGCTCTGGTTGGGATTTAGTTCGGGGAATTTGTTGAAAAAATTGAGAAAAGGAAATTTATATTGTTTTCTGGTTTGTACGTGAAGAGTCTTTGCCGAGACTATGTGGCGATAGGGAAGGGATAGTTTTAGCCTACAATTTTTTGTGTAGTTATTTATTGGTGACATTCCTGGGAGCATTTCCAATAATTCTGAGGAATTGATTTTTTACGATTTAGAGTTTTCCTGCATTTAACAAGTTTGGATATGTTTATAATTGCAAGACTTATTATTGCATTGTGTATTGATAATATTGATTGATGTGGTAATGGGCTGGATCTGTATCTACAGAGAGAACTGCTCTGAGGAAAGGCGCAGAGTGGCGGCCGAAACGTGGGTCGTGTCTAGGACGCGGCGTCTGCCGGACAGCCAAATAGTCACTGACTCCGGCCGCGGAAGCCTAAGCTCTGAATGTGTATTAATGGGTTTAGTTGTATTACCTTGATTCTAACTCGAGTAATTTTGTTGCTTCCAATTGATTTTTGTGTCTGTCAGTCCTAGATACCTGATTGGTTTAATGAGAGGGAGTCTGTTAATTGTGTTGGCTGGCATTGGCAGTCGCGAGGGTTAATGTGATTGGAGTGTGAAACTCTTGGCGGCCGTTTTGGTTGGATAGAAATGTATTTTTGGATTTTGAAGCCCAACTGTCAATTAGGTTAAGATATGGTTGGGCTTTGTTGTTACAAACAAGGATCGAAGAGGTGGAGTTAAAGCTGTATCATTAGCAAACTAGACAATGTTGATATCGTTTAGTATGCAAATGCCTGCGACGTATAAATTAAATAAAGTAGGAGAAAGGGATGGACCTTGTGGTAATCCTGCTAAGATTGGTCATGGGTTGAAATGGCGCTTGTTTACATTTACTGAAAAAGTCATTTGCTGATGGAACTTTGTATGATTGATTGGATATAATTCGCTGTGCCTACTTTCTTGATTTTATACAAGATTCCTTGGTGTCAAGTCCGGTCAAACGCCTGTATTACGTCGATGAAAACTGCTACTGTGTGGCATTTAAAAAATTACATAAAGCTGCTCGGTATTACGGAAAAGTTGGTATAACGTGGTTATTGTTTCGGTGAATCCAAATTATTCCGTGGGAATTGCTTTTGTTGCCTGAAAGTATTCTTTAAATCTTTTCAGAATATTTTTTTCAAATATCTTGGATAAAGTAGATAGTAAACGTGTGTCAGTAGTCATTATTGTCCACATAGATTGGACTGAGTTTTGGAATGGTATTAACTATGGCATGCTTCCGAAGTTGAGGAAAGTATCCTATTCTGAGGTAAGATTGAGTAAATATTCGGAAAATATACTCTTGAAGGGAAAGGTAGATTTTCACTATGTTACTGTTTATATT
>JAHLJT010008446.1:11789725-11810003 GCA_031308135.1 Acheta domesticus | reverse complement strand
TCACATCAACAGCTATGGCCATTAGCGACCATTATTGGGTTTAACGTTATGGTTACTGTGAAGACATGATATGGTAATGATGAAAGGATGAACACAAATACAACCATGTCCGAGGCAGGACTCAAACTCACGATCCTTCAGTTCGAGATAGCTACGACACTACTGTCTTAGGGATCTCGGCCACCGGGGATCGGCAAGCAATTTTTGCTAGGTGAGAAGACACTGATCCACTCGAAGGCAGCAACTTCGATTTCGATGGAAATATATTTATTTCTTCCTTAATTTGTTAACTGAAAGATAAAGCTCTCAATCTGCTTCGGAGTATGTGTGCGCTCCGGTATTATATTTAAAGGTTGTGTTCAGGTTTTCCCCTCAAAATTTCTACAAAAATAAAACACACCAACGATCGAATTCTCAATCGAATATTGCTTCTGACTCAACTTCTATCAATCAGAGATTTCTCATACAATCAAATTAAATATCTCAATTGGTGAGAAACGTTTTTCGTGAACTTGTCTCAACGTTCCCAGCGGCGTGTCTCAATGTACCCTTATTGATTGGGCATGTAAAGACAGGAACAAAACCTTTCAGAAATTGTTAGAGGTCGGCGATATGAGAGGAAATGTATGACAGATACTTCGAAAATAGAGCATCAAGAGTTTCAGTGCGTTCTACATTTTCCTGCGTACCACCGTTGAACAATCGGTTTACACCAATTTTGTAGTACGATAAAGAACTTCAAGATTTTGGTAAGAAAATAAATATAACAGAGTATATCATGTCAATACCAGTTCAATCGAAGATAGATACAAAAATAAAGGTGCTTGATTTCTTAATTTGTGCGATTATTAGCAAGTTATGCATATTTCAATTTATACAAGTCTCAGAATAAATGTTACATATTTCCAAGGCCTGCAGGGGAGTCGAAGACGATCACTTTTCGCCAATGAGCATGTGGTAAGATATTTTGTAGAACAAAGTTCCTCATATGATATATCCTTAATAGTTTGCAACACATTATGCACTTGTGACTCAATCAAAGAGATTTTGTGTACGTGTGTATAATGGGTTGCCTAACAACCAGAAGAAATGTCGCATGTAATTTCGTATTTTGACATTCCCCACCACATGCTCATAGGCAAAAAGTTATCATCTTTTACTCCTTACACCCCCTAGAAGTTCATAAGATTTGTTGTCTTATTGTCAGTTCTGCGAATAGACGCCCCACAGCCAATTCTCCATAGTCTAGTGCAGACACAGCCAGCTCCCATTCTTCCCGGCAGGTGCTTTTAATTGGGGACTTTTTAACGTCGAAGCTCTCAAAAGCTCTAACGTTGTTTATTCGCGCAAGGAATTCAGCTTTAGGACGGGGTGGGGAGGGCTAGGTTCGATGTCAGTCCACGCGCTGCGCGCTTTTGAGTTTTTATTAAAGAATATTTAATTCAAAACTCTTGTCCTCGCCAGCAGCTAAATGAAATTGTTACAGCGTGTTGAAGGAAATACACACACCGTACGGATTGTCGCTGCACCTGGTTAATACTTTCCTAGACAATTGAAGTGGCAAATTTAGCTGAAGCAATTCATTTTTTCCTATTAACGATAAACGTCTCTTAAATATAACTTTCCTCAACTTCTGTCTGTCAAAAAACCACAATTTTTAATTTAGAACTTCGTAGTAGTACGGCCAAAAGGGCGAAAGAAGGGACGTAGAGTTAACGTAGAAAGAGAGATAACCTGTTGGGAAGACGATTTGATACCTACGATGAGAACAGTAAACCTATGAATAAGAACAGAAGAAAGGCAACATAAGTTTGTAGTCAAGTACGAGAATTATCTAAATCTGAGAACAGTTTATTGTGATGATAAATAAGTAAAGAACTCCTTCTAACAGTAATATCCGCTGCAAAACATATAGTTTTCACAACCCTTGTCCGAGACCTCAACAATACATCCCATGAATTCTTTAAGAGGTAGGTGTAGAAAAAACATTTTCTTCGTGTTTTTATTGTTCTTACTAACCAAAGATATTATGCAACAAACGTATCTTTGTCTTATAATGTATTTCATCTTATTCGTGGACATTGCATTTTATCAGTAATTTGCCACCAGGCAGCAGTCCACTTGCAAAAATAAAAGTAACTGCACGCTCCATGTGAATGCACGAGAAGGTTGGGACACGGGGCTCATCTCCAGACGATAAGGCTTGGCCAGGGCCTGGCTGCTGAAGCATGCACAATCCGAGTAGTGAAGCCGGTCGCACACTTGCAGACAGGATTCTTCCTGGGATGCGCGCGCGGGAAGAGTGGTAAGGGGCGGGGAATCGAGGGGAAGGGAGTGGTGGGCAAGGGGTGAGTCAGAGACAGGGAAGGGGGCGGACGGGCGCGAGGAATGGGGGAAGGGAGTGGAGAGAAAGGGATGGGGCGGGGAGGGGAAAGACAGGGAAGGGGCGGATGGGTGCGGGAAATGGGGGGAGGGAGCGAGGGGCAAGGGTGGCGCGGGGAATAGAGGGGGAGGAAATGGAGGGCAAGGGGTGATGCGGGGAGGGGCAGAGACGGGGAAGGGGCGGATGATCGCGCGGAATGAAGGGGAAGGAAGTGGAGGGCAAGGGGTGGATTGGGAAGGGGTAGAGACACGGAAGGGGCGGATGGGAGCGGGGAATGGAGGGGAAGGGGTGGGGCTGCGAGGGGCAGAGACAGGGAAAGGGCAGATGGGCGCGGGGCAAGGGTAGGTGTGCGTACGCAGTGGAAGACGGACTGAGGCCGAGCGGGGGCGGTCCGGCGAAGGCGGCGCGCGAGCGGAGCGGGGAAGGGAGCGGGGTCGGGGCCGGGGACGGGCGGAGGAGATAAGCCCAAACCCACACTGACACCTCGGGCGAGCGATGCCCCCGGGCCGCCCGAGTTGAGAACAAGTTAGCGCAGCCGAATGGCTCTAATCCTCGGAGCGCGGGGGCGGCGGGGGCGTGGCCGGGGGCGGGGACGGCGGCGGTCGACCGACCCGCCGCCGGACGCCCAACTCCCTCCCCCTCTCCCTGGGAAGAACGGGCGCTACGGAGTTGGCAACGCGACAATCTACTTTATTCATTAAATCACGGGACCCATTTGACAAGCGCTACCTCCGCTGCTTTATGCCGTGGAGCAGAACTTTGGATGATGTTTGTGGTTGTAAAGTATATACTAAGAGCTCGGCACAGCATTGTGTTGACCCATATTTCACGTATTTAGAATGTCTCCAAAAACAAACCCGATCTAAGAATGAAATGAACATGATCAGAGAATTACACTTCAGTAGAAACTCAGTTAACCGTTTCTCCATTGCCCGTGTTCGCGATTAACCGTGCTCTTACTCTGAAAAAATACCAAAGGGAGGTTTTAATTGAAAAAAACAACAGTTTCAAAAGTCAAAGGCACAAGGCACATTAGCAGTAAATATAGTATATGTATCTCGGAGACAGATACTCAGGTGTATTTCCGAAAAAAATATGGAGCGGTACCTTCAATAAAATTTTCTAGGAACGAATTGATAGGAATATCAGCTAATTAGCGACCTACTATTCTTTTTCTCTTTTCTGTTACTCTTCTAGGAATTTGTCCCCTCTTCACGTATTTGTCGAGCTGCTCATTGCAATTTCAGTTGCTTTCGGCCTTCGTTCTACTACATTTTTGTATTTTCTTTCGGATAGAAAAATACAAAAATCAGTGATACATTTGTTCAGTTCTACATTTGTTACAGTTGCCTATATCTACTTACAATCAACTTGAAATACTAATAACACAAGGGAACAAAACAACTTCTTCCACACCTCCAGGATGAAAGTGGGTGACTTCAAAGGAAACAATCACGCTGAATTCGAAAATCATTATGAAAAGTTTCCATCACGCAAGGTTCAAGAGATATAACATATGTAGTATTTGAAATAAACAAAATCCTATAGTAATTTCCACATTGTAACTCCGGTTCTATTACTACAAATTTTATGAGCATGCTTCATAAGAGGTAACAAGTTAAAATGGAATACGCATATTCGTGCAATAATATGCCGATATTAAAAGGGTTTGTTGGTATTATCCACAACATTGTTAGAGCGAACAATGATTTTTAGTTTTCCATACAATCATAAGCGGCTATGGTTCTTCGTACAGGTACCACAACACTGACGAACAGCCCATGGTTTGTGCTGATCACAACCACAACCACCAAAGTATAAAGAATACGCGAGTTTTGTAATTTCATATATATTTTTCTTCCTTTGAAGTTTGAGTCTAACTCTTCAAAAAACGTAACAGAAGATATCGGATTGATTCGCACACTTTCAAAGCAAAATGACAATTTTCATTTTATCGAACCGATTAAATTGTGCAGATCATGTGTCGAATTTTGCCTCATAAAAAAACAGAACTAGAATGTATTAGTGTGTTTGAGGCACACGCAAATCAAACACGAACATCATGCGCACTGTCGTTACAGTTCCACATGACACCGACTCAGTATCTGCCACCCCAACAGTTAGATACTTATATATTTGCGATACGACAAGGGTCTAAAATAATTCCTTTCGAGTACTGATGCGCAATAGGAAATATAAGGATGGACGTGACTTTGTTTTCAAATAATCCACTAAGATATATTAAGACCACTAATATATACTCGAACGAGATTGCCACACGCATGAATAAAGACTGCAATCTTCGAATACGGTAAAAAGAACATGAAAACTTTGTTGATATCTCATGAATATGGTATAGATAAACTGAACAAATATTTATTTTTAAATAGATTTTTTACGTATTGATTCTACATACCTTATGGGTGCAATTTAAATATATTTGCTTTATAAGCAAAATGAGGCATGATACGGAATGAAGATACAGTATATTTAAAAACTGAGACGTGATATGACGTTTTTATTGACGTGATATTCGTAATCTACATATAAAATTGAGTATGATACACTCTTTACCTTCCTGGACGTAAATATCTTGCTCTAGTGTAATCTTAAATGCAACTTACATTACTACTTGGGAGGTAGAAGTATCGTCATAAAAGTATATCTTCTTGGGGTCGAGATTTGAGAATTTATTAGAAATATATGGAAAGGAAATTTATTCTTGATGCGTGTGTTGGTTGTACAACAATTCTTTTTAAATGTATTTATTTCTTTTTTGAAAGCGAGCACATTTAATTTCTTTTATCAGCGTCATCTGGGAACCGAACTCGACAGACACAGAGCTCGAAGTATCGAGTTCTGCAAAAATGTTTAAGTTGGAATGTCAATTCACATTAATAGAAAAAAAATAGTAAAATAATTTCAATTCAGTTGCATCAAGTTGGAGGTAAGGGTTTCGCTCCATGAACAGAAAAGCCATTTAGGATTAGTGCATCTCTCATTGTAATGATTTCACTGAAGAGTAGCTTCGGGAAATAGCAAAAAACCTCCAATGTAATGATGAATGGAAGCGATACTGTGTCCTGGAGCAACTTCAGTGTTAAAACTGTTAATGGCGTTCTAAAACTTCAAGAAGCTCTGGTACATTGGAATATGATCCAAACATGAAAATTACGTCGAAATTTAAGAGAAAAATAGAAGCAGCAACTCTTCCACATTTGGATGTTAGAATGATGAGGGTGATGAGACAAATCCCATATCCAATCACTTTCAACTTTGAAATAAGTTTCAAATATTGTTTTATTTCTTCTCTTTGGGATGTTAATTATGAATTGTGTTTGTAGTAGTGCTTACTCAGCTCTACTGCAATTGTTTCTCATTTCATTCATTCTTTTAAACAGTTTTTTCGATATCCAGGAACCTAACCCACATTTTTCATTAAATGATAGACTCAACATTCGCGGATTTGACATTCGCGATACTTTTCGGAACCTAACTCTCGACTCGAATACTCCCCGCCACTCCGTTAATGGAGTGATGAACTACTTCACGTCTCCACTGTCGGACGAAGAATGTTTCTTCTACATAGTCGTACGAACGGTCAACATTGAGTGCTAAACGTAAATGTCTTGTTCTTTTGCTAGATGTGAGAAAATTATGAAAATAAACCGTAAAGAAAGAGTAAACTAATGGTGTGACAGCAGCTAGCATTATGGAAACAGATACGTAATACTGAAGTACTGCAATTTTCGAAAAACTTATCAATATTCGAAAATGGATCTAGCACCATGTTTCTTACCGTCCCATTGGAGGAGTTTATGAGAACATTTTTTTTTTGTAAATTTCAAGCGCAAATTACGCAAAAACTAGTTGCTGTTTTCAAAAAAATTTACAAGAGCATTTATAATGAGCTACTTTTGTCTGAGGCAACAATCGCTGTCTTCAGTTTTTGTAGTTTAAACAACTGTTTTTGGAATTTTCCAAAAATTAGGGATTTTAACAAAAAATGTCACCTACACCATTCATTTAACGTCCTATTCCACAACAAAATTTAATCAAAAATTTAGAGCCATTTTTTTGAAAATTTTGAAAAATGCCCGAGAGGCTTCATGTAATGTACCCCCCAAAATGAAAATATCGGTTTCAAATTCCAGAGGCCGCGACACCACTCCGAGCAATTGAGATATATCAGTTTTGGAGAAATTGGCTAGCGCTGACCTCAGACGGACGGACAGAGGGACAGACGGACGCTTTGCTCTCAATCGATTTTTTGGTATCAAGAACCACCAATCAACGGATTCTGGCTACACCACGTGTTAAAGAATTTTTTCTATAAGTATCAAGTGGATTGATCCCTTTTTCCGTTACCACGGCCCGCCAATAAGAGTTTTTCTGGAGAAAATTCGCCGTTTTCTAGCGCACGATTACATAACTTTCTCTTCTTAAGAAGTATTCGTAAGGCGAGAAAGTAATAATAATTTCGTAACCTTTAGGAATATGTAAGTTGAATGCATGGGTTCTGGTTAATTGTATTTCAGTTTAATGTTGAAATAGTCATAATTTTACTTGAATTGGTTCATACAGATGCACACAAGACGATTGATTTAATATGACATATGACATGATTTCACGACAATTTGAAAATTTGGGAAATATTCAATGCTTTGCAGAGATAGTTATTAGCTTCAAAGATATGGTATTGCGACCACCACCGTCTTCGGGATAAGGGAGAGGGATTTTTAATAATCTCCCTAGGATGTTTGGTAGCTCAGTCGGGATGACGGTGGGCTACATAAAAAAATTGAAATTGGTGGGGTCAAGGACGTGGGTTCTCTACACTACGGTCTCGCGAATCATTCAGATTAAAACACAGATTTCTTAAAAACCTTACTATAATTTTTAGATGAAAAATTTTGTGGAATAGAAATCTCATACACTTGACACTCATAAATACATAGAAACACACAAAATACGCTGTCAGTTGCTGAAAATAGAGTACACAAGAAAATTCTTAAATCTATACACCCTTCTCTTTGCTACCTTACTAATTTACACTGTCTTTCTCATCAAATCAAAATTTTACTAGGCCTTCACACATTCTTTGGTACCATTTATATTCTCTTTCATGTAACACAAAAATTAAGTTTTTACTGTTTCTATTTTTACAAAGAGTAAGGATAAAGAAAGATTGATTCTATAAGTTATAAAAAAATTACTCTCTTGTTTAACTAGCTGAACATTAAACCTTTTTCTCAGTTTACACAGAATTACTCTATCTGCTTCGTTAAACGATTTCTGGGCACTAGAACGTTTGTAAAAGGAACTTTCTTACTTTGAAATCCTTTTCAATAAGGGGTTTCGTTCGCTGTCTTCTGAAATTCGAGCAGCGGCGACTTCGGTGACCTTGATGCTGGGTGTTTCTCCTCGCTGCTCGCTCCGCTGGTCGGGTACCGTTACCAAAGCTCCCTTGCAGTAGAACTCTCTCTGGGCCAACGGTGTGGTTAAATATTCGTCTTTTGCCGACGTAAATGTTTTAACCATATGCCGTTAGTATTTTCCAATTATATCCAGTTGAATTCAATTCAGTATAATAAACGAAGAGCATATAAAGAGAATAAAGAACAAAAAAGCTGAAAAAGAGGATGTAGAAACCACGTGTTAGATTCTAATCAATTATAAGTAACAGGGTTCCTTACCCTCTTCCCACTTTTCTTAAAACATCTTATTAATTAATCCTTAAATATTAATTCTCTTCGCACTAATTCAAAGAATTAATTTCTTCTTACTTTTGTCTTTGAAGAACTCTGATGCCTTTTCTTCGTCTGGATTGATGGCGTCCACGTTGACACGCTACGTCCGTTCAACCTCGCTGCTTGCCGACACGCTTCGAAAAGGAACGGGATGTACTGTATGTCTCGCTGTTACCCTAGCCAAGCGATTCTAGTGAACTCTTGTGATAACCATGAGAACTAATCAGTAGCTCTCTTCTGTCTGTGCGGCGCGCGCTATGAGTACCGATGCTCTTCGTGCGGGCGATAAATGTGCCACGTTTTCCTGAGCTTTCGGAGGGAAAACGGATCGTCACAGTATAACACAGCTGATCATCCAAGTTGAATACCTGAATGAAAAGTTGGCTGCTGCAACGTTGTTCAATGACGAACTCTATTCAATTTTTGCTCAATCAAATTGGGAGGCTTCCAGTATTCTTGTAGATGAATTGATATATGCGATATTACGCAACATATCACTATAAATTAACTGTATTTTATAATCATGATAAATACAGCAATTGAAAGAAGGAAGCGTCAATTAGGTACTTGTATAGTAAGCAACGAAAACTTATCGTCTAACATTGATTAATGATTGTTGCCTATTATCCTTCCACTATCTTCACCGTTCCCATCATTTGCCGTCTTCTCTCTCCACAAGACAAAACTAAAATTTGACCCCAGGGTTTCCGCTGTCCAGTGTGATTTCTTTGTAAGAAAACTAATTTTTCGTACTTTAAGATGCAACTCACAGACTGCTGTCTACGCTACCCTGCATTCTTTGGTATTAAACTTCAGAGAAATGAAAAAATATTAAACATTGAATCGAAACATCATTTATTGTTCTGGATACCTGAAACACGACACAAATTCAAAGATATGAGTTGTAGTATTCCAGAATGATATGAGTCATTAATATAATCAATCTCTTCTTATCTGCTTTTCAACCTGTGCCACACGCGCTAGTAAAATATGTTGGAATACACGCGGCGTTTTCTCCGAGGCATTATTTGAATTTTAGCGGATCTTGCTTCACCAACTAATGGATATTTCAGGAACATACACGCATTACACAACATTTATTGACATAGAAATTTTAGAACTCTGTTAAAACACGATGTTTACCAACAAAAACAAGATCAATTTAATCGGTTAATTGAACGGGGAAATATGTCCTCGATGCATAATTTTAAGAAAAAACAAAGTTAAAAACATACACAGATGGTATCTGGGACATTTATGATCTACACAAAAGTTGTAGAACTAGTCGTTATTGATAGCTTGGGCTACTTCAAATCTTCATTTCTGTAATGTACAGAACCGTTTTTATAACCTGGATTTATTTCCTTTATAAACTAGTTACGAAATACGAAGAAAAGTTTTGTATTTCTTTATTTTTTGAACTTACGAAACAGCATAATCATAGAATAAATCAATAATGAAGTGGACTAACATATTGTGCAGTATGGACAAGAAATATACCTCTTACTAAATTAATAATATCAGCATCTACTCATTATGAATTTCCACTTCAGTTCTGGCCATGTCAAAACTTTCTGGTGGAAGTGGAAATATTCATGTTTGTGTCAATTGTGCTATTTTTTAACGTAAGCTATTTTCTTTCTGATTAATTGGAGAGAACAGCTAAGCACAAACTTTCTTGAAAGCAAATCTTGACGTGCCTTCCCTCTTGCCAACATGAAGGAGCCCATCAATATCACGTGTTACGAGGAAACCAAAGTGTTCTCTGTCATACTTAAAATGGTTGTACTTGGGAAAGAGTCACAGAGTTACACTAGGCTTCCAATGAGGACTGTCAGGTTGAGCTGCAGACTTGGTTGCCTTCTTAAAATAGAAGTTATGTTAAGGGACTTAAATTCTTCAATATTCACCACACAGAACTAACGCAACAAGCATATAAATTATAGTTTTACAAACACTAGTTCTTCAGTGTGAGGATGTGTTATCCACACACACACTACTTTTAATTTATTATTAATCATTGATCACCTATCGATCCCAGAAATTTCTCAGTTCCGTCTATGACAATATGTAAGAAACACTTCCTGGACTTGTTTGTATTTTCCAATTATTCGAGTTATTATTTGACAAGAAAACATGGAACAGCTGGACTAGTTTCGTTTTTAGTTTACATTGATCTATAGCTTAAAGAATAACATTAAAATATACATCTCAACTCTTTTTATGGAAAAGTGGACTTATGTCCCTTTTAAAATCACCTATTCGATTTTAGAAAAATGTAACAGGTGTAAAGTGTGCTACGCATTCCGGTCTGCAGTTTGTTACTCGGAACTGTTTCATTAACACCCTTCCGATGACGACGGCATAAAGCCTTTTGGGACGGACAGGGAACAATAACAGAGAGCTTCCGAGGACGGTGTTATAAAAATGTCTATGACACACTATCAACGGAAGAACGGTGAACTCTCGGTCACCTGAGAGTTTTTTTTATTTCTTTATGTTTCTAATTATGTCGCATCGACAACTGACGTCATTAGCGACTACTTTAAATACAACTTTACATTATTAACATGGCAAATTTACAATAGATATTAAATATACAGATATTATAATACATATGAATATGTGGAGACAGACATTATATGTATTTTTAATGGCACAAATTTAGTTTCCAGTATCCATACTAATATATTTCAATTAAATTTCTTTGAGAATATTTATTGTGTATTTACAGAATTTTAATAGTTTATTTTGATATTCGTTGGAAGATAGCATTAGCAAGTGTTGATGACTGAACTTGCACTGCCCAGTTCTTATTCTTGTAATTGTCACCTAATATTCCTGATGTAATGCGTGCATTGCGGGGTCAACATATACTGCTCATTATTAATAAAATGAACGCATCTCCCTTGCATCTAATTTATATGTATTTTCACAGCACATCTGCACACCGACTACCCCTTGGCCTATGCATCTCACATAACACAGAGTTCCTTTGATTTACAACCATTTTGCCAAACTATGAGACAATATATCGGACAGAGAATAAACTTTCAAACAATGTCCAGGTAAAATTAGGAACTACAACCATATTCTGATATGTGAGTTTTATCTTAATATTTCCTTCGCAAATGATGGCATGGCGGTCATTCCCTTGTCATCAGTTCAATGTGAATTGTATTATGTTATGTGCTCTGTCACAGTCAATAACCTGGTTCAGTTTCCTTTCAGCAGCAGTTTTGTTTTGTTCTTGTTTGAAACATCTTATATTTTCGATTACTTGTTACCCTGAAAAATTGTCTCTCCTTCATTGCAATATTTTCTTCACGCTGGAGGGAATTCACAACAAAACTGTAGCGAATTCCAAAGTAAATATACGCGCACAATATTGTTTAAAATTGAAAACTATCGGTGACCAAAAGAAAACAATTAAAATAGCGGAAGTTTGAGAAATGTAAGTTACAAACCTACGAAACTGAGAAATTAACTTTTCAAACACGTTTGAATATTCCAGTTTAATTAAAATACTTCAAAATAAGAAAGTGGGTGCGGGACTGTTCAACATCAGAAACCCCGCGCAGGATTTCCCAAATTAAATCAGAATAATAAAGCTAGTGAAAATACTTAAATTATTTTAATTAAATAGTGACGAAACAAAAAATAATTACACAACTCGATATTTTCGGATTTGTATTCTATATTCTATACGTACCGCTAAAGGGAAGTTGTATACTGTATGTCCTATTACGATAAAAGTACTGTGTTAAAATAGTATACTGGAGGTCATACAATGGAAATAATACACTGAAAAGTTTACACAAGAAATGTAAAACATGAAAACTAGTAATGCAGAGAAAATGCAAATATTGGAGAAAGATTTTCAATTTTCAAACTTCGGTGCGTTTCATATTTCCATTCTTATTCTCAATTTCTACATTTCAAAATTGCGAATTACCACGAATAATAAGAAAAGATATCAATTTTTACAGAAGTCCAAATTTATTCATTACTTTTTCCTTTGCTTTGATAATGCGAATATTTAACAGGGTCAGTAAGAGATAGTTGCAAACTATAATTATAGCTAGTGGACAGATTTTCATGTAAATACCTATTTTTACAAGATCCAGATAACTACATTGAATAATATTTCTTTAGAGTTCATAAGATATACTGAATCAATTAGAACCATTTTTATTTTACATATTTGTCCAGTCTTTGCAATCAGAAGAAGAACTCGTTTTCTTACAACACTTATTTTACACCACATAGAAGTACAATCTGGTCGCCGGACGGCGAACTGGTTAAGCCGGAGGCTCAGTATCTACGGCCGACGGCCGTGTTGAGTAGCAGGAGACGATGTCCTTGCCGGCTGCGGGTGGGAGGTTTGGTTCTGCCGCGTGAGCGGCGGTGCGTCACTCCTCGGATTGTATTAATTTAACATTTGTTCATGATTTAAATAATGTTGCTTGTGGTGTACCATTGAAGATTGGAAAAGTCCCCCGAAAGTAGTTTGATATAATATGCGTTAAATATGAACTATTTGAATGTTATTCACTGTGGTTCACCTCTAATCATACATTTATATGATACTCAGACATTTATAATATGCATTTGCTTTAAACGTTCAAGTATCAATGAATATTTGTGTTAAGCTGAACTATCTCGTGAGTGTTTGGTTTGAGGATGTGCGCCTATTCACGCCGACAATTCGTGATACCACTTCAGCTCGCAAAGAGGTAACACGTGGCCTTTTTTATCGTGCACAGTTTTCGAACACTACATCTGAGTGACCTTTAATATATATATATATATATATATATATATATATATATAATATATATATTGTAACGTCATAGTCTTGTGTTACAGTGTGTAATAATATAATTTCTGTAGTATGTAATATAATTTCTGGTAGTATCAGTTTACGATTAGTCGTTAATTATTAAATAATAGAAACAAAACAATCTGTTCGCACTAACTGCACTCCTATCATTTTCCTGAGGGCTAGGAGCTTGTAGAAACTTTAAGTACTTTATTTTGAGCATCGCAGGACTGTTGGGAGTTCAAAATTATAATTTCTCAGTCCATTGTCTATCAGTTACTTCTAACATCATCAAATTGTAGCATACTATTTTAACAAATATCCTGACATTTCTTCATGTGCGTCAATAAATAAACTGAAACTCAAATCTGCTTAATTTAGAGTTATGATTATCTTTCAGCGATTCGGAGTAACGCACAGTTAGTATGAACATGCACGAGGTAATCAATCATTTTGGATCTCTCTTAGCTCTTGATGACAAATCACCAGCAGATTGCGCACAAGATACTTATTGAATTACTTTCATTTATTTTGGCAGCTGTGTATTTTTTCGCGCTTTTCACCATTCTTCTTGACCGTCTGCTAAAGTGTTGAGATCAATTAAATCATTTAATCGAGTAATTAATTAGCAGTTAAATCGTTCTTTAAGGTGGTACACGGTTAATTCTACTCACCTTTATTTATTCAAAATTGTCGAGAACAATTAATTTAATTTATGCGTATTAATTAGCAAATAAATGGTAACTCCAAATCTGAGAATCAAAAAAAGATTACTCTCATTTCCACTGATGTACTGACACCATGTGGGAACAAAAGAGGGAATCTCACATACCTATCTCTCTGCTTTAACTGTTTTTGACCTTAAATAATAAACGATATAAATAAGTCAGTAGATAAATTAAATGAAATAAATAGAAAAGTCGAAGTGTGCCACATTCACATTTCTCCTGGGTCATCGCTTTTGTTCGGATTTTTCGTAGTCTGGAAATGATGGCTTTTGGTCATGTGTATCGAAAGTCTTGTCACAATGAGATACGTCGTTTTTGCAATTTCACAATTTCGCGAGAACCGGATATCACATACGACTTATCATTTATATGTATGAGAGAACGAGCGCGAGAGAAAGAGAATAAAAATTTAGCAATTCATAATCCAATTTCAGGATATTTCCTCTAGTAAACTTTTGCTCATTGAAAAGTCGCACACCATACTTCCATCCCTAAATTCCAGCAAGAAATACCAAATAAACCTTAAAAAGATTTTTGTATTGAGGCTCAATGATTCCCTTCTATTTGAATATTCTTTCACTCCGATAACACAATAAGGCTTGGAATTATTCAAGATAGAAATTGAAAATGACTTTGGACGCGGAAGGACAGAGTAATGTGTACGGGAAAGCCAGTGGGGCCGTGAGAGTTTTTTTTCTTTTTTTACGAGGGTAGGTGGAAATCTTCAAAAGAGACCATGTGGCCCATACCATATGATAGTGTGAGATTTTTACTCACTAAAACCACCTCCCTTCTTCTTCATCCTCCCGCTGAACCGCCGTTAGACATTACATCACGGGAAGGCCGTAAGAGTCTGGGGTGGTGAGATTGCAGGGGGGGGGGGTGTAGCGGAATGAAACGGGACTTCCCAGGAACGAGACGGTGGTTAATAAAATGTATCTCTTGCCAAAAAAAGAACATCGTAGATTCCTCTACATACGGTAGAAGTTAGTCACATTTATTCTGACACATTCGAATAGAGAATTGATGATTGTGTTAAATAAACGTCCGACCAACCCCGAGTTATTTAACTTAGTTTTTCCCCTAAATATATTTGTGCAGAGGTATCTCAGAATGAATGTTACAAACTTCTGAGGAATGTACACGGTCATTATCAGATCTTACCCATCAACATGTAGTGAAAAATTCCACATAACGGAGTTACACATGTGGTATATGTGACTGATAATTAGGCAACTCGTTATGCAGAGATGTTTTGTAATCACGTTTCGACACGGTCAAGATTTTTGTACCAGATTTTATGTACTTGTGCATGCAAGACTGCCTCATGTTCAGGGACAATTATGCCATGCGTAACATAATATCAAATTGCCCATCATATGTTCATTGACCAAATGTGATCATTTTCGACCGTGTAGGTACCGAAATGTGATCATTTTCGACCACTCCTAGAAATTTGTAACATTTATCCCGAGAGACTGTATACGTGTGGCGGTGCAAGCACTGGTGCGTCCGCGCGTCGACCTCCCGGGCGGCGGCGCTCCGCACACTGCGCTGCCGCAGTTGCGCGCCCCTCGCCGCCAGGGGCGCCCGGCGCACGCCGCCCGCTGCCACTCGGGGCGCGACCGCTGCGACGCCGGCGCGCGGCGCCCGCGAATGGGAGAGCGGCGGCGGCGGGGCGGGGCGGCGGGGGGTGGCGCGCGCGGCGGCGGCGGCGGCGGCGGCGGTGGCGGCGGCGGTCGGCAGTCCGCGGCGCGCTGCGACCTAGGCGCGACGCACTCGGCCCCGCGACGTCTGGCGACGCCGCCCTCCGCCTCCGCTGAACCGCCGCCCGCGTCGGTGTGTGCCGCCCCGCGCCGCCCACGCGGCCGCCCACGCGCGAATAAAGAGAGCGAGGAGCGCCCGCCCGCGTGCCCTCCGGGGGAGCGCCCAATCTAAGCTAGTCCACCCACTAAGCAGCACTAGGCAGCTCTGCGCGAGAGTGAGTGAACGCCGCTGCCCTCGACGCCCCTGGCTGAGGAGCGGCCGCCGGGCGCTGGGTGCTGGACCGCAGCGCGAGGTCGCCCGCAGGCACCCGCCGCCGCCGTCCGCTCCTGCCGGCTGAGCCACCTCTGCCCACCACCGCCCCCGTCGCCGGCGTCGCCGCCGCCGCCGTTGGACCTCAGGAGGTAGGTCCTCGGCGGCCCTTGTTCCCTCGTAGTAGGCGTCCCTCGTCGTTGTGCGTCGGCATCGGCTGGCGTCGCCAGCGGGCAGCTCGCCTTTAAGGCGGCGGCCACGTGCCGCGTAGGCGTCGCGGCGTCTGGCGCAGGCCGGCGACGCCGCCGACCCGCCCCCCTCCCGCCCGATGCGTCAGTCGCTCTGTTACAGCACCTGCAGATGTCGACCGTCGCACCTTCCCGGCGTGGTGGTTTGCACCGAAGCGATCTTTGCACTGTGACTTCACCTGTCATTTTGAATTTCCCGTTGGCCTGTGTAGACCGATCGTCACTTCTAAATCGACGGGATGATCCTCAAGACGAGCATTTCGTATGTCGTACTTACATTCTTTCAAAGTATTGGCTCCGTGCGGCTATACCAGCAACCATCCGCATCTCCATCTTCCCCTTCGATCTATCACAATCTGTCAGACTTTCGTCTCATTGGACTTCGACTTCTTCGTGTATGTTCCTCAACCCTTTGCCGTGCCTCCGACCCACCACAAGTGTATTTCTCTCGGTTTCAGGCACACTGTATTGGAGTCAGTTTCATTAAATTGTACAGCCTTGCCATAACCATTCTCTAATCCGTAACCTATTTCATTATTTTCCTTTCTCCTGCTTTCTTCTACTCGCTTTCTTCCCCTTTTACATATTTTTTCTACTGACTTATTTTCGTGCCATTGGTCGTGAGAATGGCAATTCGCCGTGTTAATTCTTTCCTTCCGTCGTTCGTTATTCTTAAGCTGATGATGTGGCCGCCATTCTGCTGATAGTATATCATCACAGAACTGCTGCTAATAGATTTATCAAGTCCAATCCAGGTTTTCCTTTTCCGCTTTTTCATAGTTACTCAATATGAAAACGTTGCACATCTTAGATAGTTTTTTGCTAGTATCACAGACCTCGCGTCCTTTCTGCTCTCTGCTGTTTTTGCTTTTTAGTTCACAATTATTTTTACACATATGTATTGACCTTTCTGTCTCTTATTTTTCCCTTCCCTACCTTTTTAATTTAACTGCTCTTTCTTAAATTTGTAGTTTATCAATTTTCGCCTTTTTTTTATGCATCCCCTGGAAAACTCCTAAATATTTCTCTCCAACTGATTCTGTTTTCATCCGTTGCGATCTCTTTTATATTCATACCTTTTGTATTTGACGAGATTAGTCATCAATTTGTTCTTGATACTAACAACACATTTTCCATTGTTTATGTTCATATGATTTCGATAATCTACGCAAGTGCAACTGACCTGTATGGATATTTATATTCGTATTTCGTGTTCTAACTTATTTTTCATAAGTTGAATTTTTGGGGGTTGCTATACTTTTCTTCACAAATTCTACATTTCGTTGTCAGTAAACTTGTATTCCTCCCATCTTTTACCTTATTTTATGTACTTATCCTTCCTTGCGGCATCTCTCCGCCTCTCACACGTAGTGTGTTTCTTGACTGAGGTTGAGCCAACAGGCTCATATGGACGTCTGGTTGCAGTACCTTATCACAAAGGCAACGAGTCCCATTGGCGTTGCCACAGGACGGACACAACTTCCTGTATTCAGCATGGAGTTTCGCCCTAGTTGTTTGTGAATTCATGTATAATAGACTTCGTTACAAGAAAGGGAAGGTAGTAAATTTGTGCGTAAAATAACACGAACATTGATATCGTAAGCTCGTAAAGTCAAAAGGTTACCATTTCCATTTCGCTTAGATTGTGTTCACCTCGTTAATGATCATTAACTCAATTTCTCAATTTACAACATTTTTACTATTTCGTCTTCAATTATTATTGTAACCTAAACGTTTTTCAATCTTATAAAGACTAACAGAATAACAGAATGTCTTTATGAAAAAAAAAAAGTTTGTGTTTTATTTATATGATTTATTATATCGAAAAAAGGCATTACATTAACACGTAAATCAGATTTCTTAAGTCAATTAGTGATTCCTTAATATCTTCTCGCTAATGAGTACGTTCCTTCCCCATTCTACGTGACATCCTAAGCTGAGCCATGTCACTGATTTTCCTTTTAGTCCTTAAGCTTCTATGTTGCAAAGCTCATGAAAATCTCTCACGAGTTGTGAGCTATTCTGCATTAAAAACATAGATCTGTTATATTTATTTAACGATAAGAAGCACGCAAAGAACTGTATATGTCGCATGGGAAGTGAAACCATGAAACAAGTAACGTCTGTCTACATTGCTTTTAGTTCTCACTGTACAACTACTATCTATTTATTCACTGAATTCATTTCACTTCCCTTTGACGTTGATATAAATTGTTAAGGGATAGAAGAATATTTAATTATACCGTTTTGGTGTTCCGTTTGTCATAGAACTGAGCTATGTGCAGCTTCTTTGTGAAACTTGATTATAAATCTTGAGTGTAAAGAATGTACCATTTAATGAATAAATTAATGTAATTATGTTTATTTGAAAAAATTTGATGGCCAGTTACGTCGGAACAGAGTACACTTACCGCATGGTAGCTCCATCGTCCAGTTTGATTATTCGGATTTCCGACTACTTCTCCAAAAGCCGGTTTGGTTGCAGACAAGAGTTATGTTCTGTGATTGCAATCCTACCGACAACCAACGCTTTAGTAGATGTAGTTAAGAATCTCAAATATATTGATATTATGGCATGGGTTGTACTGTATATAAACACATTACTATCAACCCCTTTACGATACGACAGATCTACAGATCTGTCTTCTTGTCTTCTTTACTTCATTTCACTAGTTTTGTAGACCTGTTATATGAGTTAAAAGAGCTGGCTTAATGTTCGTTGGCTCACCTGTGCAAAATATAAATAAATACACACGTCAAAGTATGTGTTTTAGTATTACCGCCCAAATGTGCAAAGCCTGTTCTCGGAAACGCTTCTCATTTCTTTTGAAACTACTAGACACATTGCAAGTGAAGTGCTTAATTTACCTTGAAGATCTGTAAAATGTGGACGCGCCTACGGTGTACAGGGTGGAGGTTTTTAACAGACGTTTTCCGATGCCAAGGATTAGAGAACAGGGCATCTGCAAATCACGCTAAGTGAAGGAAAATGCTTGTCGGTGATGGATCTTAAAGAGAACGTTGACTTCAGAAATGAAAGTTTACATTTATTTATTATTAGTCAAATTCTCTGGCTGAACACACATTCTCAAGGGGTTAGTGCATTTTCTTTTTATAAATTTATTTGATAGTATTTATTTTATACATAATTATTTAGGAATTTAAATGAGAGTATTTATTTAATATCCTAAAGCAGTGAAAAAAATAATGTGGGCGTTTGATGTTGGGAAGAAAAGCCACATTTGTATTTAGAATCAAAACAAGGTCCGTCTGCATTTGGTCAGGAAACAGATCTGCACTCAATACGATCAATAAAAAAGGTAGGTTCTGAATATTACCGTACTTGTGACGCGTGTTTAGTGGAAAGCAATATTAGAGAAACATCAGGATTTACTAAGGTGCACATATCAATCATTATATATGAAATGAACACAATTTTTGCATCTTTACTAGAAAAGTCTAGTTTATACCAGAATACAATTATAGAAGAAGATAAGTGTTGACTTGACTAGTAAATTTACGCATTGTGTTTCTAGTTGTTGTTTATAAGACTTTTTGGTGTTGGAGCCCAGCTCTTCCCTGTATGGTGAGTCGTAAATTGGGAGCTGGGTAACCGGACATTATCAACAGTGCGATGCTCAAGATTTGGTACTGCATCTCGCGTGTATTGTGGGTGTGTTATAAACAGTAGGCACCCGCTAATAATGTCAAAGATGGCGTTGTTCTTCAAGTAAATAAAATCATCTAATGCCCCTTTGTACCTTGCGTCGCTTGGTTACGTTATTCCTCTGAATACGTTGTCACGTTCCATGCACTTCTTGGTTCGTTTTTTCCTGACAATATAAACTCCAGCATTGGAACCGTGCTCGAGTTGTCTCCAGTCGTGGGAACTCGACCACAAAAGCCAACAGCAGATTTCCAGCTGACAGTTGTTTGAGGAATATCGGGACGTAGTCACCCGACACAGAACTTTAACCTCAATTGCATACGTTGTAGAACAAGAGTATAAATACGCATAGAACACACGTGGATGTTGTATATATTCAGGTGTATTTTATAGGACAGTTACCTCATTTTGTTTGTAGTGGGACTAACTTTATGAAAGTGGAATCAAGATACACCTTGTAAATTGTGGACATTGATATTGCATAGAGTGACTTTAGGTCTTAGTAAATGAAAGGTGATCATTTTATCGCTTACTTTAAACTTTCCATATGCAACTTGGACATCTTCCAGGAAAATCTTAAGCTTCATTTCCCTCTTACAGTATACAGGCTTCCAGCGCGACCACTACACGACTGATAGCGCCTCTAACGCGATATCTTTCATTT
>JAHLJT010008446.1:11742806-11788725 GCA_031308135.1 Acheta domesticus | reverse complement strand
GTTGATTCACAGAAGAGGTTTCTGTTGATGTACTGAGGAGACATCAGTCTCTGGTGATTACATTTGACGCGAGTAGAATTCACTAGTGCACAGAGTAAGTCGGGCCCTAGTTGACAGTGACTGACTGCTCATCGTGCAGCAGTGCGAACACCTCTCCGGTCGACGTGGTCGAAAAACCGAGAGGGTTCGCACTGCTGCACGATGAGCAGTCAGTCACTGTCAACTAGGGCCCGCCTTACTCTGTGCACTAGTGAATTCTACTCGCGCTCAAATGTTATCACAGAGACTGATGTCTCCTACAGTACATCAACAAGAACTCTTCTGTGAATCAACCGTCAACAGCAGCACTCAGACACCACTAAGGTGAGACTCGAGAAGACGAGTCTCAGCAACGTTCAGGTAAACGACGCCAAACGCAAGGCTAATTCCTCCCTCTGCGAATAATGTGTACCTACCAAGAATAGATTTCGCCCGTTCGGGCATGAGGCTGATAAACATCATGAGCAAAGTACTCAACTCTTGGACGACACTAATGACCCTATGAACAAAAAAAATTCCCTCAATATTTATTCATGAAATAACAAATTACAAAGAATGCGCTAATACGTTGACATCGGAGATATATTTACCACTCAAATAAAAGGTAAAATTAGTTAAATCTGTTCTAACCTCAAGACATGTTTTCAGAAAACCATCAACTTCTCCGCCCAGAATTAGTGCCAACATCACATATTCAGAGACCCATCAGCCTATAAATTTAGTGCACTAATCGGCGGAGTGCGGGTAGACTGTAGTTTCGTCTCCATTGTAATGAAGTCGAGATTACAATTTGTGAGCGAAGAAATCAAATAGCCTACTCAGGAATTCTGTGGAGAACATTTGCTTCATCTCGTAAATATTATTTGTAGCAAGTACTATTAAAATGATATTAAAATCGATGAAATCAGCATGCAAAATAGAAGTGAGTCATTTGCTTTTGTCATAACTTAGAATGAATGTCTATACTAAAAGACACTGTTATAAGGTAAAAGAAAAAAACGACAGTTCATTAAAATCCACCCCTTACTGATGACCATAGAAGTTGACATGTCTCTTTTTCGACTGTTTCGTCTTCATTGTTATGAAGACGAAATTGCTGAAGAGCGGGAGGAGAGGGGTGGTCTATTTTTTCAACCAATGAGATGGAGGTCGGCAGAAGTTGCTCGTCGCTCGCCACCACTTCCGAGCAGTGTGGGTGGCGTGGGCGGCGGAAAGACGAGAAGTGATGCGCCGGGCACTCGGGCTTTGTGGAATGAATGTCGGCTTGTCGCGAGTGATATTATAACGCCAACAGGCTTACGTGTTGACAGGAAAGGAAATACTTTATACACTTCACATCAGGAAAGGATGCGAAAGGTAATGATATGATTTGGAGACGATGAAACTACTATTTTTTTATTAGCAACAGCGACGACGATGACGACAACAGCAGCAACAACAACAGCAACGTTTCACATCAAGTGTTTCACCTTCCTGTCATTTGGGAGGGAAAATAAGGTAGCTCTCAATCTAATTTAAAACTCCCGAACTCGACAATATTGTTTTTTTCTCCGAAACACCCGTGCCGTATGCTGGGAAACAGTGACACCTACAGAAAGAACCACCAACAAATACACGTAAGTGCACTGTGTTGCACACTACGTTGCACTGTAAGTGCACACAAAGTTGCTGCTTGAACTGACGAACCAGCCGACCGAATAAGCTTTATTAGCAGATACATAAATTCACCCCTAATCCACTCCTTGCGTTTCTGCTAAAAACAATCTTACAAATTATGCCAAAGAATCACTTGAGAATTTTCAAAAGCCTAATGAAACATCAGATCTAGAGACTTGTGAAAAGCTGCAGTATTCCGTGACTATTCTCTGCGTTTGGAGCGCAACTCGTTCGAGAAATATTTGAGCTTTTCGGGTATTTATACTAGCATATTACTTATATCCATCTCGAGCACTCCCTATTTTACTGACTTGTAGAATTGTATGTGAAACACGATGTGTTTAAAAGAATTAAAATGAACACGTTAGCCTCGCGGCAGCTCTTGGCCACCGCGCTCGCTTCCCAGTACGCAGCCCCGGGTTCGATTCCCGGTCGAGGCAAGACTATGGTGTGCGTTTTCCTTGCAATGTCCCAGTATAAGTTGCTGCGTGACGCTGAAAAAATTCACTTCTTAAGTTGAGAAGACCGGCATACGGCGTGGGGTGTCCACGTGCTAACCACACGTACCCTCTTAACCCATGGCCGCGAGGCAGGGACGTCGCCGGTAGGCCTGAGCCCGTTGACGGGACGTTGTGCCAAGTACAAAATGAACACGTTAATACACACAACAGCGACGAACGTGCTTTATTAATTTATTTATCTTATTCCGCGTTTAATCATTTTATCTGTTGATTCGGTTTCCGGGCATCTCAACTTCTATGGCCATCAGTAGCGGGTGGATTTTAATGAAATGTCAGTGTCGGGGCCAGCGCATTCGATGGTGTAAGCGGATTCGATGGTGTAGCGGTTAGCGTACCGCACTGTCATACCCAAGTTCGCGGGTTCAAACTCGCATCGAAGCCGTGGATTTCTAAGGGCGAAAAAATTCTTCGTACGCGTTCCTTCGGAGAGGAAGTAAAGCCGGCTGTCCCATGTTAGTAGATTTACTTGCATGTAAAAGATCCTCAAGCCTAAATGACGCCTCTGAGCTAAAGTCAAATCGCCTGTTTCGTCGCCCGAGGTAATACCTTCTTTCTCCGCTAGTTGGTAAAGGAGCGTAGTGAAATTTGCGTGGTCAGACGGAAGAGCGGGCCTGATGGCCCGAGTTAAATAAAGGCATTAACTAACTGTTATTTTCCCCACTGACCTCCCTACGTAAGTGTATTAGTGTACGAATTGTGTAATTTTGAATATTGTCTATGATTATTGTATTTGAAACTTGCCACCGGACAACAGTCCATGTGCAAGATGATAAAATTATTATTACTATTATTACTATTATTATTATCATTATTATTATTAGTGTAAGGCGAGAGATGGGTCAAGGAAGAGAAAGGAAATATGACGCGGAAGGAAAGTCCGTGTCGTGTTGTTATTGATCGGATAAAACTCAAAAAGTTATCGCTCAGAGCAGCTGGCCTGCAATTCTCTAGATAGTGGCTGAATTCGACTTAGTGACGAAAGTTGTGCCGCCTAATCACATCTGGCATGTAAGTTCCTCCGCCGATTTCTCTCCTGTTCGTACGTCGAGGTGGTAAATTGCGTGGTCGAGATTTCACTGCGCTGCTCGTGCTACCGAATCTCATTGGTGGCAACGACCTTGACATCGGGGGCGGGAGGGCCCGGGAGTGAGGCGACGGCCGAGTGAAGCGTCTCGTGGGAGAAATGGAGTGGCGCGAGATAAAACGTATGATTGCGTTAAAGCGGCGCCAGCAAGACAAACGACGTGCGCTCCTCACCGCCGCCCCCGCCGCCCCCGCCGCCCCCGCCGCCCCCGCCGCCCCCGCCGCCCCCCGCCCGCCCTCGCCGCCCCCGCCGCCCCGCCGCCCCCGCCGCCCCCGCCGCCCCCGCCGCCCTCGCCGCCCCCGCCGCCCTCGCCGCCCCCGCCGCCCTCGCCGCCCCCCGCCGCCCTCGCCGCCCCCCGCCGCCCTCGCCCCACCCCTTCCGCCGGCGTGCGTGCGTCCCTCTGACACGTCTCATTCAGCCACTCGCTCCCATTTGAATTCCTCTCTGCTGTCTCACATACGAACACTTATGGAAACTGCGGAGATTTCTTTCACACGCATCAACTGGTTCGTAGCTAGGTGGTAAAAATGTATCCCTTGACTACGTTTCTCGGAGATGCACAGATACTTTCAAAGCGATTTTGATTAATTTTTAATAGCCTAACCTAATCTAGGTTTTCCGACGAACACCGCTGTGTTGCATCTCTCAAATGACGAATAAGAGCTCCGGACTGGGTAGATATAGGACGGTCCTTTTTCTGAACCAGTTCAGTGAATTTAAAACTTGTATCGTTGTGGTTATCAAAAATCGAAAGTTTTCTTGATCGAGAAACGTTGTACAGCAGTGTCATAGCTTTCCTGACTATCAGAAATCTCTGGGAAATTGTACTTCATTAACGTGAGTGAAGGGCGTGTGAACGAAAAGGCAATGCTCTTCTGTATACATGCCAAGTACGTTTTGTAGGAGATTATACGAATAAAACAAATCAGTTTGCATTTCTCACCAACATTTAACGATAAACTGTATCAGCTGCGAATGAACCGCAGGTACGCAGCGACAAAATGTGACATCGATTACCATAACCGTATGTTTTACAATAGACAAAAAAATTAATATTTTATATTATATATTGAATGCTTAATATATTATCCTTACATTGAATTTCAATAATTTGTTGTTAAATTTCATTGATAACAACCATAATTATTTTCATTCATTACAGATATTTTATTTCATAATAATGTGTAAGATAACTACAAGGAATTTTGCAAGATTCTTTGTTTTACTTCTTTAATAAGCTGTATGTTGAAAACATGGTGGCAAATCTCGCAGGAGAAATTTTATGAAAGTAGAATTCAATGCAAATAATCAGTTAATATGAAGAAATCATGGAAGTGAATGATTATTGCAGCCGGCCTACTAAAGTGTTCGTTCCCGCTAATGAGATGATTCATCGGTTTCTTTTTCTAGAGTTGAAATTCCACCATCTACACATCTCAATATTACACTTTCCCCGGTCCGTTTAGCAGGGCGTGATACGGCCCTTGCTTTTGCTTCTGGACATTAATGTAGCTTCACTACGCATATGAGTTTTTTAAGCTTTGGTTTTGCTGGTTGTGGTGGGAACAGAGCCAAAGATTTGAGTTATTATTTTGTTCGCGTTATTATTGAGTTACTATGGAATAAAATGTGTAGCTCATTTTCCGATACAAATATGTTTTGCTCGGGTACTGCTAAGGTGCAAAAATTTCTAGTTTTCAAATCTCTCTTACCTCACTTTGTTGGTACTTTGCTTCATCATTCAACTATGTACTGTAAAAGGGTGGGTTAGGGTTTTGGGAGTTCGTGAAATCATGTGCACTTCCCCGTACATCACAAACATTTATTACCTTCTTGGCGAAATAAATCAAATAACACGTAAAATACGCAAAGAAATGTATAAAATGTTAGACATTACTCCTTGAGTTCTACATTTAAAAACTCAGTATTACACTGTTATCTTACTTATACATGACATTAAGACACTTTTCTGTTACTGGATTTACAATACTTTTACAAACGATCCGGTGAAATTCGTATAAAATTTTTTGAGGTCACACAAGAGAAGAGGATAAACAAGAATAAAGTGTTGCTAAATCATGTCGATTTGAAAATGTATTCGTTTTTCTTTCTTTTTTATATCCGCTTGTGCAGGGATTTATTGATAATATTCATGATTTTCATTGATTAGGCAGCTTTAATTCACCACTGAATCGAAGAAAAGCGAAAATATGAACAACCTTAATGATTCTGGAATTTGCCAGAAGAAAGCATTGAAATTTATCAATGAAGCTACACTTCAATTTTTTTCCTGATGGTTACAGTGTCGAACGTTCTGTTGATCTGAAATCCGCATATCTCTCTTACCGTCAACGTTATTTAATAGTCGGTCATACGTTAGAGCCCAGGGGCTGAACTATACCGGTTCTGGCAGTAGCCTCAAGGACCTCAGGACGACAGTGGCAAAATTGATTTCAATAATTTATGTTCG
The DNA here is from genome assembly GCA_031308135.1 of Acheta domesticus. Classification (NCBI taxonomy): domain Eukaryota; kingdom Metazoa; phylum Arthropoda; class Insecta; order Orthoptera; family Gryllidae; genus Acheta; species Acheta domesticus. Next base: position 11,782,955 of record JAHLJT010008446.1, on the reverse strand, counting down.
AATTGTTGAATTGAATTGAATTGAATTAATGCCTTATTTTACGTGGCGAAACTCAGGCCATGAGGCCTGCTCTTCCGTCTGACCACGCAAATTTCGCTACGCTCCTTTCAGAACTAGCGGAGAAAGAAGGTATTTCTTGGGCGATGAAACAGGCGATATTGAAATTAGCTCAGAGGCGTCATTTAGGCTTGATGATCTTTTGCATGCAGTAAATCTACTAACATGGGACAGCCGGCATTACTTCCCCTCCGAAGGAAGGCGTACGAAGAATTTTTTCGCCCTTAAAAATCCATGGCTTCGATCAGGTTTGAACCCGTGAACGTGGGGTATAACAGTCCGATACGCTAACCGTTACACCATCGTCGCCAATTATGTGTTTGAACAAAAATATTGTATAGTGTCACGTCGCGCTTGTCCGGTCGCGCATGACTTTTGGATTTGGCGCGCGAGCAGGAAGACAGCGCGCTCTGTCGGGGATCGGCGGCGGCAGTACCAGGCCGTGGATACGGCCTAGCAGGCTCGAGGGTGAGAGCGAGTTTCACCGCCTAACGTCGGCCCTTTAGAGGGAGCTAGCCGGCACCCCTAGAGAGTCCCGAGAGAGTCCGAGTGGAGTCCCGAGGGAGTCCCGAGGGAGTCCCGAGGGAGTCCCGAGAGAGTCCCGAGAGAGTCCCGAGGGAGTTCCGAGAGAGTTCCGAGAGAGTTCCGAGAGAGTCCCGAGAGAGTCCCGAGAGAGTCCCGAGAGAGTCCCGAGAGAGTCCCGAGAGAGTCCCGAGAGAGTCCCGAGAGAGTCCCGAGAGAGTCCCGAGAGAGTCCCGAGAGAGTCCCGAGAGAGTCCCGAGAGAGTCCCGAGAGAGTCCCGAGAGAGTCCCGAGAGAGTCCCGAGAGGAGTCCCGAGAGAGTCCCGAGAGGAGTCCCGAGTGGAGTCCCGAGTGGAGTCCTGAGTGCAGACATGAGTCGAGTCCAGTGAACCAGCAGTCGGTAGCCTATCGTCGTGGGGGCGACGGTCACAGCCAGCAGTCGGCGGGAAACGTCCAGGAGCCGGACGTGTGAAGAAGCAGGGAATTGGAGATTACCAAGGACTGGCAATATGGCTGGCCACTATGTAATTAAGGAATCAATCGTAGTTGAGTTAGCGTGCGACTTCCATTTATTGACGTAACATATAGTGTCATATCTACAGTACATAAATAACATACAATATAATAATAAATAGGTTTATTGATTAACAAAAATTTACGATGGCTCCCTAAAAGATCGGTTGGATCCGCCCCTTGTTGACAAACCCACGCCCAGAGTCTCATTCAAGGTGGCAATGGCAACGGGGCCAATTTAAGCCTTCTGCACCTGGCGTCCGAGAAAGCGACGCCTCTACAAGAGTCACATTAGTAACAAAAAAAATTAAAGGTCCAACTCAGGAATACGAATTGAATATATGTTGTAGTACAACAATTTCACCTGATAATGTCATGGCAATGGAACTACTAGAAATCACTCTGATACGGGTTGCGGTCACCTTTCAAACAATATCTGTCAACTAGTATTTTTTAACAAGGAAAAACCATTTCAAAGTAGTTCTACTCCTTTAATTTCTTAAGCGATTTGATTTTTTAAGTATAATTTGTTAACTATTACATTATTAATATAACTAATTGCATGGATGAGAAAATGACTGTTGTCTAATGCCAACTTCTTTTATTTTTACAAATATAAAAGTATATCAGAACTTTCCTGTTTCTGGGGAGGTCATTTCAAACGTTCATTGGGGTATTGTGTTTCATTAAACAGAAGTCATTATTTGTCAGCAACACCCTTGACGCATGTCAGATGGCTTCGTTGTTCTCATACGTATCATTTGAACATGCGCATTACCTCATTACCATTGCAAAACTACGTACATACCGTTGTCACGCCTCACCGAGAAAAGTGTCAAATGAAAAATCATGATTCCGCATGCAATCGGCGATGTGTATTGATTTCACTCCCATTAGTCCTGCAGATATTTTTCTGGTCAGTTATAAAGGTTAAAGGGTTGGGACACAGTTTAACTGTTTAATGGTTATATTAAATGGTTAAAGCGAACACAATAATGGGAACACTTAATGTAATTATCAACAATATTTATTACAACACTGTTTATGTAGTCACCCCTAGCATAGTTTTAGGGGCAGTTTATCTTCAATAAGATTTCATATTTTTGTTCTAATAATTTCTAAACGACTTGAGCGCGTAACGATGCTAGCACAAACGTGAGGGAACTAAAAGTCATATGGAGGGAAAATGTCTTGATATCAATTTTTTTTTAAAAAAAAACATTATTATGTATAACAACAAATGTTAAAAACTCAAATTTCTTTATTATTTTAATACGGTTGTTTCTTGTGATATTTCTTCTCTTGCATAATAAAAGAAGTTTCTAGAAGTCAACTGATACACTGCCGACTCGAGTTACGAAAGTACCTGCGACACTCCTGCCATCTCCAATACTTACCACACTTGATTGACGTTTCTGAAATTGTCTACAATTGACTATTTTAATTAAGTTATAACTCTAGATAGAAGTGACTCGTATAATTGTGTAAATCATACTCTGCTAGGATGAAATAACGGCATGTGTAGTAAAAAATATGAGGAGTGATGTGCTTTCGTTCAGAAAAGGATCATCAGAATAGAATGATTAGAAAGCACTATGAGAGGTTGGTCCAGATTTCAACATAATTCTCTACAATAAATGAAGCTGAACGAGCTGCAACTTGGGTCCCTAGGTTCGAATGCCGACGGCCGCTAGATTTTCGAGACTAGCTTGTCAGCTAGGTCGAATTCGGCTGCTCTGATCGGTAGTTTTCCGTGATTTCTGCGAACTACACCAGGCGAATGCCGGAGCAGTACCCTAATAAACGGGCCACTGACCGCGCGCGATCTTTCCTACCTTTTCCTTGACCTATCCTCTCCCCTTACACACATATATACTAACATACATTACACTACCACACATGTCGGGAGACCGGTGGGAGCTTAGAGCCATCCGGGACGGTGCTCAACCGCTCGGAGATACCTGGTTGCGGAAAACACCGCTAGCCGACTGTAGATCGGCGCCGGATCTTGCCATCCAGCGGGGGAAGACCACCGTCGCCTCCTGAGTAAAAACATGCACTGCCCTTACGGGACTAATGGCCTTTATTGTTGACGCACCCGGAATCACTATCAAACAATCAGTCAATCAATCTGATCAACCCAGTCATTGTACCGAGAGATTCGTTCCAGTGATTGATATAGAAAGTGGTGCGCCGTGCACACGGTGTGACTCAACTTGCCGCCTTTGGGGCAAATTTTCTGAAGCCAGTTCGAGGCTAGTTCCTCGCTTGTCCGTACGGTGCGCCCGATCGGTTTGGGTCACGGTGTAGGAAATACATCTTAAGATGACTTCTTAAACTGTGGCTATTACACAGTTTTACAAATCATTTCCTAACCATTTTCATTACTGGTCGCTTTAGACTTTACTAATTCCACCGCGAAGCGACAAATTACTGACTTGAAATTAGAAATCGGGTGGCCATAGAGCTGTCGAATCGATCACGACCTTGCCAAATGAGACCCAAAGATCGCAGCGCGTCTATGCGAGAAGTGTGAGAACTAGCCTCACATAAGCTTCAGTTTTTGACTGGGAGTGAACACACCTATATAAGATATTAGTGTAGTATCAAGGCAAAATGTTTCACTGTAAACAGAGTAAAAGTTTTATTCACCTTTTTTCAATTAGATTATTACACAAAACTATAATACTTGACTCTTACCTGTAAACAGAGAAACGAGAATTTATCCTTATTACTACCGCTTCTCTAGCTTCTCTATTTACTTATTTTAAATTCAATACAATACAATATAATAGACTTTCTCTCCGTATTCCTTTGTCTATCTATTATCGTACTTCGTCTGTCAAAAACGAAACGCTAAGCGTTGGAAGCGCGGCATATTCAAATTAAAGATAATATATTTTCTTTACATATATATATATATATATATATATATATATATATATATATATATATAAGATATAGTGGTATTATATATATATATATCTGCTGCCTTCCACCCCAGCACGAAGACCGCACGCACCTCGCCTTCTCTCGCCTGCGCGTTGGCTCCGAACTCAGTGACTTCACATAGACCAGGACCCAGCAACCAAATCGACGTATGATGAGCTCAAAGCTAAAACATTTTGACAAGTGAGCCAGTGTAATGAGGAATAGGGAAACGCAAGTATGGTGGCCTGTAGGTGTCGACGTTGCGCTGCACAATTTTTTGAATGTGTCGAAAAGAAAACTATGCCATTTGGAACGAGAAACACAGCTAATTCTTTTACAAATATATTGTTCGTTTGATAGCCACAGTGTGAAGGAATGGGACGTCATACCCATCGGTATGACGTCCCATTCCTTCTGGCGTTTCCAAAGGTAGCCCATATTGAATTAAAAGTGTCATTTTTAATGCCCTCTTGTGTTACGAGCACAAAGCTAATTTTTTGGTCTAAAGGTAGAAAATTGCGATTTTTTCATTGCCGATTATGACCTGATTATGACCCGGCTCCCAGTGTAACAGCTGCACGCCAATGCCCTTGCGTCGTGTAGACCTCCAATGGGGGCGGGAGCAGAGGCGTGCCCCATAAGAAATTGCGAAATAATTTTTAAGGCCAATTTTATATATTTAAGAACTAATGATGCAAGTATTTAGCAACATATTACAATCTTTTTCCTTTACGTATTATAAATTACACGTTTGTGGTAAAATATTGTCTGTTATTTAGGGTTGTCAACAAATGCTAATATGCATATACTAATGTATATGCAAAGGCAATGCGTACAAGTCTTGCATATAATTAAGGTAAACATATAATGACTACTGTATAGTTAGAAAAATGTATGGAACCGGAACCCGTTCAATATCATTTAATGCACCAGCCTTGCGGCAATGGGTTAAAGGGTACGTGTGGTTAAAACGAAGACTTCCCCACGCCGTATTCGGGTCTTCAAAACATGAGAAGTGAATTTTCTCATCGTTACAGAGCAACAAATACATTGCAAGGAAAACAATAATCTGCCCCGAACGGGAATCGAAAACGTCATGGAAAGGGAGGGGGTTGACCAATGAGCTAAACTGCCAGGACCTCTGGTGTAGCAACATTTACAATTTGCAGTTAAGCATCAATTAACCAATTTATGATGTGCTGGCGGTAAAACGTTCTGAGAAATATTTATTGTAAATTCTTAAGGGGGGTTGTAGGCGGATTTACACAACGTAGTATTATAATTTTGTAAGCCGTCATAATTTGGTGTACAACAATGAAATTTTGTAGTCTTAAGAAATATAAGAGTGTGAAAATATTTATAATTATTTTTTCTAGAAAAAACAGAAATTGTTCATAATATAAACATTTAAAATTTTTATTTTTTAACTTTATAAAGGTGCACTTTTCTTGAAAACGAATCACTTTAAAATTTTGAAATTTGTTATAGTTCTTTAAATATTAATTATTGAATTCGTGTCATACTATTAGTTGCAAAAAATTTGAGTTTAATAAATCATTATGAAGAATCTAAACAACATTTGAAAAAATCCTTACATCCAAATTCTTGTCTTTGTTATCTGCAACTATGTACAAAATTTGAATATTGTGTGCTGAATATTTTGTGAGAAAAATGTACATTTAGCACAAAAATCAAGGTTATGGGAAATTGCTTTCAAACATTGAAGAGCAGTTTTGGAACCTTCAGAAACGATTTCTTAAGTACAAACTAAGCCTATTGTTTTACCGTTATCCACCAAACGTAACCTTTGTTTCCCACAATTTACACAGCAGCAAAATGTATAATTACTTCAAAAAGCATTTGCAAGTATATTATTCTAAAACCATTGGTAACATTCTAATTTCCATTTTCAGTTTATTAACCTCCACTCACTTTTCGTCTTGATTCTCTTAGTGGAGGTTCTGGATCACGTTTCCAATTCACATTCTACAAAATTATTAACCTCAATTTTTTTTCTGCTTAATCTTAAGGAAGAAATGTTACACATTTTGGCTTTCTTCACTTTCTTATGCTAACTAGTCGCTCTAACCATGATATCACTCTAACAACTTCGCAACACAGTATTTCAAAAGAAAACTGTCAACTCGTAAAACTGGGTTCACAAGAAAAGCATGCATCAAAACAACATGTAAACACGTTTGCAATGCGGGAAATAACCAAAGCCTTCTAAAACACGAGATTTCCGAATGCCTATCAAACAGCTCCATGAGAACGCCTTTTGAAGTGGCCGCCTCCCGGGATGATATTTTAATTTAATGGTCTTACCGCTATCTGATTGGTATAACGTTTTGGAAGAATTTATTAAAAACTATAAGGAAATAATATGAGAATAAAAACTGAAAATCAATATTTTGTCTATATTCCACATACATCCCCCCTGAAGATAGGTTGTTTACAAATAATAATTATAATTTTCAAATGTAGTAGAATGTAACCTTGCAGCAGTGTACCTACGAGAAGTAAATGATGCGAAGACTTTCTTGATATTTATATCTATGAGAATATTTGCTTAAGGTTATCTCAGAAGAATTTCAATCTACAACGAAGACCTCACAAACTTGTCTTATTTATTTACTTATTACTCTGCAAATTATGATTTAGTAGATGACGTAACATTTTCAAAGGTGTTTGGCTCCTTAATAAGCTGTCATTGTATTAATGCAAACCGGTATCCCTTTTGTAGTACTATTTTAATTTTATAGATCTTTCTGTAATTCCAATCCAGGGGTATGTGGCCACTAAATATGAATTGAATAGTCTTTTCATGTCTCAAAATATATTCCATGCAGAGTATAACTGCTTTACAAATGTACTGTTATAAAATGCAATATATTGAAAATAAACATGATAATTTTGTTCTTTATCTTTCTACAAATTACTTTCCAAGAAATAACTTTTATTCGTGTTTGTTCTGCAAAAAGGCATTTTAAAACAGGAAAGGAAGAGCGAATCCGCTCGGTTGAGCAAACTTGCGCTCACCACATATTCCCGTCGTTCCCCACGCCACTTCCTCCATTCCCACAGCCCCCGCCGCCCCCGCCGCCCCCGCCGCCCCCGCCGCCCCGCCCGCCCCCGCCGCCCCCCGCCCGCCCCCGCCGCCCCCGCCGCCCCCGCCGCCCCCGCCGCCCCCGCCGCCCCCGCCGCCCCCGCCGCCCCCGCCGCCCCCGCCGCCCCCGCCGCCCCCGCCGCCCCCGCCGCCCCCGCCGCCCCCGCCGCCCCCGCCGCCCCCGCCGCCCCCGCCGCCCCCGCCGCCCCCGCCGCCCCCGCCGCCCCCGCCGCCCCCGCCGCCCCCGCCGCCCCCGCCGCCCCCGCCGCCCCCGCCGCCCCCGCCGCCCCCGCCGCCCCCGCCGCCCCCGCCGCCCCCGCCGCCCCCGCCGCCCCCCCGCCCCGCCGCCCCCGCCGCCCCCGCCGCCCCCCGCCGCCCCCCGCCGCCCCGCCGCCCCCGCCGCCCCGCCGCCCCCGCCGCCCCCGCCGCCCCCGTAGCCACTGCCCCCTACAGTTAAGCCAAGCCCTCGTCTCCGCTACCACCACATTTTGTCTCCGCTGCCACTACGTTTTGTCTCCGCTGCCGCGCCGCCACCCCTCCCCCACTGTCAGTTCCACTTCAGCCCCTGCTGCCACCACCACCGACGCTCCGCCACCGCCGCCATCACTGCCGCCTCCACCGCCGCCTCCACCGCCGCCTCCACCGCCGCCTCCACCGCCGCCTCCACCGCCGGCACCGACCCTCTACCCGCGCCGCGCACCGGCTCCATCCATCGCAAGAGCCCCACGCACCCGTCACTCTCGGCGTTGCGGCCGCCGTCGTCATTTCGCGAATGCGCCCCGCCCCCCTCCTCCCCGCCACCGCCACAGCCCCCGCCGCCGCAACCACCGCAACCGCCGCCGCCGCCACCAGCGGAACGGCGCGGAGAGGGGAAAGCGAGCCGAGTGCGAGTGCGAGGGCGGCGTTTCAATAAGGCTCCAATTTCTGTGCGTAGCTGCGGCGACGGCGGCAAGTGCGACACGGGAGCGAGCGGGGGGAATAGAACGAAACAGAAGCGGAGGAGCGAAGCGGAAGCTGAGGAGCGAAGCGGAAACGGAGGAGCGAAGCGGAAGCGAAGGAGCGGAGCGGAGGAGCGAAGCAGAAGCGGAGGAGCGAAGCGGAAGCGGAGGAAGAAGCGGAGGGCGCACACGAAAAGAAGGACGCTGTGCGAAGTGAAAGCTACGAAGCGATGGCGTGGAAAGGAGCGGTGGCAACGTTCAGACGGAAGGGGGATGCATCTGCCTTCCGACGCTGGGTGCCGGCGTCGATTCCAGTCCAAGACGTGAGGTTTGCGGGAAGAGCTATCTCTTGGAAAGTTTTCGTATCGTTTATTTATTTCGCGTACAAAAAGGTTAAAAGCCGACCTGGATGGCAAAGATGGCTAAGAACGCGTATCGACCCAGCGCTTCCGTCCGATGGGTCGCGGGTTCGAGTCCTGCCTTGGGCATGCTTGTGTGTCCCTTGTCTCTAATGTATGTGTTGTCGAAGCCTTCCGCGACCTTCCGCGACAGCACATACGTTCTCGCAACATTCTCGCGTTCTGCTGATCAGAGGAGCCCGCAAGTGCGTTGGTGTCCAGTGTATGGACTAATATGTGTCCCACCGGGACGTAAAGGGTAACCGGCTGTCGCCGGCTCGAGAAAAACCCTAGAAAAAATATGTGTGCAGAAGAAGAGCAATCTGTGCATGTTTCCGTGAGCTCTGGAATCCCTACAGTAGCTCTTATATTATATTAACTTGAGTTATGAATACAAAAAGCTATTTAATCGAAGCTAGTTTATTAGCTACAGGTAACTAATTAATCGAACATAGAGAAAATGGGCGAAGCAAGAATAGCGAGAAAAAAATGCGAAAGGAAAAGCTGCTGCGTAACAAGTAAAGAAATGGTTATATCTAGAGACCGGATTTTTATGTAATTACATATTTTTGTCTTTCTACTCACCGTTCTCAAAGTTGTAATCTTGGCGAATCGTCGCTCTGCCAACACAATATCCGAATTTTTCGTTACATTTTTTACATATTTTGTATTATATTACATATTTTTCATATTTTGCTATTTTAAAAACATTTTCAATAATATAAATTGCTGTTTTAAAAATATTATCAATAATTTAAAAAATCAGCATTTTTTACATTATTGCTGAAATTGAGGTGTGAAAAATATCATTGACGCCGTTACGTGGCCTTTAACATTAATTTCCGGCGATCGCCGTCGTGTAACACTTTCATGAGAGTGTAGAACGCTACAGTAATTGTTTGATGGTTGTAAATATTGCCAGTTTGTACGATGTCTCGTTTTGCTCTAGATGGATAACTTAGCTTATAAGCTCCTTGATCTGGCTGCTAAACTACGATCTTGGATGACAATGGATGAAGCTTTCACTACAGACGGGAAAGTTGTATGATGAAAAGTGTGTTTCAACTTGTGCTCTCCTAATGATTTTTGAAACGTTTGTATTATTTTAAAAATTTCTTTAGGACATTTTTATAATTGTAATTTCGTATTAAATAAATGTGTTTTATAATTAGAGTATTTTTGATATTACATATTATATCCGATTGTACATATTCTTACTGTTTTCATTATATATTCATGTTCTGTCGTCATCCGCGCGATCTTATTTTCTTCTGCCGCGAGGGTGAGGTGTCCGGACGTTTAAATAAAAGCAGACGAAAATAATACAAAATATGAAACAATAATTTCACACACACGTTATTCTCCTTTACGACATCAGAATAAATTTAAAACTACGAATATATTAAACTTTTATCAATAATTTTTTTAATAATTTTACATACTAGATGCTTAAACTAATGTAATAATTATTTAAAATAAAAATTAATGATTGCTATGTTTTCACTGAATTTAATTCGTATATCCTCACATGTAAACTCAGGGCCGGATGCAGCCGATGTTTTTTGGGGGGCGGGCATTGAAGATTTTTAAATAGATAATTCCCCAGATAGGTTTATGCAACCTGGTGGCAGAGCACTAAAATTTACATATTATAATTAGGAATTAAATACAATGTAACTTAAAATTATTTTAAGACAATAATATTAAAATAATATGATAACAATGATGAAAATGAAGGTTTTAACACCAATAACCGCATTAATTCTACATTTTATGGTGGTCTTGTACAGCTATTTTACAGCAATAAATACACGACTTTTAACTGTTGTTAACTAATAAACCTATTTTGTTATTATATTGTATATTTGTATATTATTTATGTATTTACTATACAATATTATTTTTCTAAAATTGCATAATTGGAACAAATAAATATTTAAATCAATTTTTCGAAATAAAGGGAAGTAAACGGAAACTATAGGCTTTCTGGCCACCATGGCCTCCCTGGATCCGCTAGTGTCTTCGACTGCCTCTTATCATCGGAAATCGCACAAGGTTATACAGGCGGCTTTATTTAGGATGGCCGTTTCTCCTCCGTTAAGCCTCCATTCCGTGTCCACCACCGCCTCCACCGGATCTGCGTTATCAGCCCATTCCCCTCCCGGCGGCCGCCCTCTTGCATCTTCTGCCCCCGGCAGAAGGCCGTTTATGTTTCCGGTGATGCGTTCTGGGAGCGGGGATGATTGCGTCGACGATTGCTATTGGGGGGGGGGGGAAGAGGGGAAAAGGGGAAGGGGGGAAGAGGAGAAGGTGGGCGACGCCTCAGTGAAGAGCTACCCGGAAGGACCTTCTCGAAAATGACCTTGAGCAGCGCCATATTCTCCACCCCTTCCAAGTTACGAGTCGTCCCCAAAGAAGCGAGCCTGCGGGCACGCCAGCCGAACCGCGGTCGATGTGCTCGCTTTTGATTGATTGATGTTTCCGGGCGCGTCAACTACTTAGGTCATTAGTCTCGTAAGTGTATGCATTTTTTTATCGGGTGGTGGCGATGATCTTTTCCCCGCTGGATGGCGAGATCTGGTGCCGACCTACCGTCGAATGGCGGGGTTTTCCCCTCAACCAGGTATTTCCTACCAGTGGGGCACCGCCCCAGCCGGGACAAGCTGTAAGCTCCCGACCGGTCTCCCGGTAGGGTATGTTAGTGTATGTTTGTGTGTAAGAGGAGAGGATAGGACAAGGAAGAGGAAGGAAAGATCGCGCGCGGTCCGTGGCTCGATTGTTAGGGTACTGCTCCGGCATTCGACTAGTGTTGAACGGAGAAACCACGAAAAATTACCGATCAGGGCAGCCGGCCTCTAGAATTCTTCTCCAGACAGCGACTGAATTTGACCTAGCTGACAAGCCATTGTCGAAAATCCTGCCGCCGTCGGGACTCGAACCTAGGACCTCCCGGTCAAGGGACTGCAGTGACATCAGGTTGATGCATTGAGCCTCTCCCGGTCGATGTGCTCGCGTCAGGTGCTCGCCTCACATTGATTGGTCTGGAATTCGATCCCCACTGGCGAGATCCAAGTTGAAGCTGAGATGGCCACAGCAGCTTCCCGACAGAATTTCTCTTTCTTTTATTTTGCTTTCTTTGCCTTTTTTTGGTCTTCCTAAGCCATAAATGCCTTTGTAGGCATATTTTTCCTTTAAAATGATTTATTTTCTTTCTATTCTTGGTTTCAAATACACATTTAAATCATTTTTAGTTCTACTAATAACATGAATTGTCTACTGGTAACGAATCTCTATTTTTTGTCAAGACTGAAGCTTTCATTTGAGTTTACACATCACATTGAATATTTTGAGCAGAAAAGCTTGCATGGCGGTATCAGATCGCATTTCTTTGCACATACACGCCCCAAAAAAGCAAGAGGGGGCTCTGGGCACTTGGCTGAGCGGTAGGTGCTTAGGAGAACGCTGAACACAGATTTGCGACGTAATCAAAGCACTCGTATGTCGGAGGGCAAGGCGATGATCCCAACTTTCGACATGGATATTTTCCGTGCCAGATGTTCTTCTCAGAAGTACGCCGAGTAGGCCGATCATTAGGACCTATATCTCTGTCGGACGTGAGGTGCATCTTCATTCTGCCGGCTTGTATTGTTTTTTGATATTCGCCAAGTTTAAGTGCAACTGCAGTGAAATATATTACTGCTTTTTTCCTCCTATTTTAAGTTTTTATTGCCTTTTTGGTGCCTATTTTAGCCCCGTCCGCCCCTCCCCTTCCTGCCCCGCCCCTCCCCTTCCTGCCCCGCCCCTCCACTCCCTCCCCGCCTCGCCCCGCCCCGCCTGTGGCCAACGCCCCCTCACGCCCGTGAATTAGTGCGCCTCATCCAACAACACCAAATGTTTGGGATCCGAGCTGCAGCCGCAACCGCGGGACCGCGTCCCTCGCCCTGCCCCCTCGATCCGCCCACTCGCCCTGTCCCCTCGCCACGCCTCGGCCCGCTCTCACGACCTGCCCCTCGACCAGTCCAATCGCCCCGCCCTCCATCCGTCCTCTTGACCCGCCCCCTCCACCCGCCCCCTCGACCCGCCCCCTCGACCCACCTCCTCGACCCGCCCCCTCGACCCGCCCCCTCGACCCGCCCCCTCGACCCGCCCCCTCGACCCGCCCCCTCGACCCGCCCCCTCGACCCGCCCCCTCGACCCGCCCCCTCGACCCGCCCCCTCGACCCGCCCCCTCGACCCGCCCCCTCGACCCGCCCCCTCGACCCGCCCCCTCGACCCGCCCCCTCGAACCCGCCCCTCGACCCGTCCCCTCGACCCGCCCCCTCGACCCGCCCCCTCGACCCGCCCCCTCGACCCGCCCCCTCGACCCGCCCCCTCGACCCGCCCCCTCGACCTGCCCCCTCGACCCAAACAGCGATTTATTTCGTTTGTAAAGCAGCATATGCGGCTGTCTTGCAATCTAACTTAATGAAATTTTCCTAATAAAAATAACTGTTGGATGTCATTTTCTTGTGCACTGACGATATCAACAATCGATCTTTCCAATCACTCCTTTGAAATGACTGCTTCCCAAGATGCTTTCCCCGCTCCGACTACTTCTAGGTTTCCTCAATCACTCACTAACCTTTTCTTTACGTTGTGTCTCAATTATTTCTCACCAATCATTTACACAATCCTGTCTTTCTCATTCTCTCCCCATAGCCTATTCACCGTCTCCCATCGCTCGAGTTCTCGCCTATGGATCCATAACGCCGTTCACCGCCAAAACAAACGCGAAGCTATGATTTAAAACCCAAACAAATGAGTTGAAAAGTTTCTCAAACTGGAAAGTCAATAAACTCTCGAGCCGGCAGCGGGAGCGGGCCAGCGGCGTCGGCGAAGTTGCACAAACACCCGACGCAACTCAATTTTTCAGGCGCATGTCTATATCTCGAAGTCGACGGGAACAGCCGGGCTTTTAGTTTGAAATGTTCTTATTATTGGCGATTTTTTCTTGGGGCCCGCGGCGCAGGGCACCGGAGGCCGAGCTGAGCGGAGCCGGGGCCTCGCCCGCTCCAAATAAGGTTATCCATCTCAGCGAGGGGGGGGCGAGGCCCGAGGTCGGAGAGCGTCGCCCGGGGCGGCTAGCCTGCGCCGCCAGGCCCCTTCTCCACGCTCCCACGCAACGCCCCATCACCACCCCCCGTTGCCACGCTCCTTTGGATCGCTCCTCGCCGCACCCCCTGGCAACGCTCCTCGCCACGCCCACTCGCCACGCCCACTCGCACGCCCACTCACCACGCCCACTCACCACGCCCACTCACCACGCCCACTCACCACGCCCACTCACCACGCCCACTCACCACGCCCACTCGCCACGCCCAACCACAACGCCCACTCGCCATGCCCAACCACCACGCCCACTCGCGCCACGCCCCTCTCACTATGCCCACTCGCCACGCCCACACGGCAGGCCCCATCTCCACGCTCCCACGCAACTCTCCCTTGCAACGCTCCTCACCACGCCCCCTCGCCACGCCCCCTCGCCACGCCCCCTCGCCACGCCCCCTCGCCACGCCCCCTCGCCACGCCCCCTCGCCACGCCCCCTCGCCACGCCCCCTCGCCACGCCCCCTCGCCACGCCCCCCCTCGCCACGCCCCCTCGCCACGCCCCCTCGCCACGCCCCCTCGCCACGCCCCCTCGCCACGCCCCCCTCGCCACGCCCCCTCGCCACGCCCCCTCGCCACGCTCCTTCCTCCACCAACAGCTGGCATGACTCAACACGCCACTACGTAGCTTACCGTGCTGGAGAGCACGTTTGATGGGGCTGGAATTGTTGGTAGAGTGGCGTCGGCGAGGCAGGGGGAGGCACGGGAGAGAAGAGCGGCAGGGCGGCGGTAGTGGGGAGGGGTGGAAATACTGGCAGGGGTGGCGGAGTCAACGGGCGAGGGGCGAGGCGGGCGCGCGATGAGGCAGATGCGGCGGGTTCAGAGTTGGAAAGGGTGGCCACGGCGGTTGAGGCTGAGTGCCCAGCTGGCCGAGGGAGCGAAAGAATAGAGAGCGGAAAGTGAAAGGGTGTGAGGATGGAAGAAGAATATGTAGGACAGTAAAAGGTTAAAACACTAAATTGATACAATAATACAGGTGTCTTAAAATAAAGTGATTATCAATGGGAGTTTTTTGATCCTAGGTTCGTGTCAATTGGTAGGAGTTTTAACGAAATACGAACAAACCTAGATTTTGCGGACTACAACCAATTTCATTTATAAGAAAACGATAAGGAGAGTTTTCTAAAAGCAGGTGATTTAATATCTAAATTTTATATCTACAAATAATAAGTACACGATTTTGTGTAAAACGTTAAAAAAATCGGCTAGAAGTTAAACGAGTTGGGCAACACCCACAACACAGTGGCGTTGCCCTGATGTTGGGCGCAAACACGAGATTCAAAGATGGCCACAGATCTCCAGCATCTCCCCTTCCCAAACGCGAAAAGTTTGGTTGCCCACTCTCTCACAGCTCGACAAAAAGCCACTGCATCATGATGCATCGTTTGCCAGCAATCTTCAAAATGGAACTAAAACTCCGCCAAAGCACTTTTCCATAAATAAAATTATTCATGCAATTGAAATCTTCTTCCTGAAACGCCGACTTGCAGATTTAAAGGCCATAAATTATGCGCAGCAGAATCGTACTGCGGTGGCTACGCAGTCGAAGGGAAATTACAGCTGTGAAAACAGTTGATCCCGAGATATCAGTAAATTCCCGTGTTAAAGCCGTTTTTAAATGTTTCTTCTTGTTTTGGAGCCTTCTTGTTGCGCTAACGATCTCTTCACTTCAGAATTAATATTACATAACTTCGAGAAACTAAATCGCACTTCAAAGTGGCATATATCACATTATTAACGTGTTAATCACAGGGTAAATTCTCAAATGAGCCGTTTCTACGATCAGCACAATTTAAAAGTAACTTACAAAAACTATTGTCAAAAGGGATGGTGATATTTAATATTAATAAACAATGAGTTCCTTAATTAAAGATCCCCCGTTAGTTAGAAACTCCTCGTAGACCGCAAAGTGAAAATGGAAACAGTAACTTGAATGCTCTTCTACAGACCACATATCGTAATGCTTGGCTAACTCAACCACAATATCCCAGACCTTTCTTTTCTTTCGTACGTGAATGTTAGAAATAATTTGATGTACTTCGTAAGCGGCATCTCAACGAGTCAAAACCTACTCTTAAAAATATCATTTTTTCAGTGTTGTATACGAGTATACATTCAATTTTAGATAAAGGACAAAAAAAACGGGGATAGATTATCAAAAAATACTAAGACATTGAATAATAAGATAAACCATCATGAAAGGGGGAAGTGCGAGAGCGATCAATCCGTTGATCAACTAGCGTAAACGACGAAAGGAAGTGTGACGAGTTTCGGAATTGTTCTGGATCACAAATCTGAATATGAAATGGAAATGCTCTTTCAACTTTCATTAGAGCTATCGCAATTAGGGAACTGAATGATTCCCTACCTCAGAAAATGTTTAAACACATGAAGTGACATTGTGTGTAGCTGGGGTTACCTGAGAATATTCCAAATAAGAGGTGTGGATAGAATGGAATACGAAAAGACATTAGAAAAGGTCGGAAATAATTAACTGATTGAGATAACTGGAATTGGAGAGGAAAGTATTGGGGGACATGAAGCTTTAAAAATGGCTGAGTGGCGAGAGAAACAATATTTATAAACTCAAGGTTAGTTCATAATAATATTCGCGTTTACGATGAATGTCAGCAGAAAATAATGACAGATAAAGATGTATTAATCACATAGGTTCTGTAGTAGGATAGGAAGATTAGTACAAGTATTTAGCATAGAAGTATTCGTAGCTGGTGATTCAAAAGCAAGTAATATTTAGTGTAGAAACCATTCTAGAAAACGTTTCATAAAAGTGTTAATAAAACATTCATTATTATTGTCATATGCATGTGAAAGTAGTTCGATTCAGTCTCGTGCCTTTCTAATTGGACGGTGTTATGCATCAGTCGGATATGCAACATGATACAAGTTTTGAGATAATCATGTTCAAAGGTTTTATTACATTTGCAGCTCTAAAAACTGTAATTTAATTACTTCATTCATTGAAGCGCCAAACTACACAAACATGAGTGGAATATCTGGCGCTTACCTGCATAATGTGAAATAAAGAATAGTACATTTAATGATCTTGGTTTATTGCCGGTTTTTGCGAAACATAATATCCCTGATATGACTGATAGCGTTACATTTTTCATTAATTGGACGGCTATTTTCACAGATTTGGCGCCCAAAATTGTGCGTACACTTAGAACATGGTCCAATGCAACCGATAGCGTCCATATATCATATTTTCCAAAAGTTGCGCTTAGCCGGTTGATGCATAACACCGTCCAATTCTTAATTAACTTTAATTTGCGAATTGGTGCTAAAACTACTAATATTGCTACCCCTCCGCACGGATTATTTTGCTGCAACGTCATCTGCTGAAATGGGAGGGGGGAGCAGGAGACAAGGGGCAGTGGAGGGAACTGTAGACATGTACGGTAGAATTTCAATTTTGTATGTTTTGACAGTCCTTGCCTCTGGTGGATAAATCTGTCAATGTGTTCCGTTGCGATTTATCTGGGTGTTATTGCATTCAAACACAGGAAAAGAGAAAGGAATTAAGTTCGAATTTTCGGTGGTTTACGCGGCGCTGAATATGAAATCGGCATACAACTACATACCGAAAATATTTATTTGCGTACGCAGAGAACTTGGAAGACATTTTGATTTTGAAGACACTATGACAGTAAACGATATAAAACCCTTTTGATTTATTGCGAAAATGTTAAGATGCGAAATGTGGCTAAAAATTACTGGATATTATCCAATGAATCTAATGGGTATTATCCAATGAATGAATGGATCCAATGAAAAAATATTTAGCTGGTATGGCCAGTAAATAAATACCAAACCAAATACGTTAAAACGTTGTTGATAGGGAGGTATAATGGAACTACTTATTATCCATGATAAATTGCACAAAAAGTAGAAGGAGTTTTTCACAGAGGTGAACTGAGATGAATTCAAAGGGATATTAGGAAGCCAAAATTTCATTCGTTGACAGATTGTTCTTTATATAAGCTACATAAAGTTGGCAGCTTTACATTGAGAGGAACGTATCTATAAGAACGTGAGTTTGCGTGTAAAACAAAACAAAAGTGTGGTGTTGTGTTATCTTTTCTCAAGTATAAATTGAAAATAATATTTTTCAAAAAGAACCTTGAAAGTACTACTCGCATGTATCGTAGCATGGAGTGTTTTGTTCAGACATTTAAATGAACAATAATTTTTAAGCAAGTTTTAGTTTCGTATATTAAATGGTAATCCTTTGGAATGTATAAAGTGGTCAGTAATGTAATCAGGGAGGTCGTGAATATCTATTTTAGAATTTTTATACTCGTACATCGATTAAAGCCTTATTTAAATGACAACACATCATAGAGAAGAAACATTGTAGGACATTCACGTCAATGGATAATCCGAGAAAGAGATTAATAGAAAAGATATTCAAAGATTAATAGAAACCATTTTTAATCTTGGAGAAATTGTTTCTAAAGATCGACTTTAATTTACAAAATGAATTACTTTGAAAATGCACGTATTGGTTTTACAAATGTTATTCATATTTACATTTATGCGTCTTTCAAATCTCAGTGCGTAGAGCATAGCCTACACAGACTGGTCAATAATATTGTGAATTAAATTAGAACATCTTTCCCTAGGCAGTAGCCTATGTGTCTAATCACCCATTCCACTTTGTACATTCCTCTTTCTGGAAAGTTGCATTCAGAATAGGCGATTTTTGTACCGTGTACTACTTTACTGGTCTTTTACAATTTATTTTGTGAATTTTTTAAATGATTTTGCCCGCTTAATGTTTTCATTCTCTTCAGTCTTCTTTCCTTTTCCCCGTGTGCAGAGGTGCTTCGCTGATTGATTGTTAGTAATTTTGGACTACTGCTGAGGTCATTATTCCCTAAGTGCAGTGCATGCTTTTTTCATTGGAAGGTGGCGGTGATCTTTTCCCGCTGGATGGCAAGATCCGGCACCAACCTACCGCCCACTAGCGGGGTTTTCCCCAACCAGGTATACCCCACCAGCGGGGCACCCACCCAGCCGGAACAAGCTGTAAGCCTCCGCCCGGTCTCCCGACATGTGTGATAGTGTGGTGCATGTCAGTGTAAGTGTGTGTGTGTGTGTGTGCGTAAGGAGTGAGAATAGAAGGAAGAGGAAGGAAAGATCGCGCGCGGCCGTGGCTCATTTGTTAGGGTACTTCTCTGGCATTTGCCTGGTGTTGATCTGAGAAACCAGGGAAAACCCAACCGATCAGAAGAACCGGTCGCTAGAATTCTCCTCCAGACAGCGACTGAATTCGACCTAGCTGATAAGTTAGAGTCACCTCTTAAGTGTTTCGAAACGTTTCCAAAAATTGCGTGTGTAAAATTAATTACTCCTTATAATATTTTTTTTGTATTTTTTTTTCTCAGAAATTAAATTGCTTTAATTTTACAATTTGAAACACAAATTGAGATGAGATTTGCGTTGCTGGAATACTAATTGATGGTGAGGATCAAAAATTCACACTGGAGTAGGTTTTCTCCTCATTATTTAGGTAATGGAGGTAATGGTCCATCGTTTAGGAATTTAAGATTAGGACCTTTACGAAACATTAATGAAGCGTTTCGTCTTTCAACGCTTAGCAGATATTTACAAAAAATCGAAACTGACACCTGGAAACACCCGAGTTTCTTTAATAAACCAGGCTGCCACGTTGCTTTCTTATTTTAGTGTATATTGATGTAGACAACAGTTGTACAATCGGAACAACATAGTGAATATTGAACTAGGTCTTAAAGCACATGACGTGCCATCTATGTATTTTCGGAAAGCACCGCAAGTACCGAAAGTGTTTAAAACATTTGTCTTGACATACCTCAGAAAATTAAATATTTAATATAAGATCTACAAAATATTTGTCTAATATTACTATTTGCATGTATTATTAATTTTTAAGTATATAAAATTTCCCTTCAATTCTACTTTACTCCAATTTATTCTTAGGTCCGCCGTTTTAATGGTGTTCTCCTGGTATCATTGGTATGAGACTTGTAACACTCCTGTTACATGACGCGTCTATTTTTGATACAATGCGAACGCTAATTACATTAGGCAAGTCGTGCAGCAGAAAAACCTTGTCTCGTAATTGCTTTGGGTAAATTGTAATCTTAAATTGAGCGGCGTCGTGCTGCTGCAAATGTTTGCAGCACGTGCAGCCGGAGCGCGGGGACGAGCGCGTGCTCATCTGCCAGTCGAGCCGTGTGGCGGTGCGTGGGTGGAAAAAGCCGCGTGCGTGTCCATACGCACGTGCGTGCGTGTCTGCGAGGTCGCCATCTCGGGTGGCCGCCGCGGCTGCTGCGTCGTGCGTGGGCATCTCTCTCTCTCAGACACACACACACACACACACACACACACACATACACACGCACGCGCGCATAGCACTCGGGGCGAAAGTCTGTAATAAGACTTTCAATTTTATTTAATCTTATTAAATTTATTTTATTTTATTCAATTTTATTATTTAATAATATTTATTTTAGACATTCAATTATCTTTATTCATAGAAACACTTTGCTGAAGATTTTTTGTAAATAGTTTAATGAAATGTATATATTGTAAATAGTTGATTAAGATCAAGAGTCTAACTTTATTATTAAAGGTAAGCTTCTGCCAACCCTTAGTTCGAAATATTATGTAAACAATATATAGAAAATATGTACTGTAACAATTCCTTGTAAACAGTTGTCTGATGATGGTAACTCGTAGAAGTGGTCGCCGAAATGTTACCAATGTAATTTTATAACTGTAAAAACACATGAAATGAAATTGAATGTCTATAATATAAAGGAACTCTATTTATTGAATTAATAATAAAGACATTCAGAAGGAAGTAGAGAAACCTAAGAGAAGCGTTGCGTCGATAAAGTAGTAATTAAGTAATAATTAAGACGCAACAAATTAAAATAAAATAAAATAAAATAAAAAATTACCCATTTTGCGAGCTTCTGATGCCCAAGAAGTGGATATACATTCCTGTTACATGCACTAAATTATTTAAATACCTAGTGCATTTGCTCAATGCGAGAAGTGTTGGTTGGTTTTACGAGGGATCTTTCAATCTGTGTGTCGGTCCGTTTCTCTGAGAACAACACAAGCACCTGAACCGTGCACAGAATTTTCAAGTCATATTCCCATCAATCTGGCTAATGTCACAGCCCCTTTATAGGGATACCTACATTTTCGAAATTATCGCAAAAATGGCTCAAATTATTTATTTTTTATCCCGTATAATAACTTTATAAAAATGACGTACAGCCGATTTCAGTTGAACCTTTGAATTGTCGAAACATTTTTAAGTTAATTTTTTTACCCCCACATCTAAGTATTGAAGATAGGGATTTTTATTAGTGTGAAAATTTTATTCATAATTACATTTTGCTATAATATCATCATATGTTTACAGCATATGAAAAGTTTATTGGAATTTTGATTAAAATTGTGAACATTTAAAAAAAGTAATTTAACCAGATAATCTCAAATGGAACAAACTGCTCTTAATAACAGGGCATATTGGCATATATATTATTTTCATTAACATCCATTAATTTTGAACAAACTAAAAGTCCATTTTTTTCGAATTTTTGTTAGTTTGAATATTGAAATTCGAGATTTCTTACATAAAACAGTATATTCCGCAGAAATTTGTCTTTAACTTCATATACACTTTTTCGAAAAATTTAATTTCAGCATAATGTCGAGCTGGGTAAGATACACTGTGTTAAGAATTCATTATAGTATAATAAATGTAGAGGCTTACTCAAGCTCTGAGCTCAGTGTGCGAGTTATGGAGATAGGTTTTTGCCCACGGTCCTCTGGTTCGGAGGCTACCCTGCATTAATATTGTTCGCTTTAAACGCTGTGTGAGAATCGAATTGAATACACAAGGGCAGGAGATAATTTTCATTAAACGTTTGAATTCTCAGAAATTATTATTTATTCACGTGTGGCGTTTTGTTTGTTTAGGAGTGTTCAAGTGATGGCTGATGTGTTAGTAGGATACAGTAATCCCACAACATTCGCGAGAGTTAGGTTTCCAAAAAACATCGCGAATGTTAAATCCGCGAATGTTGAGTCTATCTTCTAATGAAGAAAGGTGGGGTAGGTACCTGGATATAGAAAAACTGTTTTAAAAAGATGGAAAAAATATATGACAATCAATTTCAGTGGAACTGAGTAAGTGCTACTACAAACAGAATTCACAATTAAAATCCTAAAATGAAATAAAATAATATTTGAAACTTATTTCAAAGTTGAAAGTGATTGGTTATAGGATTTAGTTATTTTTTGTTTTATTACTCTCCTCGTTGTTTTAATATCCAAATATGCAAGAGTTACTGCTTTATTTCTCTCTATTTCCCTATGGAAAGCAGAGTTTAAAAAACTAACAGTTTTGTGAATATTCGGAATATGTTTCGAATCTTCAAATACCCTTCCCTTCCCCCAGCACGCGTTTGCTGGTGGAGCGCTGCGTGACCTTACGTGGCGGATAGTGACATTTAAAATATCCGTTAAACACTAGTCGCAAAAAAATAAGAATTACTAAAAAAACACGCATATATAACATATAACAACATGTATATCATTTGATTCGTTCTTTATGCTCATCATGAGAGACTGAAGATATATGTATAGTTCAGTATGAAACAATAAACTTACCTCAACTATCTCGTAAAATACAAGTTATTAAAAATAAATTAATATACTATCAATTAGCCCCATTCCCTCATGCACTTCCGTGAAAACTGCATTGCAATAACTTCAGCCGATCAAAAGTTACAGGAGCTGAATCAATTGAGTTCAATTAATACCGCAAGACGAGCGTGTCCTGACTCGATTATTTCATGACCGTACTGATTTTCTAATTGTTTGCTTCCAGAGACAACAAATTGACGTTTAGTCCTCCCGAAAAATCACACGCAATCACATTTATTTTTGATGTAATAAACTATCAACTATTAAACATGCATATGGCACTCCTGATATTGTCATACCGGCGAGAGGCTCTCAGTACATCCCATCCGTTAAACCCTTCACATTGCCACGTGCGGTTTGCATCACATCACCATATGGACGCACTCACACACAACCATACAGCACTTTCATTTTCTGCACATTAATTTTTGTATGAGCACCATCAACAGCAGGACCCCTCAGGGTTACGACTGACTCGATCCAATCTCGTTTTATAGCACGGCGCGTATTTCCATTGGTGATATCGGTTGTTTCAAGGGGAGAGCAGCGGTTATCTTTTTACGATTCGGGGAAGGATGCGGCTGTTGAAGGGTTAGCGGGACCTCCTAGTTATCCTCATGAAGATTTTCCTGCGGTAGGAAAAACCTCGTCTGGGAAGGGTGCATAAAAAGTGTTGCTTTAATGTCGGGGCATCCCCTTGAAATAGCTACTTTTTTCTCTGAATTTATGAATGCACCCAAAATCGAAGAATCTCAATGTGTAAGCTGTGCTAGAAGTGAAGAAGGAACTGTCGGGGAGATCAAATCAACTCATACAAAAATTGTTGTTTGTTTTTTCTATGTTAAACTGTATTACATGGCTGGTTATGTTTCTGTGCAAAAGATGGGTGTACAAAGACAAAAGAAAATGTTATTCAAAAACATCAAATTCAGTTGTATTCTTTACGCACTATATACTTTTCGTTGGGAAAAATTTACATGAATCTTTATATTTGGTCAATATTTACATCATAACTAGTTTCGCAAGATATGTTGAACAGCATGCAGGTATTGTTGTGTATTGCTTCTGCAGGCAACGCAACTATTAAATTTTGGTACTCTATTTGTTTAACAAACCATCATGTGTTCTTTCATCCCTAGGGTTCAAATATGTTTAAGAAATTAAAAGTTGGTTTGTGACTCAAACGCTAAAGTCAATGACGACGCTTCGATGCTCAACTGTTGAATGCTTTAATTGGCGCTCGTGGAACGGAGCGGCGGCTCAAAGAGATATAAATTCAGACATTTTAAAATCAACTAGATCTAGTTCAGCATATAGCTATTTCGGCCTCATTTCTGTCTTTGTCAGTGCTACAAAAACCAGAAAATATCTAAATTATAACTTGTGGAATAGAAAAATATTTTTTTGCACAAAAGGAAGAACAAATGAAAAAAACAATTTTAGAATTACAAAGGAACAATACTTGTAATTACATTACAAGGAGAAATAACTGATAATAAAGATAAATGATATATTTGATAAAATTAGGTAATTAACATGAAATAACTTTGAAATTGACGTAATTTATTGTGATGAGATGAAGGAAAGTAGAATAAATCGTGAAGAGAAAAATAAATCAATGCAGATGAGAAGAAGGCATACCGCTTCTGGGGGACTGCGGACCCCGGTAAAGACAAAAGAGAGTCAAGAGCATTGCACTGCTATTTAAAGATAAGCCGCAATGCAGAGGGGTGCGGAAGGGGGGGGTTCTAAGAAATGACTATTAGAGGGAGGAAAACGGGAAGCCCGGGAGGCGGAAATAGGCGTGAGAAGGGGGGGAGGGATAGTGTGTTTGGGAGGCGGCCAACTTCAGGGCGGGTGAGAGGGAAGGAATTTTATCATTTACAACAGTGTGATAGGGATTGTTTTATACATTGTTAATACGTATGGTTGCTAATTTAAGTCTGGGTTAGAATAAACAGTAATACCTTTTAAAAAGAATTCCAAGGAACCGAAATAATCAGAGTTCGTGTTGTAAAAATTCGTATTAACTGAGTATTATAGTATCATAAACGTCCATATTACCGTAATCCCTTTCCGGGACCGAAATTTTGTTTGGATTACGGCGAAATGCGTGTTAAGCGAGTTCGTGCTAACGAGGGTTTACTGTATTTTCAATTTCAAAAATTTTTTCAATCTGAGTCCATTGATTGTATGTTTTTTGTTCTAAGAGATGACTGGCAAAGTGTGCTGTGTTGGGGTGTTAGCGTGTATATGTTCTCTATTTCTTTGTTTAAAGGACCTTTCAGTTTAGCTAAGTCTGGCCAAATTGTGCATTACAATTGCCACAGGAAAGTAGAAGAGTATAAACACCACATCTTGAAGACTTAAAGATAGGAACTTCATTATGGAAAAGTGTGTTTTGGAGTATAGTGAGTGTGTTGAATATGCATGTATTATTTATTTATTTATTTATTTAATTACCCACAACAGGGCAAAGCCCCAATTACAGTAGGCATTACTAGGAAAAATATACAAAACCTACACAATAATAAAAAAGAGTTTCAAATGATATAACAAAACTAAATTACAGAAGTCCAATTACAAGAATACATCTTTTTGCAAAATTGATAAAACATAACACACCAGTAAGATAAACGAAAATGGAAACATCTTCAAAACAGCCATTACAAAAAAGGAACAGAAATGAGTATAAAAAATGAAAATAATACAAAAATGGAAAACGCATCTACAGAATAATCGGAACATAATAGCGAGCAATATTTAACACAATAAATCCACATTCAGTGATCATTCAATATTTTATTTAATTTCTCTTTATATTTTAGCAAAGGAAAACTAAAGTCTAAATCCCACACTCTACTGAATTCATTGAATTTTGAAGACATTCTCAAGAGTGGTGAATATTTATGAGATGTATTTGGTTTATTGAAATATAATAATTCTCGTCCTCTTAAATTTGATACTCGTGCATTAAATGACAATTGTGACAGCAATTCACTGGTATCTGATAGACCATTAACTATTTTAAATAAGAACAATTGTTCAGCAAAGACTCTTCTATTGGCAAGAGTAGTTAGATTGAATTCTTTAACTAAAATAGTATAAGCAACTTCATAAGCAGATTGATTGAACTTTTTGTAGTATAAATACCTCGAGAATCGTTTTTGAATTTTTTCAATTTGGTTACTTAGTGATATGCAATGAGGAGACCAAATAACTGAAGCGCATTCCAATCTGGCGCGCACAAGACAATTAAAGAGGAGTATTAAACTTGAGGTGTTATTGAAATTTTTGGAATTTCGAATAATAAAGCTAAAATTTTTTAATGCATCATTAGTTATATTAAATATGTGTTTATGGTAAGTCAAATTATGTTGAATAGTAACACCTAAATCTTTTACAAAATATACACGTTCTAATGATTCATTATTCATTGAGTTACTTGTTCTTAAATATGCTTTATTTCGTGTATAAGTAATGAAACAACATTTTTTAATATTAAAGTACAAATCATTCTCTACGCTCCATCGGTAGACGTTATTAATATCAGCTTGCAATTTGTTTGAATCATTTTCATTTTCAATTGATTTATAAATTTTCAAATCATCATCAAAAAGTAAACATTTTGAATATTGAATTACATTAGGCAAATCATTGATATAAATTAGAAATAATAGAGGTCCGAGATTTGAACCTTGAGGCACTCCAGAATCAGTTTTATAAAGATACGATTTGTGTAAATGAAATTTAACATATTGCTCTCTATTTGTTAAATACGAATTCATTAAGTTAAACATTTGTTTTGAAAATCCGAAAAAAGAAAGTTTAGATAAAAGTTTTTTGTGATTAATCTTGTCAAAAGCTTTAGAAAAATCTGTGTAAGTTGTATCAACCTGAACTCTACGGTCTAAATTGCTTGAAACATACCGAACAAAATTTACAAGATTTGTGGTAGTGGATCTACCAGTAATAAAACCATGTTGGTAATCAGATAATAAAACCATGTTGGTAATCAGCATTTAACATGGTTAAAAATTTTAACATACATTATTTGTTCAAATACTTTAGCAGGAGAGGAATTTATTGAAATAGGTCTATAATTTTCAATTTTTACATTAGTACCAGACTTAAGTATTGGACATACACTAGTAAGTTTCCATTTCTTTGGAAATTTTCCAATTTTTAAAATCAGATTGTAAATAATGTGTAAGGGATATGATAACGCATCATAGCAGCCTTTCAATATAAACGGTGGTAAACCATCAGGACCGCTACACATTTTAGGTTTCAATTTTTTTATAGCAATTCGAATTTCATCGAATGTGATGTTGATGTTAAATGTGTTAGCAGTGCCCAAAAGAGAAGAATCAAGAATATGGTCATTGATTGCATTATGGGAAACATAAACTGATTTGAAAAAGTGGCAAAGCTATTAGCAATATCGTCATCACTATTTAACAGAATATTTTTAAAAGTCATAACATGAGATCTGCGAGAATTTTTAATCTTTTTCGATTTAATATAGTTCCAAAATAACTTAGGATTATGGATGAAACCTTTTCAAAATTTTTAATATAATTTAGATAAATTATGTTAAATTGTCTGAGTTGTTTCTATTACTTCTCGGCTGTCGGTTGTTTCTAATTGTCATTGCTGAGAACCGTCCCAATTCTTCTCCTTTCACCATTGTCAGCTTACCTTTTAACTCTAGACTACAAAAGAGACCTGTACCAAGCGTTATTACCAAGGCGCAGTCTGAGAGACTACTTTGAGTAAAAATATAGAAAAACTGATTTTTACAATGAAACACTCAATTTAATGCATTGGACATGTATGATATGGAGTTATAAAACAGATTTTGAAGGTTTTTATAGTTACACCAAAATAACTTACGCTCACAGCACACGCTTGTTGCTGTCCACATATGACCTCTGAGAAACGTCCTCAATTCCCGTTATTCCCGCCGTCGTCCCGTTATGATTGGTAAATGTTCAGAACTACACTTAAATGCTAAAAGACAAAGTAATTTTCATATTCATTATTCACAATATTAGGCAATATAGCGCCAAAAAACTGACGTAAATACGTAGTCTACTGGACGACGCGTGGCGGCGTACATCGGAAATAGACTCGCGCACAAGGTTAGGTGCATTTCAGTGGCTTGTCACACAATGAAGGTACCTAGAGTTTTAGAAACGCGAAGTGACGGGAAGGGGGTGGGGGAATCTTTCAGCACCAGTTGCTTCGTCTGACAGACGACGCCATTGGAATCTGCACAAAACCTGTACCGTGTATATCGGGCTTAAGATCAGCATAGAAACATTCTTTGGATTCTATCTGTATGAATTTGCAGTGGCGTAGCTTCAATTGGTGTCACCTGGGGCGAAGCTAATGGAGTCATCCCCCCCCGATAAATTAAGTATAAAAATATCTATTGCTGCATTGATTGCACATTATTTCATTAAAAATACAAACATATTTGCACATGATAGTTCTTTATAATATATTAAAAAATTCTATGTAATTAAGAATAATTGCAATTAAATCATCATCTGTGTTTATGATCTGAATGTCTACTTCTTAAATTAATATAAGTAATTTTTAACGAAACCATAAAAATTATATAATTCCCACGATAAAATTTTCTAACTACTAAAACTAAGAAAACTAGTTATAAATAGATAAAAAATTTTAAGTAAATGATTTAAATTATATAATTACTACTATAAAATAATGTAATTGGTGTCACTCCTAGAATGGTGTCACCCGGGGCGCGCCCCCCCTGCCCCCTTTCCCCCCTGCCCCCCCCCGCCCACCCTGCCCCCTGCCCCCCCTGCCCACCCTGCCCCCTGCCCACCCTGCCCCCTGCCCCCTGCCCCCTGCCCCCCTGCCCCCCTGCCCCCCTGCCCCCCTGCCCCCCTGCCCCCCTGCCCCCCTGCCCCCCTGCCCCCCTGCCCCCGGGCTACGCTTTTGATCTAGGGTTAATAGCTGGACAATGCTCTTGACCCATGCTGTTTTTCTTTACCGGAGCCCGTCGCTACCAGAGGTTGTTTAGGATGTGCATTTATTTATTTTTTCACTATGCTTTTTATACTATTTTACTTCACTTTAGCTTACTAATTAATTTCAGTTTAAAAATCATTTCACGTTACTTCTTGTTTTACGAAATGTATCAAATATCTACGTTATGAATTATTTCACATCGTAAATTTTTAATTTCAAGTATTGTTCTTTTGTAATTCTGAAATAGTTTTTGTAATTTGATCTTCCTTTTGTTCAAAACTACGTTTTTCTATTACACATGTTGTAATTTAGATATTTTCTTATTTTTGGGGAATTGAAGAATGCCGCAATGTGACCGAGAACGTTTTATGCTGAATTAAATGTGTATGAGAGAACTACGCCTTGAAATTACTTTGTAATGAGGCTAATGTCATAAACCTCACACCATTTCCTACAGTTTTATGTATTTCAAACATGTAGACATCATGTTCAATGAAACTTCTTTAAATCCTCGAATGGAATTTTTAAATTAGAATCTTTGATTTGTAGTTGCATTTGAAGACGCGGAAATTCGTTCGGTTCCGAACCTCTAGCACTGTTCCTTCAGAGCGAAGTCTTCCCGTCCTTTTAAGCTCCTAGAGCAGGTTGAGTGCACGGGAAATGCACGTGAAATAGAGTTTCCTGTGGGGGCGAAAGTAACGCGTTCTGTCCGGTGTTGCCGATCTTCCTCTACGGGGAAGTGCCCGCGAACGTTGAGGGGAAGGACTTAGCTTTTCAAAGACGTCAGAACACCTGGCAACGTTGCATGTGTTGAAACCCTGCCTGACTCCCCTCCGCTCGCAGGATTTTGAAGTATTCTCCGCTATCGATTATTTATGAAGAATTTCTCGTTTTCTTACTTTATTCGTTCCTCTTCATGCTCTTTTAGGTTGACTCACGGAAGCAAAACAGTGGTCTACACTATCAACAAAGAATTTTCAGTTACTGCAGTAATCATACAAACGTATGGAGTATTTCTAATATACAGATTTTTAATTGGCGTCAACGATGTTGATATGCACATGAGGATGATATATACTAAGGACATGTATATCAAAAGATTGGGAAAAGAAGGATCGCGTGCTTTATTGTGAAGTATTGAGCCGATATCCACTTTCAGTTGGGTCTAAGCATATGGAATTATTATTCCATTATTACATGTTCTATTAAACCATGTTTGGCACTGACTAAACCTAGGTGAGGCTCAACTAAAGCTAAACCTAGGTAGGGGAAAAAGTCAAGTTGCGAGTCAAGGAGATGAATTTTGAGACACATGTTGACGACCAGCTTTTTGTAGGCACTGTTGCATTTCCTCACAACATTGATATTGTAGATTTATAATTTTCAAGGTAATTGGCTACAACTGAATTGAATGCACTCCATGCACTATTTTCAGCATCATTCAAAAAGTCTCGGAAGTGGCTGGCAGCACTGTTGTTCTTTATACATAGTACGGTACGTTTGTCCAGTATCCACAGAGACTGTTTTTGTTAAAATGTTTAATTCACCGAAGTGTTATACAAGAGCATGTTGTTCTTGCGTGTGGATGCTACGTTTTGGAAAATCATTTTGGAGGTTTTGTTCTGTAGCTGCTGCAGTCCACTTGTTTTAGATATTTATGGATGAAGACAATTTTTGATTTGAAAATGCTGCACTTACCTATGAATTTTACGAAGTTGCTCATGGTAAAAATATTCCGCATAGAAACTGTTCAATAAAAATGGGCAATGAATGACTTATTATCCAGTTTGATATTAGAAAATTTTAAATATATTCATTTATATGTACTTCACAACTTTAGTAATGACTAGGGAGAGGATTTTTATGTCCAAAGAAATCTTGAAATATGCTTTTTAAAATATGCATTTGACCTAAAAATTCTTAAATAAGCACTTTAATATACAATTAAAATTAACAATATTTCCTTTTCTGAATAAACCTTTCT
This sequence comes from Acheta domesticus, assembly GCA_031308135.1. NCBI lineage: Eukaryota > Metazoa > Arthropoda > Insecta > Orthoptera > Gryllidae > Acheta > Acheta domesticus. Next base: position 11,752,626 of record JAHLJT010008446.1, on the reverse strand, counting down.
TGATAAATCCAGGAGAAGCATGCTTGGACGAAAACAAATATTTTTATGCAAACATAATATAACCTAATATAATATAATATAATATAAGTAAATGTGCACTTGAGTGAAGTACTTTCATTGTAGGCCTTTTTTTCACTTTTTTCTGCCTAGTTAAAAAATATATTAAGAAATATCCTACATTGGCACAAGTAGTTTATCATTTATAGAAAAAAGAAAATTGTGACAAGCTTTGCTAACAATGAACGCTCACAAATAGATTCTATGGAAACACGAAACATTTTCTCTATTTTAACGAAATATGCAAAATATGCTCCCATAATTACACGAATATGACCCAACAGGAAAAATCGACCAAATATGCATTAACAAATTAATCTACAAAGTATCCAATTATAACCAAATGTCAAGAAATTACTCTTAACTATGCCTTGAAGCAATGGAGAAAAATATGCAAAATCATATAACTCCGCTCCCCAGTAATGACCCTTGTTTTGACGAAGGGCTCTTTATTTTCGTCGAGACGCTTCATGCAGTGCTTTCGTTGGTTCGGGTGAGCCTATCCAGGTGCTCGTTGCAATCGGGGCCGCCTTGGCCCTGGTGCGGCGCCGAGCCCTCCCACGCGTCAATCCCGTTTTCCGTAAGAAGAACCCATCAAACTTCGATTCTGACTCAGTGGCGTAGCAAGGGGGGGGCAGGGGGGAGCGCGCCCCGGGTGACACCATTCTGGGGTGACACCAATTAAAATATTTTATGACTGGGATTATATAATTTAAATCATTTACTTAAACTTTTATATATTAATCAAGACTATCTGATTTGGCTCTATTGTCGATAGAAAATGACATTGCAATAATGGCATTGAAAATGACATTGCATAAACTTTTCAGAGATTATAAATAAGTTTGCTGCCCGAAAATCTCGTAAAGAGGTATTATAAATAACTTACATTTGTTGATAAGTTATGTTTCATTTTAAAATATTTATTTTCAATTATATTGCAATTATTCTTAATGAAAGCAATTTTTTGATGTATTATAAATAATTATCATGTGCAAATATGTTTGTATTTTTAAGAAAATAATGTGCAATCTATGCAGGAAGAGATTTTTATACTTAATTTATGGGAGGGGGTGACACCATTAGCTTTGCCCCAGGTGACACCAACTGAAGCTACGCCCACTGTTCTGACTACAGAACGTGCCAGAGGGTGCAATTTACTACATATAGGGGGTCAAGATTTATCAACTTTTTTGTTACCAGGCCCAGCAATACGATTCATTTATTGATTAATTATTTAGTGTTTCCGAGCGCGTCAACTGTTAGAGTCATTGGTACCGTAATAGTAGTTTATGCAATTAGTTTATAATGTTATGCTTTATTGCATGAGATGTATTGAAAACGAGCGACATTAGGAGCGAGTTTTCAAATTTGTACGAATGCAATAAAGCAACATTATAAACGAGTTGCATGCGCTATTTTCTTGTATGAGAGCATTATAAATTTATAAGAGAATGAAACTTAAATTTGCGAAGAACACTCCTGTGATGTCTGGGGTATTTGACATCTGTGCGAGAAAACTGTGGTCGGCTGTTCTATTTACCTCTACCTCCCCCTAATTCTCTCGCTGCGATTGGCTGAATGTGTGATGACGCAATCACTCGAGCAGTAAAATCTAATACGTCATCATTTGTGCCATAAAACGCCTGATTATGAACGATTTCTTGCAACAGAAAAGGTCGTTTATAATGCTGGAATACAAAAAAGTTTTTTATCACGGAAGGTGCCACGATTTTCCCCCGATGAGTGAGAGTTTTGTGACTTCAGCCCTATGAGAGATCCGGCGCCGAAATACACGACGGCTTGCGAGGTTTTCCCCCAGGTATCCAGGGCCCTTCAACTCCCATTTAACTTGGTGGAGACCATTATAGTGGCGCACTCTCCTGTAGCACCTTCTTACAGGAACTCAAATACGAACTGCTGCCAACGATACTTCAAACGTGTGTGGCTACTACGTATGTTCGCATTACGCCCAAGCAGGTGCGTAATGCTACAAAAGATAGTGTCGATGTTCGCGCTTTCTTATATGTATATATTATGATTAACTGAACATTTAGAAGACACTTTTGGTATTTCTCACAATTTAGCCAATTTTTAGGTGTGGATATTCGCGAGCCTGTACCCGGCGCCACTAGCGCCTCCTATAGCAGCACTTTCGAGCTTTGTGCCCGGTTTTGATGGAGAGTTGCAGGGCCCTGCAGGTATCTTTCAGCAGCAGGGCGCCGCTGGCCGCGGGCGGAAGGGGGAAGGGGCGGCGGCGGCGGTGAAAACTCGGCGCGTCATCTCGGCCCCCGTCGCGCGACTATCGATTGCAGGCAGCGCGTGAGGGCATGCGGCGCGCAGTGGGGGGGGGGGAGACGCACTCAGGCCCACGCCACGCCGCAGTCAGCCCCGGGGGCGCGGGGGCGGCACGGTGGCTGGTGTTTCAATGGCAAATCTCGCTGGAATTCAGATGTTGACGATAGGTTTCTCGGCTGTCCGCGTACTAGGCTGTGTAGCCGTGTACGAGGCCGTGTGGCTACATAGCCTAGTAAGCGGCGTCACCCGCATCGCCGAGATCCGGGATCTCAACTCTGGCCGCGGAAGCCTAAGACTTCAGATGTTGACGATAGGCCCTACATGCAATTGAGGAGCAAACATTCAAAACGTGACACGTCCACTTCACTCTTTTCCAATAAAAAAGGATAAAATGTAGCACAAATTTTACACTTTTCAACACCGGCTTTAACTAGAATACAGTACTACTTAATGTATTGTAAGTCAACTCACGTTTTTTTTTGGAAATAAAATTCTAGGTAAAAACAACAAAAGAACTCAATTTTTCCCAAATGGAATGTCACCTTTTGAATGTTTGCTCCTCTATTGGCTGTTATTAGAAGAAAATGTATTTAATGCAAAAAAAGAAAAAACATGGATTCTGGCTACATCACGTGTTAGAGAATTTTTTCTAAACTTAGTAACAGGATTTATCCACTTTTTCTTTTCCAGAGCCCGCAATTAGAGTTTTCTGGCGAAAATTCTCCGTTTTCTGGCGCAGGATTACATAATTTTCTCGCCTTACGAAGTATTTATAAGGCGAGAAAGTAACAACATTAATCATGTGGACTTTGCTTGAAAACGTTAACTTGAACAATCATACATTTGTACACGGAAGGAAAACATTGGAAATAAGAAAACAAATTCTTTTGAGGGGTTCAGGTAAATTATGCTGTTTTAGATTTGAAAATATTGAAATATAATTAAATTGTATTATTTTGTTGTCAACTGTCCACACAAGAAAAATTATAACCATTTCTCTCTTTTGTATCAGTTTCTCTGCAGAATTCAGATATTATTTAATGAAACCTCAGAGAAAGAAAATTATGAAGATTACACTTTAAAGCTGTCTTCAATACTCGATCCACTCGGTCTTCATTATCCCCATCCTGTATACTGATTATAATACACAATTGCTTTGGCCGATCTTTATATAGGTTATTATTTATTTTTAATTGCATTTTTATTACTTTTATTTATTTTTCGTGTAATATTTTTGTAAATGATTAACTGACGGGAATGGATTTAAGTGTGGATGTCAGTTCGAAAATATAGTTTTTAATATCAAATTTCCATTATAACACGCAGTATATTCCAAGCTCTAATCACTTTTGCTCTTTACAACTTGAAGTGAGCACCTTGTTTGTAATTAGCAGTGAAGCATTAAACAGAATTAATTACAGAATAATGACGTGTAAGTGACTTTTATACCTGTAGACTGCTTTATGAGTACAGTACCTACGGGCTTTAGCAGGAGCTGTTTCAAATACTCCAGATACGGCGAACCGGTTAATTGAAAATTGAATGACGTATCTAACCCTCCAAATGGAGGTTGGAAGCCAATGTGTGACATGGAATATCGGTTATTAATTTATACGTAAGTTTCACATATGTGACCAGATAAAACAAGTTTATGGTTGCACTCTGATGTGCATTGTTGAAGATATCTAAATATCGACGCGCGCCTCAGTACTTGTTTACTCTCCGAATTCATCTTCAGTACTAGCACGAAATCCAGTTTTCATTTATTTCGTGAAATCTACCCACATTTGTCGAGAATTAGCTACCGGATAGAAATTTCACATAACATGAATTATGCCCGGTACATCCCATATGAACGAAGCACATAAGAAAATGAAGTGATAACCTGTTTCTAACAGAATTTCCATGTAAAACTTGGAGAAATGTGGAAAACGTTTATTTAATTTTCTTGTGAAATGTGAAGTGTGTATTAATTAAGCAGTTCCTGAAGTCTATACTTTCCAGTAAAAAGGAATGTGTTAGCTAAAATGTTTAGGAAATTATTGGAATTTTTGTGGATATTTTCATTGCCTTTTGAACATCTGAGGCATTTTGACAGTGTGCTTATTACAGTAAACGTAACAATAAGCGACAGGCTAACTACATCTAGGAGATTATCAATATATTAATTTCAGTACTAGTAAAGGGAGTCTTAATATTTACAAGTTTTTTAAGACAAAAATTTAATAATATTAGGAAATTGGGTTATTAAGTAGTAAAAATATTTTTTTCTAATGCACTGCTTGGAGCACACAACCAGAGATACCTAATAACGTTTACGTCAAACATTTTGTTCTTTGTAAATTTATTATGTGATGGAATATTTCGATTTGCCTTATTTTCTCCAAGACGATTGTTCAAGACGTTAAAAAACAAAATACGAATTCTCGTATTAGAGTCATAGAAAGGATATTACATTTTTAATTGACGACCTTCCACCAGGTGCCTCTAATTAGTTGGTGGTATTTACCATGCATGTTGCGTTGACTTGCATGTTGTGTTAGAAGACAGTGAAAGGTAAAAGAATAACTGTTTCTGATTCTCTAAACCCTGAAGCCTTCTTGAAAACATTCATTGCGAGATGAGAACTGTCTGGAGGAAGAGGCGGTTCAGGGTAGAAGTGATCAACATAATTAAAGTAGTTCTAATTTAATTTTTTTGCGTAAAAGAGGAGGGGTCTGTTTTCAATATAGCAAGATTCTGATGCAGTTGTTCAATAAATTTGTTTTGGATAATTTGAAATTTTTGTGTATTAGAGGGATCAGCTTCGTGCAATTGCAATAAATGTATAGAAATTATGTATAGAAAGAGGGTACAGAAGGTGGGATGAGAAGAACGATTATTTAAAATGAGATGAATTCTCGAACGTTTTCATGTATATGTTATGAAAAATGTGCAAATATGGCTAATTTGGGAAATCAGTTACAGATTAGACAATTGAACAGCTACTTAGACCACGCCCAATTATCTACAAGTACAACGTGTCAATTTTAATTGGTATTTTCAAATTAGTAGTAGCATGTAGACAGAAATTGCACGTAGAACAGCTTAGCTTGCGAAAATTTACGAAATGTTCGTAACTTCAAATTACTCCAACTTGAATTTGGCCAAAATGAATTCATAGACCACACTAGCTCCATGCCTGCGAATTGTTTTTGAAATAGAAAAAACTTTGAAAATATTTTTTTAACTTTGAAAATGTCAGAGGGGCTTCATGTAAAGTATCCCCAAAATTAAAATGGCGGTTTCAAATTCTAGGAGCCTCGACATCAGCCAAAACAATCGCTGCATATCAATTTTGAAGAAAATCTGCTGAACGGTTTCGGCGCTAGCGTTGACCACAGACGGACGGACGGACAGACGAACGTTTTGGCGTCAATCGATTTTTCGGTATCAAGAAGCAATAAAACATGGATTTGGGCTACACCACGAGTTAGAGGATTTTCCCCTTCAATTTAGCAACAGAATTTATCCACGTTTTCGTTACCAGACCCCAGCTATAAGAGAATTTTCTGGCGAAAATTCGCCGTTTTCCGGTGCACTATAATATAACTTTCTCTTCTTACGAAGTATTCGTAAGGCGAGAAAGTAAAAAGAACGTAAGGGCGCGCGTGGAGACCGCTGTGGCAGCACTCGGTGCGGGGAGCGTCGCGCCGCGTCGCGCTTAAAGACGATGGCGTCGGCCACCGCCCGCCGTACGCCACACGCGTGGTTGGGGCGCGGCGGTGTGGCGGGAGGGGACGCAGGCGAGGCGCGACGCGGCCGCCGGGGGAGGAGAAGGAAAAGGAGGAGGAGGAGGAAGATGAAGAGGAAAGGAGGAGGGGAGAGGGTGGAAAGGGAGGAGCGAATCGCCACCCACGGGAAAATCCACTCTCCAGGGGTAGATCCACTCTCAGCGGTCCCCATCCCTTTGCCAGGGGAAGCATGCGGAGGAGGTGCCAAGCCTAATGCCGTATTTTACACTTGTGTTTATCTCTCATATGCGAAGATGTGAAATAATTGATGGATCGATAATAATAATAATAATAATAATAATAATGACAATAACAACAACAACAACAAAAACAACTTGTCCAATCCTAGCTAAGACCAAATACTTAAAAAGACACGACAGGGTGTGTAGCTACCTCCACTGGCAGATCTGTACCGCCCTCGAAATTCCGAACACATGCCCCATGTGGTACGAACGCTCACCAAAGCCGGTGACGTCTGTTGGACTGTGTACGATATTGTACGACCAACAAATTCAAACTGATCGCACTATAGCGGCAAACAAACCGGATATAGTTATCCGTGATTTGGAGAAAAAATCGGAGGAGGCAGAAAAACGTCTTAAATACAAGAGTTTGGAAATCGAGATCAGCCGAATGTGGGACGTAAAAGCACAGGCCGTCATGATAGTCATCGGAGCTCTGGGATTTGTTCCGCAAAATTTGTGTAAGAACTTGGCTAAACTCCCAGGTAAATCAAAAGACTATAGAAGGTGTCTTCTGTCCAGCGAGATAATTCAACATAACACATCCGGCTGCAAAGCCATATTCTTTACCAAAGGATTGCAATAGTGAGCTTCTGGAAAACAAGCAGCCATATTAGAAGTACACACCAACAACTGTGATGGAAAATCCTACTTGCAAGCTATATTGGGACTTAACCATAATTATAAACAAGACGATAGCACACAATAGGCCCGACATGACGCTGTAATTTTATCAATATAAAATTAATAATATCACTTAGTTAATAGAAATCGCAATCCAAAACACACACAACCTTCAGTCTTCCCACACAGAAAAGGTTTCCAAGCACACTGATTTAGCAATAGAGATAAAAGAACAGTGGAAAATGGAGAAAGTTTACACAATATCCATCATTGTGTCTACAATTAGTGTCATCCTAACAACAATGCCAAAACATTGTACATGGAATTACAGGAAGTTGTTATCCTCAACACTTGCGCAATAGTCAGAAAGTTCCTCAACAATAGTATTACTCATGCCTAATACATATAATCCTACTTCGACATCGAAAAGGGCCGTCACATGGCAAAAGCCCGTACGGTTACCTCAATCCTGAGATTTTATCCATCGGCAGATCCTTGAAAAAATAACAACAATAATAGTAACAACAATAGTATCAGCAGTCGCCTGCGCATGCCGAGGAGGCTGCAGCTTCGAGTCCTGGGTAGGCATGGTCATATTTGTGATTGTTCCTTCACCACTCATCATCATTCTATCCCCTCATAATTCACAATTTAACGCGTGACAACCTTGGTTTATCAAGGGATACAGATGAAAATCTGATCCCCATAGTTACACACGTCAAGCGTCTAGCGTGGTCAGAAATGGCCGATACGCAAGTAATAATCTACTAGCGTACCCGTGCGATAATTATAATAGTAATAATAAATAATAATAATATATTATCTGCTTTGGGAAAGATCCCAGTGACAGCTCTTCATAGATACATCAAGTAGTACATTTACATACAAGTTATAAATTACGTACAGGTTTACATTAAATTAAGTGCATCATAAATACATTTTATGCAGATTATGACTAAAAACTAAATGATACAAAATTTGAATGTTCTAGGTCTAAGATACATACAATTATAACTATTCCTAATTTATGTTTTTTAATTTATATTTGAATTTTCCCACACTCTGAGGTAGAGTCTCTTGCAGGTATTCGTTCCAGTTTTTATTGTCGATTAACGAACGAAAATTTTACAATATCTTTTTTTTTTTTTTTGCCCTTCTCCCCATAATTTTGCAATTGTAGTCCTGACGACTAGAGTACGATGACTTTAAGAGTCGTTTCTTAATATCCTTCCAAGCTGGTTCTCCTTTGTAGGCTCTGAAGAAAGCACAGAGTCTAGCTCTGTCCCGACGTTCCTGCAAGGATTCCCACGTGGGTCTATTTGAGTATATTTTCCCTCGCAATACAAATTTTTTCCGCAACTTCTTGAATTTTATTTAAAGTATTTACTTGCCCTATGCGATAAGGATCCCAACAAACTGAACAGTATTCTAGAATAGGTCGAATTAGCAACGTGTACGCAAGTTTACGCGATTCAGCACTCCCTCGTCTAAGTATCCTCTTCACGAAAAGCAGAGCTTTCCATGCGTTTCTGACCACATAGTTCACTTGCTCGGCCCATCCCAACTCTCGCATGCTACACCCCACCCTTTTCCTAATTTTTCTTCAAGACTCTCTTATTCTCCTTCGCTTGTTCTATATGTCACCTTGATTGATAACAATATAATACACCATTGTCAATACAAACTATTCTTATTTAACTTTATTATCGAGTAAAGAGGTACAGCCGTGTAGTTCAATAGAATATCAAGTAATTAGTAATTTCACATGCAGTTGCAGATTCTAGAGACTGCACAGGTGGGGTAGAATCGAGAAGCGTCCCAACCAGCAAGAATGTAATAGAGGGGTCAAAAAATCTCATCCTGTAGATTACGGTGTGAGAAACGTTTCTTTGATGCCTTGGGCGTCAAAATTTTAGTTTTTAATGCACTACAACGCTTCGTTTAGGAGTTATTTAACGATATAGATTCACAAAACTCTTACGTGTGTTGCGGGTTGCATTTTACATGACCGTTTAGATGCGACAAATCCTTCATATGTTTAATGTCAAAGTGCAATTCGACACATCTCCGTGAAGTTATCTTGCTTTAGAGAACTCATTTATAAAGATTGGTTGCGTGTGAGAGCCGCAAAGGAAAGGTATACTACAGAAATAATATAGGAGACGATAGTATTAATATTGTATAAAGACACAATGGCGTTTGCGGTATAGCGCGATAATCCCTGGACGTACTGAACCAGTATCAAAGAACGTTTTATGCTAGCTTCCTTTGAAGGTCAGGAGTACTATAGGCTATGATTTACATCATCAATTCTTAAAATATTTACTTTTCTGGACTTTTTCGCCCCTTTGAGCTGAAGAATGCAGTGCGGCACAAAAGTAATAATAAGTGGTGAACTAGTAATACTTTAGAAACCATACCAATGAACAGTGCAAGCGGCAACATGAATTCATTCCACCAATCACTATCTTCACTATTGATCTCATTCCGAACCACTTCAAAGAAAATCTTCAGAGTTCCAATATCCCTCCGTTGCATTTTAAATTGAAGTCTAAATTCTATGCATATGCTTATGAATATGTGTCTGTGGGAGATAGAAACATTGTGTCTGCTGGTTAGTAAAGGATGTTATTAATAAATACTTTTAATGATTTCTATTTTTACTGTTTCATCTGAAAGTATCTGAATCCATATAAAGTTTTTCTTATTATAGTTGGTTAAGAAACGTGTGTTCTAATTTGTGAGCTGATACAGTATTCAATAACCAAAATGTAGTTTCCATTAAAGTTTCATAATCTTGTGAAATATTAATATAACATATCGCTC
>JAHLJT010008446.1:11619144-11742706 GCA_031308135.1 Acheta domesticus | reverse complement strand
TAAAAACTGTATATGACGTGTGGGGAAAGAAATTTATCTGCGCACATTTTCTTGACGGGCCAGAATTTTATTAAAAAAAACGAAAAAAATGAATTTAGAAAAATAATTATTTTAGAAAATAAAGATATTTGAAAAATGTTTTTTCCCGAGTTATAGAAAATCAATTTCAACTGTAAATGAACTACAAGCAAAAGGAGTGCTCAACAAAACGTGCGCACAGTGAAGCTACATTTACGTCCAGAAGCAAACAAGGGGCCATCTCAGCATTTGCTCAATGGATCAGGGAAACTGGACAAAAACCTGATCGAGATGGGGTTTCCGCAGATAAGACGGCTACGCGAAGCCGATTCACTCTGCTTGAGCAGCCCTGACGTAGATTGTGTCCAGTGGGTGTGCCCAGAACACATAATGGGGCCGTCTATAAATTACGCAACGCAAATTTCGAGTATTTTCAATACCCCCTGCCCTTTGTAACGCACTTCCCTATCTCTGTTTAGCGCAGCGTAACTCTGCCGCAGACCCCCTCCCTCCCCCTTTAGCATTACGTAATTTATGGATGACCCCTTAAGAAATTATGTGAGAAGTTCATTTGTTATTGACATTGAATCATGTTCAGAATACCGGCTCCAAATGTTTAAACAATTCTGTCAAACTGCTTTTTTTCATAATCGTAATGCAAAATATATAAAGTGCACAAAATCTATAGAGCACAAGACTTTTCAAAAACAAATTGATCCACTTTTTCGTTACCAGACCCAAGCTATAAGCGTTTTTCTGGCGAAAATTCGCCGTTTTCCCGCCGCACGATTACATAACTTTCTCTTCTTACGAAGTATTCGTAAGGCGAGAAAGTAAAAAGTTATTGCGTGGCATGAGCGTGTCAGTTACGAACGCGAGGTGGAGGCTGAGTGGGGAGATCACTGCGGTCGCAGACGGTGCCGTTCAATCGCCATGCAAAACGTGCCAATCTCCATGCCATGCCAAACTCCACGCTGCCACGTGAGTGACGAATAAGTGTCCGTACTCGAAACCCAGTGTGTGTGTCTGACTAGAACCCACGAGCTGCCATAAAAGCTTCCTCTCTCTCTCTTACCATCTCGCGACAAATGCGTCTCTCCGGGTACAGCCATCGTCCTCTGGAAAAGTAGTGTGACATGGATAAAAAAAATCGATGTTACCAAACATCGATGTTCAACAAATCGAACATCGATATTAAAAATACATCGAGTAAAGGCCATCGATGTTTTTTAACATTGGTGGTTTCAGATTGTATTAGTAACTTATAACATTAAATATGTGTGCATTACTTGACAGTGTTCGTGTTTATCAATTCGTCGAAAGTGATACAAGAAGAGGAGGCAGACCCTACATCCACAGCGTATTTATTGCGAGCATCTCGATGTGTGAAATGAATTCGAAGAAAGAGGAAATTCAAGGGCATGGAGGTGATCTAGGTCGAGAGTGTTTGGTCGACGAAGGTAGTACAGCGTTCCTTTGGTTGCAATACATGAATAACAATGTTAAAATCAATTATTATTTCATATTTTAATTTTACAGTATTGCGATCATGGGAATTTTTCATTAAGAAACAAGACATCGGGAAAGAAAAAAAACATTGATAAAAATAGGTGTTAATACATAGATATTTCTACAAAATCATCATGTTTCGAAAACATCGCCATCGATGCCGCATCCCTACTTTGGAAGTGAGAGCGGGGGCCCGACGAGAAACCGGAGGCACTCGTGCAGCACATCACACAAATTGATCTCCAAGCAGCTCTAATTCGCTCTGACAGACATCGGAAACGTTTCGCTGCAATGAGTGGAATGATGATATGCTGGGGAGGCCGTTCAAGTTACTGGTGGACGGTGGAGACCGCTCGGAAAGGAACGATAGGGGAGCGGCGAAGTAAGTTCACGAGGGGAGGAAGACAAGGGAAACAAAGACCGGGGCGCGAGGGACTTGAAATATGCAAGTGATGTACGCGGTGTTTTAGAACATTTTCGTGATTTTGTTCATACACTGAGTTTACATTCGTTTGCAACAATGGTTCCATTATCATCCACTACTGCAATATGAAAGCAATGTAACTGTAAGTCAGAAGTTAGGGAATAACATTTCTCATATTTTTTTATTTCTTGCTTGTGATATATGAGGCACAGAGAGACTTGGAGCTGATCACTGCATGCCGGATCGCTTGCAACGTTGTAGGAAGTTTCCCTCAATTAGTGGGAACGAGGAGGCAATGATTTGAGAACAGCCCATTGGTACGCCCTTGGGTGGGAGGAAGGAGGAAGGAAGATCGTGCGTGGTCCTTGGTTTGTGGTTGAAGGCGGCCCTCTTGGCGGGCTCTGGGCCAACGCTTATCTACGCGCCAGCACCTTGCTTGTTGATGCAGTCCCACGAGAAAGGAGCAGAAGGTAGGAGCTCGGATGCGCTGCGCTCTAGACCAGTGTTGTCAAGGTATCCTACCAGTAGCCGTGGCATGCTACGAACTTCTCTGCGCAACTAGCGTCGGGAAAGGAAACTATCAGTAGAAACCCTGCTCTGAGAAGGCAGTGTAATATAATTTTACAAGGTACTAGATAAATCACAACTTCCAAAATTAATAGATAATGCTGCTACTACTAATTAAAGTGCCCCCAAACAACAACGAAGTTATATTAAGTATTGAAAATTTGAAAAATAGTTGAAGTATTTGTCTCTCGGGATCTCTAGAACCTGACTTTTCCAACGTGGACTCGTATGTAAATAAGAAGATATGCACAGAAAAATAAATATAAAATAAAAATAAAAATAACAACAAATGTTCTTAAATTGATATATCTAAATCCTAAACATATTTCATGAGTAAAGTGTAAAATCGTTCAGGGCAACTTTGACTACCTAGTGCTCTCTTGTGGCGAGGTGATCAACTGCCCGGAGGGGTGCCAAGGACTCTCGCTCGTAGCATCGACCTTGACATCACTGCTACAGACTAGTGAAAGCGAGTGGCTCGCGGGCAAAGAAGCTTGCCACCGCGGTCCCAAATTGTAATATTTGAGCACCCCCGGTTTAAGGTATTGCTCAGACACCTGCCTAGAGATGAGCAGTTGGAGCCGACAGATCTCAACAACCGGCTTCAGGAATTCTCATCTCTCTTGATTGTTTCCGGGAGAGTCTAATGCTAAGGTCATTAGTCCCGTCAGTGTATTAATTTTTTTAACCCGGATGGGTTCCCCTGGGGACGTTTGTGGCGGCGATGGTGTAACAGTTAGCGTATCGGACTGTTATACCCAAGTTCGCGGGTTCAAACTCGATCGAAGGCATGGAAGCCGGGGCAAATAAATCCTTCATACGCCTTCCTTCGGAGGGGAATTAAAGCCGGCTGCCCCATGCTAGTAGATTTACTGCATGTAAAAAGAGCCTCAAGCCTAAATGACGCCTTTAAGCAAAATTCAAAATTGCCTGTTTCGTCGCCCATGGAATACCTCTCCGCTAGTTGGTGAAAGGAGCGTAGAGAAATTTGGGTGGTCAGACGGAAGAGCAGACCTCATGGACTCATTCTCGCCACGTAAGATAAGGCAATTCAATTTTTAAAAAATCCCCTTGATAGTGAGATTCAGTGCCAACCTACACGTCAGTTTGCGGGAGATTTCTCTCTAGACATTTCTCGCAGTGCGGCAACGCTCAACCGCACAGCCCTGAAGAAGACCGCGATCTGGCGGTCGAAATGACAGCATCTCAGCCTTCGACGCGGCGTCACCTAGACAGCCCAGATCATGACAGGCCGCGAAAGCCTACATCATTACAAGGAAAGAGATATTGCCCCAGATTCCTGGCCTGTTTGTTAAAAAACAAGAATACGGCTCCGGCGTTCACCTGGTATTCATGGGATAAAACACGGAAAAATCAGGGCAGCCGGCCGCTAGAGTTTTTGTCCAAGAAGCGGCTGAATTCGACCGAACGATACAGCTGTCAAAAATCCGCCACCGTTGCTAGGACCATGCGGCCAGGCTCAAACAGAGGAAAACCACCTATACAAGATAACGCAGTCGGTTCTTCTTAAATAACCGAAATTATCATTATTTTTCACAGATAAGCGCTTGTAAATATCCTGAACCGCACAAGGAGAACAGACGCAAGCAAAGCAGAAATGCGGTTACTCGATTCAAAATTAGATCACTTTCCTTTTATCATGACAGAAGAGAACTAATTACGTTTGTTCACACTGCCAGCATTACTACTCACGGAAAAGAAAATCTATGTCTTCTGAAACAGAACGATGGAAACTTCAAAAACTGAAATACACATGTCCCTTCACATTTGCCTTTTAAGACCTTAATCACGCTCTAGATTGACATGCGTTTACATGTAATGGTACAAAACATGACTGTATAAAAATACGATGGAGTGCTTTGTTTTCGAGAACGAAGAATAGCCAATAAAATATTAAATATACAAACACAGAAAAAGGAAAGAAAGAAAGAAGGAAAAGAAAAGAGAGAAAGAAATAATGAAAAAAGGAAGGAGAGAACGAAAGAAAGAAGAAAAGAAAGAAGGAAAAGAAAGAAAGAAAGTAGGAAGACAGAAAGAAAAGGAAAGGGAAAAAGGAAAGAATGTTTGTATTGCAATTCAGAATTGGTCGTCCCCACATCTTTGTGCGATTATTACTGATATCCTATGAAAATCTTGCACATATGAATAAATCTGAAAAATATCAAGTAATCTCTGTACGTTGGTTGACACTTATTTCTGAAGAAAAGAGTGGTGGGATCATGCCTTTAATTTGGGATTCGCTTTACCAAATTAGTTATCCCGACTTTGTTGCATTTTCCTAACTGTGTAAATGAATCCCTCATGTTTCCTTCTAATTCCTTGATCGTCTGACCGAGGAGTTGCTGCGAGCATGAAACACGACGACGCTGTACAGACGCCATTGCCCTGCCGGCGTGCATCTGTTCGCGGGAGCGAGTACACGAGCCTGTGTGTGTCTTGGCGCAATAACGAGAAGACGCAAAGCGTGTTTAATGGCAGGACGAATTGCAGGAACCGCGGTGACGATGTCCGAGGCGGTCGCAGCGCTCGTGGGGACAGTTGGCGACACAACCCTCAACCCTCCAACAAACGCCCCGTTCTTGTCCCCGCCACCGTCACCGTCCCCGCCCCGTCCCCGCCCCGTCCCCGCCCCGTCCCCGCCCCGTCCCCGCCCCGTCCCGCCCCGTCCCCGCCCCGTCCCCGCCCCGTCCCCGCCCCGTCCCCGCCCCGTCCCCGCCCCGTCCCCCGCCCCGTCCCCGCCCCGTCCCCGCCCCGTCCCCGCCCCGTCCCCCCGTCCCCGCCCCCGGTCACGTCCCACAACCCCGCCCCTGACCCCGCCCCGACCCCGGACCCCGACCCCCCAATCCAGCCCCCGCCCCTACCCTGCCCCCCGACCTCGACCCCCGCCCTCATCCCCTTTCCCGCCCCCGCCCACGTCCTCCGCCCCCCCTGGCCCCCCGCCCCCGCAACTCTCCCCCAAACCCCGCCCCCGCACCCCTCCCCGCACCCCTCCCCGCACCCCGCCCCGCCCCCCACTCCGCCTCAGCACCCCGCCCGCACCCCGCCCCCGTCACTCCTTGTCCCCTCCGCCTTGGACTTTCTCGTCGCCCCATCCCTGCTACAAATTCCTCTTCCATCCCCGCCGCCACCATCCGCATCGTCACCACGCCTCCTTTGCCACTCCCGTTCCCGCTTCCGCACCTGCCCACTCCGCCAACGCCAATTCCATCGCCACCGCCACCTACGCCACCGTCGACGCAGTGCTTATGAACCGCCCTGTGCCAGCGTCATTTCGTGGCCTCCTCAAAGGCTCCTCTTTGCGCTGCCTTCTGTCCCTCCTGTCCCCCTCCGGCGATGAGCTCTGGAGCCGGCGTTTGCACGCGTCTCCACGGCTCCGGACCGCCGCCACCGTCGCACTCTGCCGAACGCGAGAAGCAGGGCGAGGTATGGAAATTGCGCTCCGCAGGCTACTCCTGACTTAGAATGACTATTCCACTCACGAAATTTTAGCCAATAGCGTGCAAGAACTGGGACCTTACCAGCCAATTAGAGTTTACCATGCATATTTATCAGTTAATGATTATCACCTCCTATAAGGTGATAAATTTTGCACCTTGTTTTGTCTACAGATAGAGGTTATGTAATTTTGCTATTATTGTTATTCCATGGTCTGGTGTGTAGCTTGTGTTTGAAGTTGTTTGAGCGCAAAATGTTGCAGCAAAGGTTTGGTTCGACGTCGAATGACGAAATAGAGGAAATTATGTGTAAATCCAAACCAAATAATACACTCAACAACTGGAAATATATTTTTAATCAGTTTGAATGAATAAATGAGGAACACCATTCTTCAATTATTAATAAATTATTAATAAATTAAGAAATAGTAGCGCTTCAAATTCAACATCTTCCTCAAAAATAAGCGAACAAACACGTTTCCTTGGAATTTAAACTTTAAATATTGGGTATTCAATAACTGTTTTGAAGTAATTTCAGCTCTTAGTTTGTCGTATGTTTATTTTGTTGTTTATAATTGGCTATATGCATGTATTTCTGTTCGATGTAAAAATATTTTAATAAAACAATGTTAATTATTAATAGTGAATTATATTTATGAAATTTCATTCGTGAAATAGTCTTAGTAAATTTCCAAACTACTCGTGGAATTACCTATGAAAACAGCACGCGCCTTGTTGTTTGGTTGATGGTTGATGCGATTCAATTTAATATTGTACAATTCAATGAAAAATTTAAACTTTTTAAATTATAGTATTTTCAATGTAATTATAAATCTGTTGTTCTTATTTATAGTTACATACATGTTTAGATTTATTCTGTGAATGATTTTAAATTGAAACATTAAGACATACTTTCATAATATACTTAAAAAGTACAAAATTCAGTGTGAAATAATAGGATTTTCTTTATATTTCAGCATCGAAATCGGGGATTGGTGAAAGTAAAAACAGGGGGGGGGGAGCAAATTCAGCTAGACCCAAGGACCTCCAATGTTGTTAAAACGGTTCTGCGTGGAATGTGCGAGGCAAAAAACCGGTTCACGAGGTAGATCAGTGACAATATCCGTTGCCGCTGTAGCGACTCTGACCGGAAGGTTTTAGTGTTCAGGGGAGAGGTGGCGAACATTCGATACTAGCTATGTAGGTGGGTTGTATTCAGCCACTGTTGAAGGGGAATTCCGGCTATTCTAATCGATAATTTTCTCATGTGTTACCTCAAATCAATACCTAATGATTCCCGGAGAAGAACTCTAATAAACGAGCCAAGACCCACGCGCGGTATCCCCATCCACATCCTTGACTCCTCTTGTCCCTCCGGCAGGCGCGTAGCGGCACTCAGTGCTGCATTCTTACATTTTTGTTGATTTCGTAAATAATTGGCGTCGCACTGTAGTTATTCTTCATTAAAAGGGCCACAGCCCTTAATGGGATCTATACACGCTACAATAGATAAATAAATAAATAAATAAATACATTCAAAGTCTGTTTATTATCGTGCAGCCATAATCATATCAGAAACCTTTAACATGAGTTAAAATCACTTGAGTACAAACGAAAGCTTCGCCAATGCACTGACCTTTTATACTATCGTACGCTATACTGCATCCATCTGTATAGTTGTATTTGCATAATACTACCCCATGCCTTTTGTCACCTCAGTGTGTGGTAGATGTTATCAGTATTGTGGCATTAATAATATAATTAGAGAAGCAAGCAAATATTCTCAATAGGAAAAATAAATACTTCAACTTCCTATCAGACTGTATTATTTATGTAAAGTGATTCGATCAAAAAAGCAAATCTATCAAATTACATGACATACATTAGATCTAAAAACTGTGACCGATGTTCGTATTCTGAATAGATTCATCCTTACAGAATGCTTGAAAAGTGGAGCAAAATCGACAAATGCTTCAAAAGTCTAGTTAATGAAATACGTTAAATATTGAACCAAAGATACAATGAAAAATCAACGCTTTTGTCGAGGCCAATTCGCAAGTACCTCGCACAGGAAACACGAGACGTGCGCGAAAACATTCTGAAAGTCGAATGACATTCGACTGCACTCTCGTTTCCCTTTCCACAACAAGCACGTCCTCTCCCTGCGATGTCTTCCCTCTCAGCTCTGAGCCTATAGAGCGATTTTTATAGAGCTGCCTCTCAAGGCCCGTTTTCACGTTGAAATGTATCACAGCATCTCGCGTCTTTGTCGGTCGTGCCGCTAGATGTCGCATCATCAAGCCGTGCTAAATACGGTCGCGATCACGCGAAAACTAGCGGCACGACCGAGAAAGATGCGAAATGCCGTAACATATTTTATCCTTTAAGATTTTTTAAAATATATATTTTATTTTGCAATTTGTTTGTAATTGTGTACAAAGCAATATTAAAACCAGTCTGGGCATATGGCATACAACTTTGGGGAACAGCTCAAAATTCTAACATCGAAATATTACAACGCTTTCAATCAATAGCTTTAAGAAAATTTGTAAATGCCCCGTGGTACGTAAAGAATGCAACAATACACAAAGACTTGCAGATCCCAACAATAAATGAAGAAATCAAGAAGACCAGTGCAAAAAAAACGACTGCATAACGATTCAAATATTCTAGCCATCAACTTACTAGACAATAGTGACACTACCAGACGACTTCAAAGACAACATCCTCTAGACCTTGCATATCGACTGTAAATCGTTCATGTCAGAAATTTGGTTCCATGTATTCATCATTGTAAATATCCATTATTGTATATTTATCAACTATGTTTAATGCTGCTTGTTAATTATTAATAATGTAACATTAGTGGAGTACGGTCAATGGACTTTACTCCTCTCAAGTACTAATTTACAGAAAATTTATGCAATATTAATCGAGAAGATAGGCCCTGAATGCAGCTTTATAAAAATCGCACTAGAGCCACGAGCCGCCACAAGCCCCCACAAGCCATCACAAACCGTCACGAGCTGCCACAAGACGCCACGAGACGCCACGAACTGTCATGAGCCGCTACAAGCTGCTACAAGCCGCCACGTGCCGCCATGAGATGCCACGAGCCGCCACGAGCCGCCGCACGGTGTGCTGTTTGAGACATCCAGCTGGCCAAAACCCCTTTTTCGAAGTTCCACTTTTGGGCGATGTTTTTGACTCATTCTATAGATAAACATCCAGGGCACATGGCCCCTGTGTTTATAAGGCGCTGATTCATAAGGGTCGGTCTCAGGGGAGGTGTTAAGTTACGTCTCGCCGATAGCCGGCGCCGATCCCCAGAGTCCTGTTCGGTAGTGCTTGCAGTTCAGTCCTATTTATAGTGTTCTCCTTATGCATATTTCAATAATTCTGGAATGGAAAATTCTCCGAAAGGTATGTTTTTCATATGTAATTGTTTCGTAATTTTCAGTTCAATTCAAAGTTCGACTTTAAAATATATGCCCATATTCGAAAATTGAAAGTAAATGTTGAGTTACAAAATTCGCTCGGCATTTCTCGGTCTTGAAACTACTATGCATACATTCTGAAAAGGTTTCTTTTCAATATTATCGTTACACTTTTTGCAGAGAAGTGCATATCTGATAATTATCACCTCTTTTCTGTGCCGGTGCGTTCGCTCACTAGGCGCGCGGTCTTCGAAGTATTGCGCGAAACTGGTTGGCGCACGGACAGAGATGTGGTTTACAAGAATATAATTCCTCCCAAAATTGTTACTTATGCGGGACCTCACCTAAAGAAATGAATTCGAACGCAGATGAAAGAGACATAGACACATCAACTCTTCAGTTAGGTTTGTCTCCACTTCATGCTCGAATCCGTTTCTTTGAGTGTTTGCTTCACATTTCCTACAGGCTCGAAGTCAGGAAATGGCCAATTCGTAAAAAAGAGGACAAAATAAAAGTAGAAGCACGTAAAAAAGAAATTTAGGAGAGATTCAAACGAGGAATGGGTTTACTTGTCGATATGCCCAAACAGAGTAGAGGTAATACAATGATGGTAACACTGCACGTACATTTTTTTGGGAAAACTCATTGTCAGCGCAAATAACCGGAATCAGTGAGGAATTAATTAAAAGATTCAGTGTGATTTTGGAGACATTGTCTTGTGGTTATTCAATTAATTCCAAGGCATTTGGGGAGTTTGCAAAGGTCACGAAGAAAAAGTAATTAAATCTTTACAAGTGGTACGCCACGCCAGCGACTGTGCATAAGGTCCTGATGCATGGAGAAACAATTATTAAATTTTGTATTTTACCAATAGGCCAGCTCTCTGAAGAGGTTCAAGAAGCCCGAAATAAAGATGTACGCAATTTCCAAGAGTTTTTTAGAAGGAAACATTCAAGAGAAGTGATTAATGTAGACCTTCTCCACAGGTTGTTAATATCCTCTGATTCATATATTTCCAGCCTGGGTAAAGGCCACAAAAGAAAAGTACATGGTTTGTCAGAGGAATTGCAAAAACCTTTAGCTACTCCATCTTTATCTGAGGAAACGTGATGACATCTCTGATTCTGACTAATTTCAGTATTGTAAGTTCTAAGATACAAAAGTCTAATATTAAAGCTCAAATCAGAATTCTTTAACGAATGGTAATAGTACTTATATTTATATATTAATTATACTATCAAATAATATTGTAGAAAGTTATATAATTGCATGAAGTAGTATTCTATTAATTATTTGTCATTTTTTCAATCCGAATAAAACATTAGTTCAA
Organism: Acheta domesticus; assembly: GCA_031308135.1. Taxonomy (NCBI): domain Eukaryota; kingdom Metazoa; phylum Arthropoda; class Insecta; order Orthoptera; family Gryllidae; genus Acheta; species Acheta domesticus. Next base: position 11,731,966 of record JAHLJT010008446.1, on the reverse strand, counting down.
TTACATGTAGTTTTATTGTAAATGCCATTTCAAAATCTGATAGTTTTATTGGTTAATGTAAAGTTACATATTCTATTTTTGAAATACATATTTAAATACTTCGTCAGAATGCGTGTGCAAAATTTCATTAAAATTTAACCAGAAGTTTTTGAGATATTAATTTTGGCCAGCCAGATGTGCCAAACGAAACACCGTGCGCCGTGAGCCGCCGTGAACCGCCATGAGCCGCGTTCTCCTAGGGCCAGCTGGGCAGGCCCATTTTCATCACTAAAATGTTTAAAAATTAGTAAACAAACTAATGCGATGCATGGGAAAATTAGAATCTCCACATGTTTTCTTCGAGTCACTGAATCCATCCGTCAGTTGTACTGTCACCTTTTTCGCCTATTCGAAGTGATACCCCGCCAATGGCACGAGAACTAATAGGGCTAGATACGTGCCATCCAGTGGTGGATTCCACTAGAAAAACACAACCTACTTTTATTGATGCCAGACTAGGAGGCTCGTGGGTTAGCGTGCTCGCTTTCCACGACGCAACCACGGGTTCGATTCTCGGCCGGGTAAATTATAACTGTGCGCTTTCCTTACAACTGTCCCAATATCACTTGCTGTGTGACGAAGAGATACCCCACACTGAGATTATGAAGACCAGTATACATATATTCACCAGTATTATGAAGACCAGTGGAGGGATGCCGTCGTGCTAACCACACGAACCCCCTTAACCCCTTCCCCCTTTAAACGGGGGGCCAGTCGCTCAGGCCGTCGGAGGGCCGGATTATATAGTGCGATTTTTCTAAATCTGCCTCTCAAGCCCCTTTGGCTGATCACACGGCATTTCGCGTCTTTCTCGGTCCTGCCGCTAGATGTCGCATGGTCGCTAGCACTGCTTGATACGGTCGCGATCATGCGATATCTAGCGGCAGAGAGACTCGAGAACCATGACATATTCCATCGCGAAGACAGGCCTTGAGAGACAGACTTAGAAAAATCGCACTATAGTAAAACAAAAACTATCAACACATTCTTATACACACTGCATATATCTTATTTTGAAGTAAAGAATCAAAACAGGAACAAATACAATATTTAAAAAATATTTAATAAAAAAACATCGTTGTTTTAAAACCATCGAGTTTTTTGCCATCCCTAGACACCCTAACACAAAAAAGTGCGGATTTTAAGAAAAAAAATTCTTTAAACCATAAAAACCCGGCGGACCGTATAAATGTCCTCGGTGGGCCGCATGTGGCCCGCGGTCCGTAGTTTGAGGACCCCTGGCCAAGAGTCTGGGTCACGGCAGTTCGACCAAGGTCCGTAGCGGGCTGTCGAGCCTAAGGAGAGGGCAGGACTTTTATTGATAGTAACCAGAGACTTGGATTCATTTTTCACATGAATATTGTAAAGAATTTTTTTTACAGTTTCGGCAAAGGATTCTTAATATATTCTACGAGAGCACAATACTCAAGAACCGCTTTAATGAGAATATACATAAACGCTGTGACAGTTCAGTATCATACACTTTAAAAATTAATGCTGACATACATGACTTGTACAACAAAACTGGCTATTACATGCATTTCCCTTTCTAACACGTGCCATATCTAAATACATCTATTCAACTAACTCCAAGAAAAAAATATGAAGTATATGAAAACAATTATTTTATTACGTTCAAATTAGAAATGTGTTCAGTGTGCTTACCGAGTCACTTGAAATTAACATTTCGATCAATCATTTTTAATTTACAATTTAAAATATGCAACTGTAAATATTCAAATTATTTTTCAAACAAATTACCTGTGCCAAACTCAAACATTTTGGCTTTATCTAAGTGAGATTATAAATTATCTCCTCTACAACTGGGACAAAGCTTAATTCGCTGCCTTACTGACTCGTCGGAAAATATGATCTCAACTTCGCTTGATTTTATATAATTTAAACAAATTAACCCGAATTATTTCGGTCGAAGCAATCACACCCACACAATTCGAACAAGGAAACAAAATTCAGATCTTGGCAAGTTTTCATATTGTAACAGAGCTATTAGAGATTAGAGCAGTTTACCTGCAGAAACTGAAAACCTCTAACTGTTCGAAGTTTTAGAAATACATTACAACTAGCTGAGAAAATAAATGCTAAAGGCGTTACTCAGTTCTGTGAAGTGTGGTGAAGTGCTGGCCAGTGTAATTCAAAGCACAACAGTGAAGTGTGTAGTGATGTGCGATGAACGGGATTAATGTCGTATTTTCAAAATCCAACAATTAATTTTTAGTATCACCAACATATAATCGACGTGTATCACGATAGAGTTGAAATAATTGATATAACATTTAATATTAATGACAGAATTATTATTGCATCCACTATTTGTTTTGTATTTATTATTATTATTATTATTATTATTATTATTATTATTATTCCACTACATCACGACTAAAGATGTTATGAGTCGGCTGAATATTAAATCTACTCCAGGTTGCAACCAGCTACCTAAGGAGTAGATCTAGGAATTGTCGGTTCCTCTACAATACTTTGCGCAAAATGTGGGCTGTTGCAAATAAAGCTATTTCTTGTACTTCCCAATCCTTTGAATTACCTGGGAGTTTAGACAAGTTCTTACTCAAATTTTGCGGAACGAATCCCAGAGCTCCGATAACTATCGGTACGACCTGTGCTTTTACGCCCCACATTCGACTGATCTCGATTTCCAAACTCTTGTATTTAAGACGTTTCTCTGCCACCTTGGTAACGACGTTTTGATCGCAAGGTACAGCAACATCCACAAGTAAACACGATTTGTTCTCCAAATCCCGGATGACTATATCCGGTTTGTTTGCTGCTATCGTGCGATCAGTTTGAATTTGTTGGTCGTACAATATCGTACACAATCCAACAGACGTCACCGGTTTCGGTGAGTGTTCGTACCACTTGGGGCATGTGTTCGGAACTTCGAGGGCGGTACAGATCTGCCAGTGGAGGTAGCTACACACCCTGTCGTGTCTTTTCAAGTATTCTGTCTTTGCTAGGATTGGACAAGCTGAGACAATATGATCGATGGCTTCTACGTGTTCCTGACAAATGCGGCATTTATCATCTTGGGAAATTTTGAGAACCGCTTTATCATAATGTCGTGTTCTCAAGGCCTGATCTTGGGCAGCTATTACAAGTGCTTCCGATTCTGGTTTCATTCTTCCCCTTTTAAGCCACATAAATGATTGATCTTTATTGATCTGCACCTTGTCCATTCTTTTTAGATATTGTCCGTGGAGTGGTTTGTCTCTCCACGATTTCTTTAACATTTTTGTGTCTCAAATTTCATGTTGAGTAGCATCAGAAGTTCAGTGTCTCTGTCATTCTGCGTGTCTTGCATAGTCTTGTTCGCAATGCTTCTTGCTACACTTACACTACTGCCTCTGTTTCCCTTTCTTCGGTCAGATTTCATGACCTGCCTCATTAGTGGGTCATCTTTATGGCTGACTACATACTTTCCCATCCCAGTTATTGCATTGTGCCAGGAGGCTTCAATTTGTCAAGGGCCTCTTCCTCCTTCCTTACGTGACACATAAAGTCTATGTACATCAGCCCGGGGGTGGGCAACATGATGGATTGTAAGCAGTTTTCTGGTTTTTCGATCCATGATGCGAATTTCCTGTTCAGTCCAGTCTACTAGTCCGAAACTGTATTCGGCTACAGGCACCGCCAAACTACCTATTGCAGATATTTTATTCCTGGAATTCAGAGCGGACTGCAGGACCAGTCTCACTCTCCTATAATACTCCCTACGAATTCTCTCTTTCATTCTATCGTTCGAGATGGTTCCATATTCTTCAATGCCCAGATTTTTGTAAGTAAGTGAGAAAGGAACATAAAAAGTAAATGCTATGTAAGAAACATAATTAACATTAGTTTCGTTACAATCACATGAAGTTCGTAGTGCCGTACGCGAAACCCTGAAACGTTGTGTCCTTTACTGCAAGTATATTTAATTGTAGTTTCTTAGATATTTGCAGGTTATGTTATAACATGGTTTTATAATTTATATTAAAGAGCAATTTACCTGTTGATGAGGTTTTGTGGATGGAACTAGAAATTTTACGTGATGTCGCTGTTCTTGCGTATGAGCACTACCCTAATCACATCGACGTTCAACAAAAAATGGACATCTAGCTTCAGCCAAAATTCCGTTAATTACTGTTTTTATGGTCAAATCTCTGTGACTGGTTGAACTTATAAAAGCGTAGCTACTCTTCATTTCGACCGGAATACTGCGCTCTGTCATTTTAGTAATTGATTGGTTTGGCGAATTCAAACAGTTGCAGTCTGGTGTTACGATACATAGTTGAATTAAGAATAAAGGTAGCAACAAGCATTTTCAGCATCAGTTGTTACCAACAAATAATATTCTCCCCTATGTAACAGAAACTACTCGCCAATTATTTCCTTTAATTTTCGGTGCATATCCGTTCGTATGTTTCTATTATCTCTGATACGAGGTGTATGTACAGACGCCCGTTCATATTCTGCAGCAAACAGTTCTTCTAGAGCTAGGATGTCTCTCTGTGGCATGCACCATAATAATGTCACATGCGTCCTGGAATATCTAGCTTCGCGACGTTGCGTCGTTATGAAATTCTAGGAATATCGTATGCGCTCTCACGTCTAATAACAGCGCATGAAATCTAATATTTCGCCCTGGGAAGTCTCTGGAAGAAATTATACCAGCGATAGTCGACGTGGAGTTTGTATCGACGGACCGGAAATTCATAACGACGTTTGGTGCATTGAGCAGGTAGAAATATGCTACATATATAATGAGAGATAAAGGAAGATATTAAAATTCCTTGATCCGTAGTCTCGTAGAAGATATATTAGGTATTCTGAGCAATATGCTTCTCCTTGTAGTATATTAAATTAAAAAACGCTACATTTATGAATTTTAGCAAGTTATGAATTTTGGGAATGAATTAATAAATTGTTCAGCTTATCTCGTTCCTTTTGATTAAGAAATACGTACATATACGTCAAAATTCCATACATTAATTCAATTGAAATCGCATATTCCGACTAGGGTGTAACTATACATACGGACTGACCCATAATAAGTTCGACAAAAAAGCAAGTACATTCTTATCTTTACTTGCAAGATGGTTTCAATCACTTTCCCACAAAAAAAAACAACGAAGTGCTACATTTATTTATTTATTTGGTCAAAAAAAGTAAAAAACTGTATATATGAAAAAAGTATATATGACGTGTGGGGAAAGAGGTTATTTGCGTACATTTTCTTGTAGGCCCAGAATAAAAAAAATAAAAACTAGAAACGAGAATTTAGAAAATAATTATTATTTTAGAAAAATAACAATTTGAAAAATGTTTGTTCACGAGTTATAGAAAATCAATTTCAATGTAAATGAACTGATTTGATTTTTTCTGCATTGCTAACAAAAGAGTAATGAACATCAATTCTACTCCTACCATTAAAAGCGAAAGGAGTGCTCAACAAAACGTGCGCACAGTGAAGTTATATTTACGTCCAGAAGCAAAACTAGAGACCATCTCAGCATTTGCTCAATGGATCAGGGAATCTAGACAAAAACCTGATCGAGATGGGTGTCATTGTCCCGGAAGCTGAAGTACATTATTTGTTACAGGCGTATTAAATATTTTTGAAAAATGTATACAATACAAACGTAAATTAATTACGACGATAATATATCAATTACTATATTATATATAATAAATATAATTAATATATATAATTATATATAATTAAATATAATTTATATATATATAATTATATATAATTAAATATAATTTATATATATTATATATCTTCAAGTGGGTCGCAAGTAGAATGTGGGGTGACCGCCGCAGTGCTAGTGATACAAACGCTTTTCCTTGACTATTCCTCTCGTGAAATTAAAACCAATAGTGTTTAACTATACATATAAAACGTCCCAATCAGAGCGGTGTATCTCAAAAAGTTTATCGCTTTTTCCAACCGATGTTTCTTACCGTTACTTCTTCTATCCCGCTTCTCCCTACTGGCCAATCATCAACTGTGTCTCATCAATTTTAGGAGGCGGTATACTCGATCGCTATGTCGATGTCCAATAAACAGCGTATGTACTGTAACATAACCTCTTTGATTTTAACAAAGCTTTCAGTTATTTTCAATATTTGGCGCGTTTTGGAACTCTGTTGGACGTAATTTCACTCGTGGAATAGTCCTATGAAATACCACTCGTGCTTTGGAAATTCTCAGATAAATCCCCTCTTCGCTTCGCGAGTCGGGGATTTATCGACAATTTCCAACTCTCTCGTGGTATTACCCATGATAAGGAGCATCCCATTCATCTACAGCTTCCAGCAATGGCGTATCATGCCTGCCTTTGGCCGCACTACTGCTGTTGCCTCCGATGTCCTCAGTGGGATAGATGCTACTTTTACTGCTCTAAAGCGCAGACGAGCTATATCAAACGTCGTGCCGCATTTTTTGTGAACTACACCTACTGTCCTTTCGGACCCCAAGCTTTACAGGTAGCTGAAATTTGCATACGGAATATTTGAATGTTCATGCGCGGAGTGCAAATGAATGATTTTCTAAGGATTTTTTTTCTAATAAAACAAATAAACAGAAAATGTGTATATAAAAATTTATTTTTAGGCTATGGTTCAGAGATATTTATAAGAGTTAATAAAGTTATTTGGAGAGGAAAATCAAATGCTGACCGAATCAAAAATATCATCCAGAGTTCATGAGATATTTCAAATGAGTGTGAAGCTAACATAGACTATACCTTAGGTCATTCCGAACACATGTAAGGAAATATCTCTCTAAACACATCTCTCTAATAAATTTCTTGAATGAAATCTATCTCTCTAATAAATTTGGAAAAATTAAGGAAATGGTTTGGTACATTTCATATGTGCACAAAGGCGTATCTAGAAATGTTGGTATGCAGTGCGAATATTCCAGTATATACTAAGAGATAAATGATTCTGAGATGCAAAAAGATTTCAAATTTGTAGAGCTATGTATTAGAAAAAATGTACGCCATTCCATATACATATTTACATTTTATGTAAAATGTATAGTTTGTTTAAAAACTGAAATTGTTATTATCCCTGACCGTCAACACTCAGCTTCGCTTCTTTCCGCGCACAATTCAAATACTCTGTGCTGTAACGAGATACTCGCTGCATCTTCGCAGTGATGAGAGGCGAAGCGAGAGGTATAGTCCGTTCCGGTCTGTAAGCCTTTTTTTCCACAGATTCTAAAACAATTCAGCGTCAACAAAGATCATTTCACTCTGCAAAATGGACTCTTCCGCCAGACATATGAGATAAAGCGACAGTTGTTAATCGCTCAAAGTGCCAAATCTGTGTGTGTGTAGTTGGAGATTAGGGATAATTTTCACGAGTAATTTATATTGTTTTAATATCGCCTTTAAAAATAATACTGCAACAATGAATACAAATCATGTCAAAGACTTGCTGACCATATGCGTGTGTGGGAATTAAGCCGTCAAACAGATGTAAATAGGCATTCCTAATATTAACCCATTAAAAGTCGCAACTCTCTCGGAGGAAGAAAAGTAACTATATGACTAAAAATTACATTTTCAAGTGTCTCCAAGTTTTTTTTGAGCCAATAACATCTATAGTTTTTGAGAAAAAGGGTGTCTCATTTTTGTGACGTTGAACAATGCTGATTCCTATTTACGGGTGTCTATGCTATTGAAAAGACAATTAGTATATCTTGTTTCGTATTTTGAAAACTTTTTTATTTATAAAAGTAGTTACAATAATGTTGTTTCATTTAAAATTGATTTCTACACATAAATAAAGTGTTTGATTTTACTTTTTCAACAACAGAATCGACACTGGGAGATGGGGTGTTTGTTTCAGTGTTTGTTGGATGTTGTCACTTCCATGAGCTGGCCGGACTATTCGATTTTGGTCTAAAAGTAGATTCAGATTTGTCTGTGGGACGCTCTTCTATCAATGTCCATTGTCAGTTCCAATGTCTTCTGGTATTTCTGTTTTGGAAATAATATTTGGAGTATCTTCTTCATCAGTCAGTTGATAAACATCAAGAGGAATAATGGACATGCTAAAATCATTTTCCTGAAAATATTCATTCTTACTAACTTCATCTTCTAAACAAGCAACAATGTCATCTGTGGTAAACCTCTTTCCATTAAACATAGATCTGTTTCTGATTGAAAGATCATCAATTTTTTATCATTAATGATTTCTAACAACGTTTCACTACGTATACTATAAGAAGAAAATAAATAAAATGTGAAAATTACTTTGAGCAGTGTAAATAACTAAATTACACAAGAGAACACAAATTTTACCTCCAGGAAGGCAGAGTACACGATATACTCAATTTTATACGTAGATTACGAATATAACAATAAAAATGTCATATTACGTCACAGTTTTTAAGTATACCGTATCTTACCCTATTTTGCCTATTAAAGCAAATACATTTAAATTGCTCCTGCAAGATATTTAGAAAAAATACGCATATCTATTTAAAAATGAAATATTTGTTCAATTCATCTATTCCTCTTTCGTGAGATGTCAACAAAATTAGTTGTTTTTTTTGTTTTTTTTTTCCTTTCTGTATTCGAAGAATTCCGTCTTTATTCTCGAGTCTGGTAGTCGCGCTCAATTACGAGTAGGACTTAGTGGTCTTAGTGGATCTTTTGAAAACAAGTAACGCGCACCCTCATACTTCCTTCTGCGCATCAGCTATCGAAAGGAATTATTTTAGCCCCTTGCCGTATCGCAAGTATACATGTATCCAACTCTTGGAGTGGCAGATACTGTCAGTGGGTGTCATGCGGAAATGTAACGGCAGTTCGCGTGAACTTCGCGTCTGGTTTGCGTTTGCCTCAAGTACATTAATACATTATAGTTTTGTAGTTTTATAAAGTGAAATTCGCCACATGATCTGTATATTTGAATCGATTCTATAAAATTCAAATCGTCATTGTAGAGTACGTAAATAGAGTACGTGGCAATTCCAAATAGCTAGCTCAGACACGAGGAAATAGAAAACTAATACGGGAAAGTCTGTGTCATTCTGTAGCATCACTAGTTTAATTTGTTATTACCACATATAAATCATGCTCATAAAAGTTCGAAGTAAGATAACAGGAGTGCCAATGTGGAAATTAGTTTTGACTTTGTTTATTTGTGATAGAAACATTTTATGATGATTTTCGAAATCAGCGTAATTGTTTCCTTTAAAATCATCTACTTTCAACCTTGGAAATTTTTGTGTTCTTTAATATTTTAAAATTAATATTTCCGTTCTACCATTACTGAAAAATTAAGAAAATGTCAAATAACCGTACTTGGGCGGCGATGGCGATAGACTGCGTGGAAATTCCGAATAGGTGGCCCAGACCCAAGGAAATAGAAAACCAATACGGGAAAGCCCGTGCCATTCTGTAGCACCACTAGTTTGAACATATGTTCCCACACTTCAATGTTTTGACAAAAACCAAAGGTTCGTGAATCAACGACCAAGATAAAATTCCTGTATATCGTTCGATCAGTCTCGAATTAGTGAAATGCAAAGAATAATAGGGAGTAAACGGCTCAAGCACATGTTAGCGTTTACATGAAAATGTGAACACTTCCTGCATACTATTTGCTGTGGCATTTTTCAACCAGACGCGCGCGCAGGGACGAACTCGCTGGGGCGCGGCATATGATTTTCTTCGCCTCTACCTCTTTCCAACTTGGGCAGCTATTACAAGTGCTTCCAATTCTGGCTTCATTCTTCCCCTTTTAAGCCCCATGAATGGATTTGATCTGCACCTTGTCCATTCTTTTTAGATATTGTCCATGAAGTGGTTTGTCTCTCCACGATTTCTTTTACATTTTTTGGGTCACACATTTTATGTTAAGTAGCATCAGAAGTTCAGTGTCTCTGTCATTCTGCGGGTCTTGCATAGTTTTCTTTGCAATTCTTCTTGCTACACTTACAATGCCTCTGTTTCCCATTCTTCGGTCGGATTTCAGACCTACCTTAGTGCATCATCTTGATGGCTGACTACACACTTTACCATCCCGACTATTGCATTGTGCCAAGAGGCTTCAATTTGTCTGAGGCCTCTTCCTCCTTCCTTACGTGACACATACACTATGTACATCAGCTCGAGAGTGGGTGACATGATGCATTGTAAGCGGTTTTCTTGTTTTTCGATCCATGATTTGAATTTCTTTCTCAGTCCAGTCCATTAGTCCGAAACTGTTTTCGGCTACAAGCACTGCCATACCACCTATTACAGGTATTTTATTCCTGGAATTCTTTGCAGACTGCAGGACCAGTCTCACTCTTTTGTAAATTCTTTTGCGAATTCTCTTTTCCATTGTGCAATTATCATTATTATTTGATTCTCTTAAAATGGATCCTCTTTCTTTCATTGGGCAAATGGTCCCGGTCTTAGGTTCTTCTGCCTTGCAAACTACCCTCTCACGAGTGCATTTCCGGAATTCATTTGTATTTGGTAGTTCACATGTTTTTCAGGAATTTTTCAGACAAAAAAAAAATATTCATCACAATACAACTATTTTCTGACAATAAAAGCGAAAGTTTCAATGCGTTTCAGTCATTTTGGATCGTAATTTAAATTTCTACGATTCCTATACACGAAGGAAATGGAGCAACGTCACACAATTTTTGCAATGATTAAAATGTAGACAAATCTATAATAAAATTATCCATTCACTTTAGACCTGTCTATAAAAGATCAAAATCTGAAAATGTTTTACTCCGCAATGGATTTTCAGTTGATCACATCAATGGTGACCTGAAGATATGCAAGTGAATACAGAGCGAAAAGAAACGAAGCATAACCAAATGAAACTCAATGATGTACAAGGGAGTGAAACGGTCTGCAGGGACAGATGGAAACGTATGAAAGATTTTTAGCAAATAGAACGTGTAGTCAACGATAATATTTACTCTGGGATTTCCAAATGCGAAATCGGCCATGCGCGAGCTCCATATATTGGAAATGCGGTTGACGAAATCCTGCGAGCCCCGCCCTTTGATGTCTGCAGCCAACAGCGCTGCGCAATTAATGTGCCGTCGCCTTGATTGCTCAGCGAGGGCGGAGCGGCGCGGGGCGCGACAGAATGAAATGCCCTGTGTCCTGGAATACCTTAGCGCAGCGGCATCGATATGAAATGCTAGGGATAGCGCTCGCGAGCAGCTCGAATACTCCGCCTTCCCGGAATGGGGCGCGGAAAACGGGAGCGGGTGCTGAGCGCCAGTCTTGTGCCGCAGCGGAGCGGGGGCGGGGAAGGGGGTGAGAAAGGGGGACGGGGACGGGGCGAGAAAGAGGGGCGAAGACGCAGGGGGGCGGTGCCATGGCGTCGGGCGCAAAAAGACCTCGGCTGGGACGGGAAGGGCGAGGTAGAGTGAGGTCGAGTGAGGCGGTGTAGGGCGGGAAAGGGAAGGGCGATGAAGGGAATAGCAAGGAAAGGACGGAGTGATTGCCGGAACGGAGCGGGAAGGGGAGCTCTGTATGGTGAGGCGTGGCGGGGCAGAGGGCTAGGAGGGTGTTCATGGGGGCAGAGAGGGGTGGTCTGGTGTGGGGGAGGTGTGGTCTGGGGTGGGGGAGGGGTGGTCTGGAGTGAAGGAGAAGAGGTCTGGGGTGGGGAAGGGGTGGTCTGGGATGGGGGAGAGGTGTTCTGGGGTGGGAGAGGAGTGGGCTGGGACGGGGGAGGGGTGGGCTGGGGCGGGGGAGGGTGTGTGAACGCGGGACGGGCGGGGCTCGGCGCAGCGAGGGGGCCCTAACGGGTGCAGTTGGCGGTGTGGAGCGCGCGTTCGATTGTGTGCGATCTAATTCCTGGGCTCGACCCCCGCCGCCGCGACGCGCTTTGTGCGGCCGCCGAACACTTCCCGCGGAGCGGCGGTGGGCGCCGAGCGCTGTAATCCGCCCAAAGGAAGGAGCGGGCCGCGAGGGGAACGGGGACCGGAGAGAGAGCGGGGCTTGCGTGCGGTGGGAGCAAAAGGGATTCGAGCTCTCTGTGTCTACAAGCTCTTACGCCACTCATATGCTTCAAATTCCTAATATTTGGTAAACCTTTTTCTTTCGCGATTTATGGAAGTCATTTTATTTATTATATAATATTTATTGAATCATTTATTGGCGAGTATCTATATTATTAACTTCCAATGCGAGCAGAAATAAATGGAAAGCCATGCAACCTCCAGCCATGTCTAGGGTTGTCCAGAGATGTCGAGGATTCAAACAAATTCCTAATATTTGGTAAACCTTTTTCTTTCGCTATTTATGGAAGTAATCTTTATTTGTTATATATTTGTTGAATCACTTATTTGCATCTATATTATTAACTTCCAATGCGAGCAGAAATTGATGGAAAGCCTTGCAACCTCCAGCCATTTGAGAGATGTCTAGGGTTTCACTACCCAGCGTCTCGCGAAATATCCAAAAACAAGGAAACAGTTCGGAGTTTGGCTGAAAAATGCAAATATATGATAGAGTTATTCCGTCTAGTGACTTACTGGGCATACCGACGGAATTCTCAAACTGAGTGCGCTAACTACGACACAGCTGACATCAAGGCTCAAAGGAAGAGGTTCTTTTGTATTCGCGCTATTTTGGATGTTATTAAAGCACAATCAATCTGAAGAATGATGCTTTACAACGGAATACAGGTTTCGCCACAGGTCATTCGTGAATTCCTGAAATTCACAGCTTGCTCAAGCCGTTGCAATTATATTTTCTTTAAATGTTGCTAATCTCGTTGTTTTTTTTTCATTCTGGACCTCCAGAAAATGTGCGCAGATAATCTCCTCCCCCATACGTCACATACAGTTTTTACTGGTTTTTGACGAAAAAAAAGCCATAGTGGAAGTGCAACGCCATTGCCGGTGAGCTCCTAGATACGTTTAACTCTGGGGCAAATACCCTTGGTCATCCGTCAGCGCTTATAAAACGCGTGTGAGCAATCGTGTTGAAAGTCCGAGAGCAATCGTGGGCGTTGCTTTCAAAGAGCTCCCGCACGCAAGGAACGTTATTCCAGTGCCCACCTCCTGGTATGGAAATTGTAAACGCAAATAGTAAATAAACAACAGACAGGTACCATCTTAGCTTATTCTTTACGCCTTTAGTCCTTATGACTATACTTTAATACTTCGATGAGCTGGCAACATTCTTATAGTACATTAGTAACCGAATTCTGCGGGTTTAATTATCATACGAGGTTAAGTTGCTGTGAATACGTGTCGTATTAAAGCATGCATTACGCTCTCTCAATAAATCAAGACAAGCTGTTGGAAGCTTCAACAATGGTGTCTAAATCCGTGAAAACTTCATACAACAATGATGCAAATTATTACTTCTCACTGGCGTATGCTACAATTAACCCAGATAATCCCAAAAATTTTTTTTGCTGTTTTAAAAATTTCAAGATATGCAGGCTATTATAGTTACTGAACATGATTGAATAAAACATCTTTCACCATTGTCGCACTCCTAGAATCCTAGAAATGAGCTATCCTTCCAGAAGGACGTTGGGAACATGTGACATAAAAATGAACGTTAGCTGAAATTGATGAAAAAGTTCTTATTCTTACATAAAAATACATTTAGCGTGTGTGATATTTTAAGAACCAAGACACATGAATGGGATGATCACATTTCAAACATATAGTTGTTGTTTTCTTGTGGCAGCATTTACAATGTAATTGTTTCTTTTTTCCAGTTCTTTCATCTACTTGCGTGTCTGCAACATAGTGTTCTTTTCCATCATAACGAGAATCATTTTGTGTAATTTGGGATGATTTTCCTCTACAGAAGCTTGTTCGCTTAGATGCTTCCAGAATCGATGTTGCAACATTGCGACGAAATGCCAGGTGGTCTAACAGTCCTCCTTCACGTCTGTACAAATTCCAGGCGTTCTGTTCAGCAACATCAATCAAATGGACAATAAGGGGAAAATACCATTTTTTCCCCCTTATCGATGTGCGATACAATGAGATGTTCTGATCAGCACGATCTATTCCTCCCATATGACTGTTATAGGCATGTATTACACGTGGCTGTGGGACATGTATTTTGCTCTTCTTTTCTCTAGAAAAGCGCCCAACTTGCCGCAAGGGGTGAACAAGGTCAAAATTTGTGGCAACAGTCACTACGCTATTGTCGTTCCATCTCACAATAGATATTCCAGCTTCTCCATCAGAAAAATGTTCATATGTTCCTCTCTTTTCTTTCTTGAAACGATCATTTGGAGTCAAAGGGCAATCTTCTATTCTGTTTCCTCTAACTGTTCCAGTAGCTTGTATTCCTCTCATCTTCAAGTCATGCAATAACTGAACACTTGTAAATAGATTGTCAAAGAATAAACAGTATGGTACTTCTGTTAGTAGCTGATCAGCGTATGTCATTACTACACCGTAGCCCATGCCTTTGTCTTGATACAATTCACTGCAAGTACCAGCTCCCTGGTAAGGTTCCAACCATCTAAGGTAACCATCAGTGGTACCGCCACACCAGAATTTAAAACTATAACGTATTGGTTTACCTTTGATGAACTATTTGCATCCATGTCGTCCAAAATAGGGTACCATTGATTCATCAACGGAATGGTACTGTTCATGTGGGCAAAATCTCTGAAAAGTGTGTTCAGCATGATAAGCAACGGGCGTATTTTGGCAAACCTGTCTTGTGGGTGTAGAAGATCATTGTTGCACACATGGAAATTTGACATTATAAAATCAAATCGATTCCTTGACATGGCATTTGATACTATTTCATTATGACAATCTTTATCTAGTTGCCAGTACATTTTTCTACGGGGTAGTACAACATATCCACTAAGCAGCAAAATTCCTATGAATACAAGTATTTCATCCTCAGTACAGTCACCCAACTTGTTTTTCTTTGCAGCATACTGATTCGTATATTTAGTTATCATTTCTATAACATCATCGTTCAAAAAGTTTCTGAAGTAAGTGAGAGGGGTTTTCGTTTCTTCAACTGCTAAATGCATCAAGGGCCATTCAATCTTAGAAGCAGTCAAGTCTTTCCTTTTCCATCTATTCACATTCTTCTTTGTTTTCTTATGGGAAACAAAAACTTTACGTTTCTTCGATGGGTTAGCTGTAGGAGAAGTACCTGTGGTCAATTTGTTCTCTGAATATGAATTTCCCGAAGTTTCTGCTTTATCAACACAAGTTGCTGACAAAACATTACTACACAATGCTGCAACTGCAGGATCCGTCACTATTACCTTCGCATTCAGTTGCGTAGCAGGTAGATTATTGGGACTTGGATTTTCTTCTGTTCCCGAATCTTCATCGGTTATATCATCATTTGCATTCAGTGGAGGCAGTAATGTTATATCAACACCACTTTCAGGTAATTCATTTTCATGAGTTTCAATTATGTCCATCAACTCGTGTAGAAGCAAGCGCTTTCTGCAAAAGTAAAATTATGTCACATAATCCCAACATCCTTCCAGAAGGATGTCAAAATTGTTAACAATATTTCAGCCAACACGTACACTCTTTCGTAAACATAACCTCTTCATGTTGTTAATCCAACATTCAACACGATGTATACCAATTTTGAAGAATATTACAGCAAAAATAATCCAATTTTACTCACCCATCACAAATCAAGTCTGTCAATTCGTCCATCGCAAAAGGTCTCCTCTCTTTGATCTCTTTTTTCTTTATAGAAATCAATGAATTCTATAAAACCTTTGGCGGGATACTGATAAATGCACCTTCTATTGTGCTGTGACAGGCACTGAAATCTCTGGGTCACTTTTAGAACCACGTAATCAACGGTAGTTCCCGCGAACTACTGTCATCCTTCCAGAAGGACGTTGGGGTTATCTGGGTTAATGTTCTGTTTCACTTAATTTTAGTGAATATAGCTGTGTCAATATCACAATGCATGTTTTAAGACATAACTGGAATTAATAAAAACGTGATTGATCTCACTTCAATTTTTAAATACGGCAGTGTGTGAAAATATTTCTCACAAACACACAGAGACCAGTGATTATCCTTGACATGTAAGTTTTAATGAATTATTTTAGCTGATATAAAACTGACAATGCTTCTTAAACGTCAAGTAACAGAAAAGTGAAAGCTATTGGATTCAGAGTTAATTGGTTAATCGGAGAAAATGTACAAATGTTACTAAAACTTGATAAGTCAAATGTATAATTCTACATTAAAAGAAACGACTTGTTACGACTTTTACTCCAACAAAACGAGTTTGACTGCTTCACAAGAGTTAGTCCAACCCCTGTGAAGTGTCCTAAACCCTACCCCTATCCTTATTCCTTCCCAATTCTGGCCGCTGGGTAGTGACGCAGGAGCGCGTAGTAGGAGGCGCGTACGCGGAGATGCTACCTGGCGGCCCTCTTGACAACTGACTGCGAGGAGAGGTGACATAATGACAGTTTTAATGGAGGATTACTCCTCAAGCGCAATGCTTAACGGAGGATTACTCCCCAGTGCAAAGCGCTCAACGCCCCCAAGAGGCTTCGAGACGCGTTGCGTCAATTTAAACGCAACAAATAGAACAACAACAACAACAACAAAAAACAAACATTGTATTTGCCTCAAGACATCAGATGTACAATTAATGAAGTCATGAAATAAGATTAACTGGACGAATGAAACCTAAATATCTTTCTGCGTTAGCAATTACAACGGAAAAATTTAATAATAAGGCGACTCACAACATTGTTCACCTTCAAGTTGCCAAAATTGCTACATTTAATAAGGCATACGAGCTATTTATGTACATCTACTATATATTAAATACCATTGTAGTAAATAATGTTAGACTCAGTGAAATAGACAAATATATGCATCTGTTCTTCCATCTTAAAGGAGAAACATATAGTCTAGTCTATATATTGAATATTTCTGGTAGAAATTAAACAAAAACGTGGCAACTCTTGGTTGATAAATACTCAGACAAATCTAAGAGAACTAAGATTTCTGCTAAAAGTAATTTGGAAAACCCCGTAGTTTTGAAATTATCAAACACAAAATTTTTCTAGCAATATGAAGAGACAGTAGCGGCTCAGTGGCTATTGAACTCTGGTCTATGATAGAACTTAATTAACATTAACGTGCTGATTTTTTTGGCTCCACGATAAAGTATGCGTAAAATACTTCTGTCACTTTAGAAGCCACGTGCAGGATAATACGAATAAAATCATGAAATAGTATTTCGCAGTCATTTATGAATGCGTCACTTTCACCATATCATCGTTTTGCAATGGAGAAAACGTTCTTCTTTGTCGCTGCATTGGATAGGCTTTGGTAGTGTAACCAATGTACGGGATCGTATCCTCAAATTTAGGATGGGATAGGCCCCTGGTTCTTCAGGGTTGCAATAAATCTTACTTGCTCGTGGGGACTGGGCAATTCTCGGATTTGTGACTAACAGAAAAAATACACCTTGTATGTAACGAATCAACAATATAATTACCTATAGAAATAAACAATTACATGATAAAGCACTGATTGAAATGCTTGCATACACCTTCATTGAATAAACTATTTTAAACTGTTTATAATCAATTGTCCTTGATTCCCCTCAGGATGTGAGTTTGTCATATTATAGCAGATACCACAGTGTTGTACTGGCACGTACATAAAATAACAAAAACCTTAGACCTATCTCATCAGAAACATAAAAAAGAATATCTCATTCTGCCTTAATTTACATGCTATCGCGCAGTGCACTGTTACAAAATCGAAAATGGTAAAGGTGAAAAAGTACAATTTCTTTTGGTTCTATACTCTCTTAATTACTAATTCTTATTAACAAAAAAATGCAAAAAAAATGACAAAATTTAGAAACCTTTTCCTTTCTAACGTAAAGCTTATGCTTTCGTCAATAAATTATATCGTCTGCTTCCCAAATAACAAGAAGTGACTCAAAATGTAGTTCACACAGATTCCACTGGGAGTTAGCAAAAGATTATATACAAAGTTAATGAACGAAATTCGTCCGACTTCCCTTTGCGATGCCGGCAGCAGCGTGACCTTACACGCGGTAGGCGAGTCGCAGCACCTCGCGATGCAGCCCGCCCAGCTGCTGGCTGAGTTTCGTCCGGCCTCGTCTCGGACGAAAGATTTTGCCCCTCAGTTGCAGGATGGCAGTTCGCAGGAAAGATAGAGGGCTGAAAATCTGATAAGGCTTGTTATTCTTCCCTCTATGCCTCTTACACATACCCGTGGCCACGTGGCGCCATTACGTGGTATAATATCACCGTAATTATATTCCCATTTGTTTCGCCACGCGCTCTCTTCTTATTTTAGAAGAATAAACGTTTTATCGTACTATTACGACTATCGCTTACCTCTATTGAGCTGGTGTATTTGTTTTTCTTCGCGAAGGATTCTGTTCACTCCGCGTTACTCAATGCAGCGGCGGCGCTCTCCATTCGGTTGCTCTTGACGGCACGGCAGCTGGCGAAGAAGTGCTCGCTCGCTCCGCCCAGAAAGTAGTCCATCGATTCCCCGTATCGATGGCGGAGCGTCTCGTTCGATTACTATTGCGCTAGGCGTTCCGTGCCGGCGTTGTGAACGTATAGCTTTTTGTGTACGGTCACAGTAGAGTACATCAAAAGTGTAGTCACTAGGACCAAACATAATTTTTTGAAATATCAGACTGTAAATCTGGCCAGAAATTGTATCAGATTGTAAAGCTGGCCCATTTAACTTAAAAAATCAAAGTAAATCGAAAAATATGCAACGTACAAAAAAATGTCAAAGGCAAAAAATTAATTCTCCAAGGGGCATATTTCTCAGACCTAAAATCAACTTCTCAGCTCACCCCTTGAGGGTGAGGCGGGAGACAACTTTCAAATCTCAAATGGGAACCCCCACTTTTTATTGCAGATTCGGATTTTACACTAAAAATACATAAGTTTGATCTAAAATATTTTTTGATCGAGAGAAATGATCCAGACATGTTCCAGACACAAAATTAATATCTCCAATAAAAAATCTGACTGATCTAAAATCAAATCTCCCTCCCCTCCCCTAGTGGTGGGGGAGGCTACTTTGAAATCTTTAATGGAAACCTTCATTTTTTCATTATAGAATTTTATTTAACATGGTTAAATCAGCACGGGCGATTTGAAGCCGCTGGACGTACATGAGTACAAATAATCGGCTCGTCTCTCTCGATCAAAACATGTTTTAAACTAAACTTTTGTATCTTTTAGTGTAGAATCCGAATCTGCAATAAAAAGTGGGGGTCCCCATTTAAGATTTCAAAGTTGGTTCCCGTCTCACCCTCAAGGGGTGAGCGGAGAAGTTTGATTTTAGGTCTTGGAATTACCAATATTTAATGTTTACGTCAATCATTATGTGAGAGATTGCTCTTGCAGTTTCCTTCGTTTTGCTACCACTTGAATATTACATTGCCGATGAAAATCACTTATTAAATTGTAATTTTTTGTAGAATTAAATATTTTTTTAAAAACACCACCGCTTTAAAATTTTGTTCAAGAGTCACAATGAGCAAAAAAATAAACATAAGTAAAAAAATCAACATAAATAAACAAATAAACTAAAGAAAGGAAAATATGAAGTTAAATAGCAGTGCACAGAAGAACATTAACAGTGAATTATGGTCCTTGTAGCTAGAAATGAGGAACATTACCCATTTAAATACGAGGAAATGGACAAATAATTCCAGAGCATGCATCATTACATTAGACGCCCAGGCACTGAGTCTTCGCGCCTATGTGCAAATGGCGGGCTCTTCCCCTCCCAGCAAAGGTGCCTACACTCCACTACTTGCACTTTCGTTGGCAGACGTGCGGCTCTTGGGCGCAGAATGTTCGCGGAAGCAGGCCTGGAGCATATGATTTCTGGTATTTTCATATGCACGTTTTAAATAGGTATCTTCACGAAAATAATCCGTATGCAAAATATATAATTTTTTTGCATCTTACGATATTTTTCGGCATTTATTCGCCCTTAAATTTTAGCTTTTTAAAATGAGAGATTTTAGAGCCCAATTATCCGAGACAAAACGTTCAAAATCTCTCTCTCTCTCTGATATTCTAAAAGCAATGTACGTGACATCGATTCTAGCACGATATGTTCAATGTAACGAATGTATTTGCATAAAAGTTTCATTACGGATATCTTTTGAAGAATGTAATAAGTAGGGAACGAAATTTAACGTAAATATCAAAGTTAAATATGTACATATATGTAATTATTTTTTCAAAATATGTGGGAAAAAATAAAATAAGTAAACTAAAATTTTGTTATAATGTTCAAAATCTCTCTCTACAAGCGTTTTCCGAGCACAAAATGTCGCCGATCAAATCTTAAAAAGAATTCTACGAGTCTAAAAGAAACTTCTACCTCTACAGAAGTAACTATTCCCTAGTTTCATCCAAAGTACGTATGTAATACTTTCGTAGCATAAACAATGTTGTTTACGAGAAACCGGCCCTCAAGTGAATAGTGCCCGGAGTGCGGTAGTGGATCCCGGAGCAGGGGGACTAGACAATGATTTAAAAAATACTTGTTCGTTTTCGATCAAGTTAACCAGCGGGTCTATGAAACATGCGCAAGCGCGTGGTTCAAATTACTTCTGCCACATATACATTCACTCATGTTTCATTCCGACGGCTACCAATGCGGTTTCCATGAAGCAGAGGAGGACGGGGGGAGATAGGTTTGAGAATTAATAGCGAAAAGTCGGCGTTAATACAAGCGCATTGCATGGATTTCTAGGAAAGATGATTCCAGTAACATACATCGCGAATTCGCATCTGAAATGTTCTGTTTTGTCATATAAATTTTGTTGTACCAAGTAGACATAGTATCGTGTAAAATGGGTTACCATAGTGTTGTTGATGTATGGAGACAAAGGGAATGCGATGACAGAAATGTATTCGACTGGATTATGAATAAATATGTTCTTTTAATGTGAATAAAGAATAATTATTTTATGATGGAGAACTAATATCGACGGGAGATCAACACATCAATATAAAAGATAAGTATATGATATTTTTATAACATCAAATATATTAAAATGTAACGAAATATGTAGTAATAGTTAAAATATGTAAAAATATGTAATTATAAAAAATATCCAAAATAAAAATGGTTCTAATTCATTCAGAATGTTAACTCTAAAAAATATTGAATACACGTACCTTCGCTCAGTAAAAATATGTGTTTACATGGAAATTAATTCCCTAGTAATAAGTAAGTACGACAACTATTATTCTTTTGCTTTTGGCGGGCGTGTGAAAAATGATAATGTTTGCCTGTAGAAAATTAAAACAATTTTGTTGCATTTAATGGAATATATTCAGCATGGATAAAAATATTTTAAAACTGCATGAAAATGTGCTTGTAATTTCGATGTAGTATATCCTGTATATTAGGAGGGATAGGAAGTAAATATGGTTCATTTACTTATACATCCACATGAATGCATATTTTAATTTAAAGTCCGGAAATTATACAACTTTGACATTATTGATGTGACGGAAATCGAAAACATATACGCGTCAAATTAAGACAAATGAACATGACATGGAGACAACAAGAAATGATCGTATATTGGGAATTCCGCGAATCAAAATTAATATCTGATCACAGAGCTCATTTGCGTATCATGTAACATAGATTATTAATGTCGGTGTATATCTCTTTGGTCTGATACAGAAAGGAAAATATTACTCATTTGAAACTACTGAGCACTATTTGTTTAAATATTTTCGTGGAAAGTTCTACATGATGAATATAATCAAATTATATTTGTTTTAAACAATATCGAATATTATTAAATAAATATTATTAGATTACTTTCGTTAATCCAATCTCTTGTGAAAGGTACTTGCAGCACCATCCAATACTTGCGGTGGATGGGTATATACGCCATATGATTTTGGCGTAATTTGCTTCCCTCAGGAGCACGAATCTTCTCTCAACATCTTGACACACCTAATGATTCACATTCCTTCCCTCCTCATCATCCTACCATCCTTTACATTCTGGAAGGCAAAGGCAAAACACCACTGTTGTTATCTGTCTAGGAAAAGGTAAGGAACTCAACGCTTGCAGACCCCTCTTCAGAAGCTATTATATTTCACTAATTAATCATATATGTTAAGCAGGCAGTACACCTCTATTCAGATTGCTCCGTTATATAAACAAATGAATGAATGTAGAATGCGGAAGTAGAATGAAACAAACGAAATACGAGTATAAAACATTAGTACTGCGGTGAGGGCTCAGATTTATCCGCAAGAAAAGACAGCACCACATGCACAATAATAATCGTATGACTCCTGTATGATTTACAGAGCATGAAAACTGCATTGCAATAATTTCAACCATTCAAAAATTGCAGAAGTTGCAACAGTTACGTGACTTTATGTATGTATGTGTATATATGGCACATATGATGACGAACAGGAAAATATGAAATAAATGTACAAAAGCATAATCAACAAAGAGAGAACACTATTTACTTTCAAGATATAGTGTACACATTTTTACTTTCTCGTCTATTACGTACTTACGTAGTAAAGATAAAATATTGTAATTCTGAAACAAAAAGCGGCTTTTTTCTGTCAGACTCGCAAGAAAAATTCCTATTGTGGGATTCTGATATGGAACTAGATGTGCTTTGTGGTGAATAGCCGCATTTTTACGAACTCGATCTCTTATTTCGATAGTTGCAAAGAATGAACATAGCAAAAGTTCATTATCGACGATAGTGTTATTTTGATTAATACGACACATCTTTATTAATAAAATACATTTCTTTAATATTGAAATCTGTCCCAAATTAGTGGTGGGAAAACAGCAAACTGTTTCTCGTATTATCTTTAACCCTTTGCACTCGTAGGGCATGTGTGATCTGCCACCCATTAATGTACTCTGCGGTCGGAGGTTTCCGAGCACTGGTAGGTCCTATAACTCGTACGGCATGTCTAAGATGACAATAGACAATGTCGGCACAGCTTGAACCCGATACTCGACATTCCCCCGTTCCAGGTCGTTCTCACATTATTGCGTCAACATTGTTTAAAATAGAATAGTAGACCGGATTTATTCAACAACAGAAACTTTATTTTACATACCAGGAAAATATGTAGGCATCGGTGACTTGCAGTATGTGGGATTTTGGTGTGGCATCTGAGACATGTCTTACGAGTTATAGGACATGCCACATTACATTTTGATACAAGCTAGTAGCCATTATTCTCGCGGCATCTCTGACATGCCGTGTGAGCTGTAGGATACGTATTATGCTCGTTACTTACGAGGGAAAAGGGTTAATGGCTATTCAATATTATACTTCATGAACCTGCGAAAGTGTTTATAACTTTCAATTATTTTTACTCGCGCTGTTTCGAACTGAGTTTCTTAGACTGATTGAATGATTAATTATTGTTTCACGGCGCCATAGTTGCTAAACCCATTGGTCCCGTAAGCGCAGTGCGTGTTTTATTCCTGGAGGTGGCTGTGTTCCAATACCGTAGAATCCGGCACCGACCTAGAAGTCGGGTGAGGCACCAACCCAGTAGGGGCGAGCTCTACACTTCCGAGTGGTCACGTGTGCATACACATGCGAGGTGCTGTAGCGCAAGTAACTAAAAGTGAGCGTGCAATGAGAGGAATAGGCGTGGATATGAAAGGATAGATCGCGTGCGGTCCGCGGCCCATTTGATAGGATACTGCTACGACATTCACCTGGGATTTTTCGAAACTCCTCGGGAAACAATCAATCAGAGCCGCCGGCCACAAGTATTTAGCTATTCTAAATAATTATTCACTTCTTCCTTTTCTTATTTGGCTTCGCACTTGTTTAACCAGTCACCGTTTGGGAATGGCAGACTGTTGTATACTACAAAGAGAAAACTCACAACTTTGCTTTGTACAACCATTTATTATTCCCAATACCAAAATCTCATTTAGAATACAAATAGTCTCGTTTGCCGACAGGCGTAGAAGTTCATCGTATACTCTAGAATAGAATAGAATAGAATATTTATTTCGCTACTTAGGATACATGAAATAATTCCGGTGGTAGCGTTTTCCAATCAATTAATCTACATAAAACAAACATCAAACCACTACATATATACAACAAATATACAAAATGAACATCAAACAACATTACTGAATAAAATTTTATAAAATTAATGTATTAATCCTATGCTAAAGCTAACCTTAATATAAAATAACAAGATAAATACAAAAAAAAATTTTAATGCTAACATATTCTAAAAAAACTTACAACTTATTTAATCTAATTTTAAAATTTTTGACATTCTGAGGGAAAGTCTCTAGCACTGCTGCAGGTAATTTGTTCCAATTTTGTATGGTTCTATTAATAAATGAGAATTTACCTACATCTGTTCTCTGTTTTCTTTGCCGAATTTTGAAGCTATGATCTTTCCGCGCGACGTATGTTGGTTTTGATAGTCTTGCCCGAACTTCACCCCACGGCCGATCACCCCTTATTGCTTTGAATAACGCACAAAGACGCGATTTCTCTCTGAGTTTTTCCAAGGGTTCCCACGATATAAATTCATAATTTAAACGTCCCCTTCTAACAAATTTTGCGGCATATTTTTGTACTTTTTCGGGAGATTTTATTTGCCCTAGACGATATGGATCCCAACATATCGAGCCATATTCCAATATCGGACGTACTAAAGATGTGTACCCTAATTCCCTTGATTTTCCACTTCCTTTCCTAAGTACTCTAATCACAAAATTCAATGTCTTCCACGCCTTTTTCATTACATAATTTACGTGTTCTGCCCATCCCAGATCCTCATTTAGTACAATTCCCAAATATTTACAGCATTTAGTTCTCGGAATATCCTGATTTCCTAATTTATATTTCACGTCGTCTGTCTTTCTAGAACGCGCGAATCTGATAAACTTGCACTTACAGGGATTTAATACCATTTCATTTGTGGTTGCCCATGCTTCTAGCTTATCTAAATCAGCCTGCAATATTTCTGTATCAATTGTGTTATTAATTTCCCGATAAATTATACAATCATCAGCAAAAAGACGTATTTTTGATTCAATTCCCTGCCAAATATCATTAATATACGCTATAAATAACAATGGACCTAGCACACTTCCCTGTGGCACTCCGGACGTTACTTCTGCCCTCGATGAGAAATTTGTTCCAATTCGCACCCGTTGAGTACGCGAGCTGAGAAATTCTCGAATCCATAGGGCAATTCTTCTGTCTATGTTAAGCTTACTAATTTTTTGTATTAATTTATCACGGGGAACGAGGTCGAACGCTTTGGTGAAATCTATGATAATTGCATGAACAGTGGAACCTTTATCGAGAGAATCAGCAATGTCCTGACTGACAGTGACTACCTGACTCACACGAATATCCTTTTCTAAAACCGTGTTGGCCTTCGTAAATTATATTATTCTTATCCCAAAATCCGCGTAAGTATTCTGCCATCAAATGTTCCATTTGCTTACATACTACAGACGTTAGACTTACTGGGCGATAATTTTCGACGTTTTGACGCGAGCCTCCTTTGAAAATTGGGACCACTATGGCATCTTTCCAATCCCGAGGAATACATGAATTGTTCATCGATATCTCGAAAAGCCGTAATAGGTACGATACCATAGGCCGTGCTAGGCCTATCTAGGGCCGGCTTCTTCCGGTGGCGATGATTCCCGTACTGATTTCCACTTGTA
Source organism: Acheta domesticus (assembly GCA_031308135.1). Classification (NCBI taxonomy): domain Eukaryota; kingdom Metazoa; phylum Arthropoda; class Insecta; order Orthoptera; family Gryllidae; genus Acheta; species Acheta domesticus. Next base: position 11,706,186 of record JAHLJT010008446.1, on the reverse strand, counting down.
CCGACTCGTACTGACTGTTACTCGTGCGGACTCTTGCACGTACGGATTCTTGCTAGCGCTGGCTCGCGCTGACTCTTGCTTGCGCCGACTCTTGCTTGCGCCGACTCTTGCTCGTGCCGACTCTTGCTTGCGCCGACTCTTGCTGGCGCTGACTCTTGCTGGCGCCGACTCTTGCTGGCGCCGACTCTTGCTGGCGCCGACTCTTGCTGGCGCTGACTCTTGCTGGCGCTGACTCTTGCTGGCGCTGACTCTTGCTGGCGCTGACTCTTGCTGGCGCTGACTCTTGCTGGCGCCGACTCTTGCTGGCGCCGACTCTTGCTGGCGCTGACTCTTGCTGGCGCTGACTCTTGCTGGCGCTGACTCTTGCTGGCGCTGACTCTTGCTGGCGCTGACTCTTGCTGGCGCTGACTCTTGCTGGCGCTGACTCTTGCTGGCGCTGACTCTTGCTGGCGCTGACTCTTGCTGGCGCTGACTCTTGCTGGCGCTGACTCTTGCTGGCGCTGACTCTTGCTGGCGCTGACTCTTGCTGGCGCTGACTCTTGCTGGCGCTGACTCTCGCTGGCGCTGACTCTCGCTGGCGCTGACTCTCGCTGGCGCTGACTCTCGCTGGCGCTGACTCTCGCTGGCGCTGACTCTCGCTGGCGCTGACTCTTGCTGGCGCTGACTCTTGCTGGCGCTGACTCTTGCTGGCGCTGACTCTTGCTGGCGCTGACTCTTGCTGGCGCTGACTCTTGCTGGCGCTGACTCTTGCTGGCGCTGACTCTTGCTGGCGCTGACTCTTGCTGGCGCTGACTCTTGCTGGCGCTGACTCTTGCTGGCGCTGACTCTTGCTGGCGCTGACTCTTGCTGGCGCTGACTCTTGCTGGCGCTGACTCTTGCTGGCGCTGACTCTTGCTGGCGCTGACTCTTGCTGGCGCTGACTCTTGCTGGCGCTGACTCTTGCTGGCGCTGACTCTTGCTGGCGCTGACTCTTGCTGGCGCTGACTCTTGCTGGCGCTGACTCTTGCTGGCGCTGACTCTTGCTGGCGCTGACTCTTGCTGGCGCTGACTCTTGCTGGCGCTGACTCTTGCTGGCGCTGACTCTTGCTGGCGCTGACTCTTGCTGGCGCTGACTCTTGCTGGCGCTGACTCTTGCTGGCGCTGACTCTTGCTGGCGCTGACTCTTGCTGGCGCTGACTCTTGCTGGCGCTGACTCTTGCTGGCGCTGACTCTTGCTGGCGCTGACTCTTGCTGGCGCTGACTCTTGCTGGCGCTGACTCTTGCTGGCGCTGACTCTTGCTGGCGCTGACTCTTGCTGGCGCTGACTCTTGCTGGCGCTGACTCTTGCTGGCGCTGACTCTTGCTGGCGCTGACTCTTGCTGGCGCTGACTCTTGCTGGCGCTGACTCTTGCTGGCGCTGACTCTTGCTGGCGCTGACTCTTGCTGGCGCTGACTCTTGCTGGCGCTGACTCTTGCTGGCGCTGACTCTTGCTGGCGCTGACTCTTGCTGGCGCTGACTCTTGCTGGCGCTGACTCTTGCTGGCGCTGACTCTTGCTGGCGCTGACTCTTGCTGGCGCTGACTCTTGCTGGCGCTGACTCTTGCTGGCGCTGACTCTTGCTGGCGCTGACTCTTGCTGGCGCTGACTCTTGCTGGCGCTGACTCTTGCGGGCGCTGACTTGCTGGCGCTGACTCTTGCTGGCGCTGACTCTTGCTGGCGCTGACTCTTGCTGGCGCTGACTCTTGCTGGCGCTGACTCTTGCTCGTGCCGACTCTTGCTGGCGCCGACTCTTGCTCGTGCCGACTCTTGCTGGCGCCGACTCCGACTCCAACTCCAACTCCAATTGCTGCTCCGGCTCGTACCCTAGCTCGAACTGTGGCTCGTACTCGAACTTGCCGTGATGGTGCGGCGCCCCGCTTATATAGCGCCGCTGGGTAGGGGGGAGTGCCACGGGCCCCTCCGTTGCCCCCACCGGGGTAGCCCCGCCATTGGCCGTGTGCGGTCGGGCGAAGCACGGCTGCTTGTCGCTGGCGGCAAGCGGCGTTGCTCCCAGCGACCCTCGTGGTGACGCGCCGATCTATCGGCGCGGCGGGCAGCGCCCGAAGTTCGTGGCATCGGCCACAGATGCCACACAGACAACCAATGATTTTTGATCCTTTATGATTTTGTTACCACCAATTTCTGATTTTAAAATTTTTGTCTGGAAAATAGTTATGTACTACTGTTGCTACAGTGTTGATTTGATGCTACTTATATTTTTGTACGATATACTTCACTCCAATATTTTGTTGAAAACTATTTAAAACCTTTAGTTTGACATGTAAATAGAATTTTAGATGTGAATTATCTACGGTAACTCATTGTTCTCTACTATTACTTATGCGTTATTATTGTCAACGTATTGTTTTTTACTGAGATATCCTTTGCACATATAATTTTTTATTATTCACATATGTTCTGAGTTTGCGTTCCTTTATTATAATTTAAATGTAATGTGAATGCTTTGTGTTCTACTTTTATTGTATTCTGCGTTTATTGTATTCTGCTTTTATTGTATCCTGTGTTTATTGTATTCTGCTTTTATGCTTAATTGGTATTCTACTTTTGTCTTCTTGTTTTAAGTCTAATAAATGATTGTACATTACGTTATTTTATACTGGAGAGTCTGTTTTCCAGGTTTGATTTAAAAACAGGTTTTTTCCTGAATCAAACCTTTTTGTCTACATGCAAATACAAATTTATTGATTTGTAAATGAATGTATTTGTATGTATGTATTTGTTCAAATAACGCTTATATACAGAGTGTCCGGAAAGGAAACGTCGAAATTTCGAAAATCAGCTCTTAAGACAATTCTAAGCATATTTTGTCTAATCAACTACGCGGATATTCCGAATGGTTGAGCCGCAATAAGCACTCAAAAGTTGGTTTGAAAAAGTGATTTCTAGGCAACAATTTGCATTATGGAAGCATAGAAACACTCCAGAAATATGTAAATTGTTTATTATTGACAAAAGATATTTGCTCAGACAAAAATTAAGCGAGAAATAAAAAAGCACCCAATTTACACAATTCGACTGCTTTTTTATTTCTCGCTTAATTTTTCTGTCTGAGCAAATATATTTTGTAAATAATAAACTATTTACACGTTTCTGGAGTGTTTCTATGCTTCCTTAATGGAAATTTGTGCCTAGAAATCATTTTTTCGAAACAAATTTTGAGTGCTCATTGCGGCCCAACTATTCTGAATATTCACGTAGATTATGAGATAAAATATGCTTAGAATTGTCTCAAGAGCTTATTTTCGAAGTTTCGACGTTTCCTCCCTGGGCAGCCTGTATATTTGTTTCCAGTCAACGGTCGAACTTGACAATGTAGAAAACCCTGCCCGAAGCACACGCGCAATGACATTGGATCTCAAGCACTGGCGCCGGAATTCACTGTCTCTGCAGTCACCGCTACCAGCGTTGAAGGTAAGTGTTCTGCACCCAAAGACCTAAATGTCCTGCACCCAAAAACACGAGTATAACCCGCCGGCGTCAACGTGAAAAATCCTCACGTCAGTAGGAACGTTGTGTCTGGCAGACCCGCTAGTTATTACAGGCTATTTAATGCACTAATTAATTAGAAAAATGTTTTATTATGAAGTAAACGGTGCAAATAATTCATAGATCAATAAAAAGCACAATGTATTTCTCAAGTGTCACACTAGTCAACACAAAATAAAATAAAGTGAACAAAGATCAAACAAAGAAAAGAAAATGTAGCATTAAGTTAATAACTGCAATATTAACAAAATATTCTACATGTCTTAAACAATTTAATGGAAGCATTCTTTATCGTAATGTCTTATTTAACGTTTTATAATGTTTTATGAAAGTGTTTTTTTAAATAATTTTTTCGGCTATTTTGTTTGTTCTTTAACCTTTCAGAGTGTTTTGTGGCCTACAAAAATTTCAAATAATTTGCATTTCTTAACCTTAAGATAACGATTTTATTTACAAAGATTTGACAGCAAATAAATAAATATTTTACTTATAAAAGGTTCAGGTTCTATTTCCTGATTCTCAGGTTCAGCTTATTCAATATTTTGTTCAGAATCTGCATTCTGAACTAGAAATTTCTAGTTCAAATGATGAATTAGCAACTTCATCATCACTTGATAAACAATCGTTTTCTAATATCTTGTTTATTAACCCAATATCTTTCCGATTTAATGCATTAAAATCACTCTTAGATGAGCCGGGCACGTTGTATAAATGTCACGTAAGCGGGAACGTTGGGTCTGTCGGACCCATCAGCAACTTTCAGCAGTAATAGTACACCACCTTTTTGTGATAAACTCAAACTAATGATTGACATCAGTTCAAAAAGATTCAATTTGAAGGTACACAGGTGGATAAGTTTAAAACTAATTTCCTTCACTTGATTGACCGATTCAAAGATGTCACTAGGTCTGACACACCCAACGTTCCCACTGCCGGGATAATTACAACAAACAGTTCCATCCAATTTTTAAACATTCAAATTCATTGTTCTTACAACTGTGATCAATCTATTTACATGACGTTTTGGCTATACCTTAACAGCCATCTTCAAATATCTTTTCAAAAAAATATAGTTGGAAGCAATTATGTCTAATGTGAATAATCAAGCACACTAATTAGTTAATTAATAGCAGCAGATTTTACGCAAAACCACGGTTTAATGTTTTGTAAAAATTGTAAATATTTTAGATTAGACATAATTGTTTCCAAATATATATTTTTTTGAAAAGATATCTGAAGATGGCTATTGAGGTATAGCCTAAATTTCGTGTAATACATTGACCACAGTTATAAGAACAATAAATTTGAATGTCTAAAAATTGAATGGAACTGTTTGTTTTAATTATATCCCTACAGACATTCATTTAAAGAAGAAAGAATAAAGTGTATGAAGAAACACGTGTAGTCTGAAGAGTGGCCTCCTCTCCGTGGATGAAGTTTTTACCTGCCCAGCTGGCAGCTATTTTGTCTTTGAGTAGGGCAGGGTGGCGAGGAGTGGGAGGTCGATACCATCACCCATTCGACCCTTTCTCTCGCCTGATCCTTCGGTTTTGCATGTGTCCTCTGAACGCAGTAATTGCGTAGTAGAGAACGAACGATTCATAAACACTGAATTTACATAAGATACACTTTTATTTACATTAAATTACATTGTGAACGTTTTTCAAAGGGCACAATAATGAAGATAAATGATGAGTTTACCTGGGAAGAGAGAGTTTTTGCGTCGAAGGAAACGAATTAATCATTTCGGCGCGCTTTTGTGCGTTGAGATGCAGTAATGAAGTGTTAAGCCGCCCGTGCGTGCTTCTATATGCCCTGTCGAGGTGTTATTTTGATGAGGCCGCTGACAAAGCAACAAATTAAGGCAAGAGCAGCTGTTTTCCTTGAAGGTGGGAAAGCTCGGAATCACACATTCAGTCCTTTGTGTCTGTAGAAATTTTTTTTTGCCTCCACAGGAAGAGTTTTTTACAATACATCCTCGTAGACGGAGCAAATTGAATAATCGAATATTCGATCAATTGCTTACACTATCTCATTATAACATTACTATACATTTAACGTTAATGGATATTGCATGTGTAGTGCTAACGTGAATAACCAATGACACTAATTTTCTACGTCGCCTTCTTAATCCCGAAACAATACTCAACTTCAACTCAATTCGTGTCATTAAAAATAACTTAAGTGAACCTATTAAAGGGGTTATTTTGGGAAAATTTAACTTCTAATATGGAACTATTGATTGATGAATTGATTAGCGATTCCAGGCGAGTCAACGGATAAGGTTGGTTGATCTTGGCTGTCCGGGTGCGCCATGTCGAAGGCTGTGTTGCCGACGTTTCGACCATCTTATCGCGGTCTTCCTCAGGGCTGGAATGCCCTGAAGAGCCCTGAGGAAGACCACGATAAGATGGTCAAAACGTCGGCAACACATCCTTCGACGCGGCGTCACCCGGACAGCCAAGTTCATTCACATGCTTCCGGCCGCGGAAGCCTACGACTTCAACGGATAAGGTTGTTCGGTTCGTAAATGTCATGTATGCTTTTCATCACGGGAGGTTGTAGCGATTTGGGAAATTTTGGGATGAAGAGATCCGACCTAGCTCGGCTACCGATCTACACCGGCCAGCGGGGATTTTCCGCCACCAGGTATCTCTCACCGGCACTTTCCAAGCCAGAACAAACTCTAAGCTCCCGACATGTGTGGTAGTATAGTGTAAGTAAGTGTGTGTAAGGTGTGTAATATAATGAGGAAGAGAAAGGAAATATTGCGCGGTGAAAGGCATTTCACCATGAGTAAGGTTGCAGAATGGCGGCCGAAATGTTGGCATCTCGGACAAGGACGCGGCGTCTTCCTCACAGTCAAGCAGCTACTGGCTCCAGCCGCGGAAACCTGTGCTCTCGTCTGCCTGTCCATCCATCTGTGGTCAACATGAGTGCCTAAACCTTTCAATCAATTTTCTTCTAAACTGATATTCCCCGAGCGACCTGAATGAAATCAAGGTTTTGGGGGCTTAAAATGGATATTTTCATTTTTGGGGGAACTTTATACTAAGCCTAAAAACATGTTCAATAGTTTCTAAAAAAATGCACCAATTTTTTTCATATAATTTGTCCTCGGATAGCGTAAAGGAGGCTTAAGGGAATGGTGCAGGTTTCATGTTCGTAGAAATCTCAGATGTTTTGAAAATAACCAAAGTGACAAAATTACAAAAGGACATGGAAATGTATTTGGGAAAAACAAAAATTTTCTATATGTTCCATTATTAGATTTTCTCAAATGTTGACATGTAACAGCCATAGCAGTCCAGGAATAATAAATATGTACATATGTATTAGACATATAAGTGATTCACTCTTGTAAATGGCCCCTGGAGTGCATTATACTACAACCACAGCAACCCAAGAACTGTAAATAATATACATATATTAGAGAAATAATAACTCTTGTAATAGCTCATAGATTGCATTTTATAAATGAAACCAACGCTTGAACATTGTAAGTAAAAATATACTTCTAATACCTAAATGTTACAGCTGTATACGTACTACTATATTTTACTATGTCCTAAGTGATATTTAATGTTATTATTATTATTATTATTATTATTATTATTATTATTATTATCAGATGATACCCATGTCCATAGAAAAGACCAAAACATAACCTGCAAATTATAACGCCAAAGTGCAACCAACAGTATATACTCATGTTTGGTTTTTTTGAGGTGGTTCTTCTTCTTTTTCCCCCTTTTTACTAATTTTAAGGTTTTAATAACTACGAAATTTAATCAGCTTATTTTTTTATAATATATTTCTCATTGTTTTTGTATCTTGTTTTTAATCAGTGCTGTTAATAAGGTGAATACTGACAGACGGGCGGACAGACGGGCGGACAGACGGGCGGACAGACGGGCGGACAGACGGGCGGACAGACGGGCGGACAGACGGGCGGACAGACGGGCGGACAGACGGGCGGACAGACGGGCGGACAGACGGGCGGACAGACGGGCGGACAGACGGGCGGACAGACGGGCGGACAGACGGGCGGACAGACGGGCGGACAGACGGGCGGACAGACGGGCGGACAGACGGGCGGACAGACGGGCGGACAGACGGGCGGACAGACGGGCGGACAGACGGGCGGACAGACGGGCGGACAGACGGGCGGACAGACGGGCGGACAGACGGGCGGACAGACGGGCGGACAGACGGGCGGACAGACGGGCGGACAGACGGGCGGACAGACGGGCGGACAGACGGGCGGACAGACGGGCGGACAGACGGGCGGACAGACGGGCGGACAGACGGGCGGACAGACGGGCGGACAGACGGACAACAGACGGACAGACAGATGGACAAACGGACGACGGACGGAAGGACAAACAAAATTTTTCGGTGTCAGGGTTACAAAACGTAGGTTATAACTGAATGTATTAGAGAAAGTAATGTTCTGCTTGTATGTTGAAGAATTATCAAATTTTTGGGTATCGAAAACCTACAATACAATTTTTTCTATCATACAATCAGCGGTTTTTGTACAGCCAGAGAGGTGTCTTGGATACGAGAATGGCCCAATGAGAAACCTAAAAGAGTTATGTACACGTTAAACTTCCCAAATGTGTCGAAGTTATGTCGCAAGTCTCTCGGGGACGAGCTTGAGGCAATTGCAATTTATTACTTGTTTTAAAGGACATAGTGGCAATATAAAATTGGAAATTCTACTATACGTAAGAGATTGCATATCTACAAAGAAACAAAAGATAGGCGGGGCATATGTAAGATACGAGGAGATCTGAACAAAATAGAAAGATGGATCACAGTTAATGAAATGGAAATTAATAATAATTAGTGCCAAGCTATTACTTTTACTAATATGAAGAAAGTAAAAAATGTTGGTGCTCCTAGATTTGGGAGTGGTAGAGAAAGGTGAGTTGATAACCAGAGTTTATGATATTAAATATCTATATATTCATATTAAGGAGCGTACAGGATTGGCCGAACAAGTAATTTATGCTGCCAGAAACGCATGGGAGGTTTTGAATTTCGAGATGGATTTTAGACGAAGGATAATTGAATCACGTTATCTTGCATACACACTGTATACACAACCTATCCTACATTACGGCTCAATTTGTTGGAATGCATATCGTTCAGAACAAATAACACAATTAATAAAATAGAAAAAGGCGTGGAATAATTTTTTAATCCAAGGGAAAACAAATTGAAGTACTTGAATTGAAGTACAAATTGAAGTGGAAATACTTGTGACAATGCTGAGAGAGGTAGACTGTGATTGATCAGGGCTTATAAATGCAAACAAGCCCGGAAGTATAAACAGAAGCGATTCCCAGAATTATCGTACCCAGTGAGGACAATCATTGCAAAATTATGGAGATGGCGGGGGAAAAGCAGATATCGGAAAATGCTCATTTGTTAACCAGACAATAAAATACTGGAATGAGTTTCCTGCTGTACAACTGGATACGTTACCTCTAAGTGTGGTAAGTAAGGTCAAAAGTAATGTAAAAACATATCAATTAAAAATAGTCATTGTTAGATTAAAGCATAATAGTATTGTACTAATTTATTATTGAGTTATATTATAAATAAAAGTATAAAATGAATAGTCATTTTACATATTTAGAAATGAGAGCGCTCACGATACATAATCTAATATTACGGATACGTAAATATATGATATAATAATAATAATAATAATAATAATAATAATAATTAATATTAGTAATATTGATAGTAATAATAATAGGAAATTTATATTTGAATTCGAATTTATTTTCATCAAAGAAAGATATTACAATGCATAATTGCATTGGCAAACAAGTAAAACCTTCGTCTACAAATATAACAGGAAGAAAAAGGTCTGTACATAACATTAAATTTAAGAACAAGATATTTAAACTAAACTAAAATACTCAGCTAAGAACTCGGTTTCAAGGATTTGGTATGATGTACACTCGTTATCCTGCTTATTGCGTTTGTCAGAGAGGGATGAGTTACATTTTTCTTTTAGTCTGATACATTTGTTCTCCACAGTTCACTCAATTAACTATTGAGTGAACAGTGGCAACTGAAACGTTTCAAATAATTCGTAAACTTTTATCATGACATTAACAGAATTTAAACTACTGTCATTATAGTTGCAAAAGAAACATAATTTATTATAATTTACATACTCAAAACAACAAAACATTTTACAACTAGATAATACGTATTACATGTCAATTGACAATAACAAAAAGAAATTAACATCGTAATAATATTAGTAATAATAACAGTAATACTGGTAATAATACTAGTAATAATAATAGTAATACTGATAATAATACTATTAATAATAATAAATAACTCTTCAATCTGAAGTTGATGCTGCCGATGAACTTGTAGAAACAGTGGAAGATGTTCACCAATTCTCGGAAGAGGACCTCTTCCAAGCAATTAAGAACATGGGAAACTGGAAGTCCTCCGGGATTGATAAGATCCAGATTTATTGGATTAAGAAATTAACAGCAATACATTCTCATCTAGCAAAGGCTGTTAATAAAATTTTTGAAAACCCAAAGGAAATCCCGGAATGGCTCACACGCGGCATCACGTATTTGCTACCCAAAGCGGGAGACAGCTCTTTGGCGAAGAACTACAGGCCAATTACTTGTCTGTCAGTACTGTACAAAGTTATAACTTCAGCTATAGCTGACAAAATGTATAGACATCTAGATAAGAATCATCTAATGCCACCTGAACAAAAAGGATGTCGTAAAGGCTCTTATGGGTGTAAGGAAATCTTGCTACTGAATAAAGTCATCTTGAATGATGTAAAGAAACGCAAACGTAATTTGAGCATGGCTTGGATTGACTACCAAAAGGCCTTTGATAGTGTACCACACGATTGGATTTTGAAGACCCTGGAGATCTATCGATTTCATCCTAGACTTGTTGAGTTTTGCAAGGCTAGTATGAAGTCGTGGAGTACCAGGTTACTAATCCACAGCGGAAAGGAAGCAGTAGAAACCAGAAGTATTCAGATTAACAGGGGTATTTTTCAAGGAGATTCACTATCCCCTCTGCTGTTTTGCATTAGTTTGATCCCACTATCGAGACAGTTGTCGCAAGCTGACTTTGGTTTTAAGCTCCATGGTGATGAAAGGCCAGTATCACATTTGTTTTACATGGATGATCTGAAAGTGTTTGCCAAGAATGAAGCGATTCTCTCCCAAATGCTGTCTGTCGTGAATGACTTTAGCAATGACATCTGCATGAAGTTTGGTCTTGACAAGTGTGCAAAAATCAATTTAAAAAGAGGGAAACTCACAACGTCTGAGAACATTGAAATTGATACGCACACTGTGATTCAAGATCTTGAGCCAGGTAAAACTTACAAATATCTGGGCATTGAAGAATGTGAAACCATCTCGAATGACAGAATGAAAGAGAGAATTCGTAGGGAGTATTATAGAAGAGTGAGACTGGTCCTGCAGTCCACTCTGAATTCCAGGAATAAAATATCTGCAATAGGTAGTTTGGCGGTACCTGTAGCCGAATACAGTTTTGGACTAGTGGACTGGACTGAGCAAGAAATTCGCACCATGGATCGAAAAACCAGAAAACTGCTGACAATGCATCATGTTTCCCACCCTCGAGCTGATATACATAGACTTTATGTGGCACGTAAGGAAGGAGGAAGAGGCCTCAGACAAATTGAGGCCTCCTGGCACAACGCAATAGTCGGGTTGGGTAAGTATGTAGTCAGCCATCAAGACGACCCTCTAATGAGGCAGGTCATGAAATCTGACCGAAGAATGGGAAACAGAGGCATTGTTAGTGTAGCAAGAAACATTGCGAAGAAAACTAGGCAAGACACGTCGAATAACACAGACACTGAACTTCTGATGCTGCTAAACATGAAGTGTGAGACACAAAAAATGTTAAAGAAATCGTGGAGAGACAAACCACTCCACGGTCAATACCTAAAAAGAATGGACAAGGTGCAGATCAATAAAGATCAATCATTTATGTGGCTTAAAAGGGGAAGGATGAAGCCAGAATCGGAAGCACTTGTAATAGCTGCCCAAGATCAGGCCTTGAGAACACGACATTACGATAAAGCGGTTCTCAAAATTTCCCAAGATGACAAATGCCGCATTTGCCTGGAGCAAGTAGAAACCATTGATCATATTGTCTCAGCTTGTCCAATCCTAGCAAAGACCGAATACCTTAAAAGACATGACAGGGTGTGTAGCTACCTCCACTGGCAGATCTGTACCGCCCTCGAAGTTCCAAACACATGCCCCAAGTGGTACGAACACTCACCGAAACCGGTGACGTCTGTTGGATTGTGTACGATATTGTACGACCAACAAATTCAAACTGATCGCACGATAGCGGCAAACAAACCGGATATAGTTATCCGGGATTTGGCCAAAAAATCGTGTTTACTTATCGATGTTGCTGTACCTTGCGATCAAAACGTCGTTACCAAGGAGGCAGAGAAACGTCTTAAATACAAGAGTTTGGAAATCGAGATCAGCCGAATGTGGGGCGTAAAAGCACAGGTCGTCCCGATAGTTATCGGAGCTCTGGGATTTGTTCCGCAAAATTTGAGTAAGAACTTGTCTAAACTCCCAGGTAATTCAAAAGACTGGGAAGTGCAAGAAATTGCTTTATTTGGAACAGCCCACATTTTGCGTAAAGTATTGTAGAGGCACTGATAGTCACCGAATCTGCTCCTTAGGTAGCTGGTTGCAACCTGGAGTAGATTTTATATTCAGCTGACTCATAAGATCTTTAGTCGTGATGTAATGGAATAGTAATACTAGTAATAATAGAATAGAAGAGATTAATAGTTTTATTTTCTTCATTTTTGTTTACAATTTCTGCACTCTCTAAGTACATCTTGTCCTTGTCAGAGAGATGCGAATTACAAATAGATACTTCTCAAAACTACTAGAGTTAAGTAAAGATGGCTGGCAGGATCTCGTGGAGACAGAGACACTTAGACTTCTTGACAAAAATGAATTTATTCTACAAGTTCTTACAGCACATACATTAACAAGTAACTTAGTCTAAGAAGTGAACCCCCAGTATCGGGCTCCACCCGTATTTATGCGCTTATCTCTCGACAGGGGAGGAAGGGGAATAAGTCATACATTGCAGGGATGACGCTGCCGGGTATGTTTCCAGTACTTTGGAAAGGGTGGACTTTGGGGGTTGACTCACGATCGTTGTGAGTCAAACTCCTTGCTTGCGCCTGTAGCTGACTCATCAGCGGGCGGGCATGTGATGGACTTCGGAGCTTGACTCAGAGTCATTGTGAGTCAAGCTCCTTGTTTTTCAGAGCTTCGCCAGTGCGGCTTGTTGCTCAAAATTGATACCCGCCGGGCTTATCCGCTGCTGTTGTATCAATAGTAGGCGGATATGACTCTCCCCCCCTTTGTTCATCGTTACTGCCCCCAGTAACTCTTATTTTCCTAGCAAGACATAATAAATACAGTTTGTATATATGCATTCTAAAAATTATAAGTAATATACATAATATGAAAATTATAATTGATATGTTAATAGGACTAAATTCTTTGACTATGTCGTAGCTAGGGGGAATGGGTTGTAAATCTAATCTAAGGTTATTTACGTTAAGATGAGAATAATGGAATTCAATTTCATGCGTTATGAATGTCGCATTTTGTTGGTGGAAAAACGGGGTTTTATACATATAGTGGGTTGGTTTTGTTTCTATGGTAATTCCCATAGTTGAAAGAGGGCAGGATATATTGGAGCGTACAATGTTTGGCCCTGAAATTTGCACAGCATTTTGTGATTCATGACAAGTTTGCAATATTGTTTTCGTGGATCTGCTGAAAAAAAGAACATACTCAGAATTCAATAGGTGGAATAATTGTACCTCATTTGTTATCGAGGCAAAATTACATCCTTGAGTGTTTGTTAAGTTACATGGTGTGGTTCGCACATTTAAATTTGAACATACATAAGAATCTGAACCTTTTGAACAGAGTGCGTTAGACCACTTAGGCGTGGGGCCCTGTAAGTAATGCCTTTCAGCCGGAACAAGGATAATATTAGATAATGTAGGTACCGGATAAATGGTATACAATTGATAACGATTACCGTCTGTAAGTGGCACCGAGAGGGTTACAATCATTTCATTGTCCAACATTATCACCTGAGTTGTCGTAAACTTTAGGATTTCGTACACATGATATGGATCAGTTGGTATAACATATTTTTCAGGATAAATTGAGCGAAGGTGTCTTGCAATGTTGTCCATGTCCTTCTGCGAAAAGAGTTCCACATTAGTCATATCACTGAACGAGAGGCTGATGGTTTCTTCCAGAATTTCTATGATCTTGGAGAGTCTTCTTACACACATTAACACGTATTGGTGGTGTTCTAATATACCTATTTCGAAGTCTGCCTTTTGCAACATTTGTTTTATTACCCCCATGTTCAGGTTAACATAATTAATTTCATTATAAAATTTGCTTGCAATGGAATTACTAAATGACACAAGCTTATTGATATGTTGAATTTCTTGTGAATGGCTGTTTCGGAGAGCGTCTATTTGGGTTTGTAGGGTATTTAAGTCGTCTTGATCTAAGTTCCCAGAGATGAATCTGATTATTTTTCCAAGACCATTGATTAGACCCCTTTTATTCCTCGGCTTTAATGAGAGGAGTTTATTTAAATCCTCCTGTGTGTTTCCTAGAACTTTTGTTAGCTCGTAAAATAGGTAGGGAAATGTGTTATTCGCTTGCATTATTAAAGAGGCCGTTGTATCATATATGTTATTATATGAATGAGATAGATCGGATATATTGAAATGGATCATGAATTTGTGGTAATTATTTGTTATAACGGATGGTCCTAGTGGGTCGGCGAAAAAACCTTCAGTTTGTATTGGTTCGACGGTAATCATTCCGAGTCCCGCGAGGAACCTGCAAGATAAGAAGGTTTTCTTTTAGGCTTGACGTCTCTAAAATTTCTAACATGAATTTTTCCGTTGCGCATTTTGCAGTGGATTCTATTACCTTCTAATTTTACAATGGTACCTTCGTTATATAAGTTCTTAGATTTCTTATTTCTTGTTAGGGGGTTCGTGACGTAGACGGGATCCCCTATCTTATATGAATGGTGGAAATGGGTGTTTACAGGTTCAGGATTTTTTTCTTGGAGGGATCGAATTTGGTCGCCTTGCCTTTGTACGTACTCATTGATTTTTGGAGAAGGGGAGAAAATATGTTCCAGGGCATCATAGTAAGGCCCATACAGTATATTAAACGGTGGTTTTTTGACAGCTGAGTGAATGGAAGAATTATAATGAAAGACAACGTTCGCTAAGATTTGTTGAAACTGTGAGAATTTATCTTGGTCTCTCGATATCCGCAATTTTTCCAGTATCGTGGAGTTGAACCTTTCTACAGGGGAATTAGATTGTGAATTTAAGGGGGTGGTAGCATGGTATTCAATGTTATATGATTTGCAATACTCTTTGATTAAGTTGTTCTCAAATTCTCCGCCTTGATCGTGCGTAATTTTCTTGGGCAGTCCGTGGTGTGCAAAGTAAAATTGTAGTTGGTGCAATACCGCAACTGCTGAACCGTTAGGTAACATATACGCCTGTCCATACTTGGAGAAAACATCCAAAATGGTCAGTATGCGAGTCTGTTCAAAATGAAATGTGTCTATATGAATCTGAGCAAAGGGATGGTCTGCAACGATGGGTCCCGAGTTCTCTACTTGGTTGGGGTGTCGCTCGTATTTATTCCTCTGGCAGAGGTTACATTCGTTTATTAGGTTTCTGACATGTTCCCTTAAATGTGGCCAGTAATATTTAGTTTGTAAATGACTGATAGTTTCGCTGATGCCGTTGTGATTTGTCGCGTGGTATTGTAAAATTAGCTGCTTTTGTTTTTCTGGGTTTTCTACATCCTCCAAAAATTTTTGAGACCGAATCACAATTAGCTCCGCGGTGAATAGTTTTTGACACGATCGGATAAAAGGTATTTCTAAAGTTATATCATTAAAATGAACTGCATATTTATTAGAAGTGACGATTAATTGGAGAAGAAGGGTTTCTAGATCATGGGAGAGATTGTTTTGAGTTACTATCATAGTATGCCTCGTGTGTTTCTTAAATAACTTTTGTTCTAACAATTTGGGAGAATCTCCGTACTTTACAAGAATTTGATTGCGGTTCATGTTTAAATTTCTCTCCGACATTTTTAATGTGAAAATTGGGTCCTCCTGGTTGGAGTGAATTGTCTCGTTATCAATTTCCTTCTGATAGTCTTTGTTGCTAGTGATTGCTATCATGGAATCGGTTTCGTCGTTCGCGTTTATCTCAATGCGCGAAAGAGCGTCTGCTACTACATTCGTCTTCCCTTTAACATATCGAATGTCGAAGTCGAACTCTTCGATTTTTACTTTCCACCGGTACAGTCTAGAACTCGGGTCTTTCAGAGCGTAGAGCCATTGCAGGGGTCTATGGTCGGTTTCTATAAGAAAATGTCGACCCCATAGGTAAGGTTTAAAGTGTTTACAGTTTTCTACTATTGCCAACAATTCTTTTTCTATTGTTGAATATTTACGTTCAGCCGGATTCAAAGTGCGGGAATAAAAAGAAACGGGGTGTCCCTTTTGGGAGAGCACACCTCCGAGAGCAAAATTTGAGCAATCAGTTGTTAGGGTGAACTTCTCATCAAAGTCCGGGTAAGCTAACACGGGTGCGTTAATCAATAGGGTTTTAAGGGTTTCAAATGCGTTTATGTATTCTCTATTTTCCGTGTCAATTTTTGACCCCTTTTTCAAACAGTGTGTCATGGGTTGCGCGACTCTGGCAAAATCTTTAATAAACCTTCTGTAATAACCCGCCAAACCGAGGAATTGTTTGATCTCTTTAATTGTTTTGGGAATCGGGTAGTCTTTTACAGCTTGAATTTTATCGGGATTCGGCTTTACTCCGTCCTGAGTCACGATATGACCGAGGAAAGCGACCTCCTTATGCAGGAACTCTGTTTTGTCCAATTGGATTTTGAGATTGACTTCACGGAGTTTCTGAAATATCAATGTTAGATGTTGCACATGTTCCTCTAAAGACTTGCTATAAACAATGATGTCATCGACGTAAACAAAACAAAATTTGTATAAATAAGGTCGTAAAATATTGTCCATAACTCTTTGGAAGGTAGCGGGTGCATTTTTTAACCCGAACGGCATGCGTTTGAACATAAGATGTCTATTATCTACGGTAAATGCCGTTTTTTCCACTGATCTGGCATCTAATTCGATTTGGTGGAACCCTTGCGCCAAATCTAACGTGCTATAGTACTGACAACGACCTAGGTTATCGAGAATTTCTTCCGTCCTGGGTAGTGGATATTTATCCTCGATTGTTTTTTGATTTAATTGTCTAAAATCTACTACCAGCCTCCATTTCTTTTCTCCCGAGGCGTCTAGTTTCTTTGGCACGACCCAGACTGGATTGCAATATGGAGATTCACTATGCACGATTACGTTTTGGTCTAATAGCTTTTCTACTTCTTTATTGATGATATCTTTTAAATGAGGTGGATACCGGTAATTTCTTTGATAGACGGGCTCCTCGTCCGTTGTTCTGATATAATGTTTTACGGCGTTGGTAAATGATAAGTCGCAACCGGGGAAGAAGAATACATCTGCAAATTGGGAGCAAATTTTAAATATTTCCTCCTGTTCCAGATCGTTCGCATGTTGCGTACGGAGGTATTCTCTTATGTCTTTATCTGTGACGGGATTAATTTCAAGAGGTCGGGGGTCAATACTCTCTAAAGGCTCAACAAATACCGGTTCCTTGAATTCTAAATTTATTTCTGTTTCAGTCGGATATAATACGCGGTAATCTTCTGCTGGCAGAATCGCATCAGGAAAACACATCCCGCCGTATTCGAATTGAGAAATATACACGTCGCCTTCTTTTATATTAACAGGAATGGCGGTGAAATGTGGATTTTGAGAGACTTCAAAATTCTTTTGCTTACAGGGAGAGTGAAGATAAAAGGGAATGTCTTTATCACCCAAAGTGATAATATTCCTTTTGTAGTCGATTTTCGCTCCTAAGCTCACAAAATCAGCCGTACCTATCAGGGCGTCAAAATATTTATGCCATTTCATCACTCTGAAGTTAATGGGAGTTTTAAGATGATATTCCGAAAAGATCGGAAATTGCACATTGTCTTTTCCTAGGGTTTGAGCGTGCACAGATTGAATGCAAAATGGCTCCTGAAAAATATAGTCGGAGAAAAGTGAGTAAGCTATAGAAGGGTTCATAATCGAATTACATGCTCCGCTGTCGATTAAAATCTTTAGGCCATATAGAGTAATAAAAGGCAGTTGGGGTGCATTATAGATGTTATTTAAGTCATCTCTTGTGATGACGGGGCTACCCGAAAATCCTGATGGGTCACCTGATTTTCATAGAACGATTCATTATTTTGAAAAGGAAGTTGATCTATCTGATAACTATTATAATCACTGTAGTCGCGTAAATCATTATAGTTAAATTCATTTGGAGTTCTGTAGAATTGCTCAGGTTCATCTGGAAACGGAGCATCGAGTGGAGGTGATTCGTTATACTCGAAATGAGAATTCATATTCTGCCTAATCGTTGAAACGCCGGACATGGGCGTCGGAGAATCTGTTCGTTCCTGTGATGTAAAACGTCGGCCGATTGCGCCTGGCGTGGGATAAGGGCGATTTTGATTTGGTGGTTTTGGAAACGGCGTGTTTTGACGCGCGAAGGACTGATGAGGTTGCACACCCGTTTCTGGCTGAGAGAATCTAGGCGGATGACTAGCGACAGGCTGAGCAGACCTGAACTGATACCTCGGTACATTGTTTTGTACATTTGGCATTGGCGACCGTTGTGGTGGAGGACCGAATCGTGGTTGATTAAATGGTGAAAAACTTGTAATAGCATAAGGGTTAGGGATTTGACCTCTAAAAACATTAGGGGGCGGCATGTAATTACTAGATTTCATTACTTGCGGATTATTTTGTTTGGGTGTTCCCCTTAACTGATCCATATATCGCTCGTACATTCGGTCATTGTCATACGAACGACAGATTCTAAGCGCGTGGCCGAGGTCTGTAACATGTGCGTAGCGCAGATACGTACGATACGGTTCAAGGATGCCTGCTCTGTATGTATTTAAACTGAATTCATCAATTTCCTTTAGTTTAAGTTCTAACACCTGATCTTTGTAATTTAATTTGATTAATGATTTATAACGGAGAACAAGGGAATTTAATCGATCGTAGTAATCGTTATTACTTTCGTTAATCTTTTGAAAACAATTAGAGATTTCCTTTAACAGTATCCTCTCATCTTTAACATCTCCATACTTCCTGACGAGTTTCTCTTTAAACTTGTCGTAACTAGAATTTGCTTCTATATCTAATACGGAGCGAGCTTCTCCCTTTAATTTTGATTTTAAAACATTGAATAAAAATTCATTAACGAGTTCCGCGTTAGGGGTTCCGTCAGCTCTCTTGAAATTTTGAATAAATGAATCGCATCTTGCGAGGAAATAGTCAAGGCTACAAGAAGGAGTGCCATCAAATTCTGGCAACAATTGAATGTGGATTTGTTCGAATTTTGAGAGTATTTCCGTATTAGCCATATTGAGAACTGTTACTTAAATTAACGGATTGAATTATAATGATTAAATTAAATTGAATAGAATAATGATTAAATTAAATTGAATAGAATAATGATTAAATTAAATTGATAGAATGAAATGCGCTAGTTAATCTGAACTTGGGTTCACAGAGAATTTAAAATAGGCAGAAAATCTTTGACGACTACACCTTTTTCACTAATTCACTTAATCACAGAAGGCTTTTTGTTGGATCTCACTCACATGTTAGAAAAGATGAACAGAAGTTTCAGCATCCTCCGGCTTGCAGTGAAGAATCGGGCGTCTCGTTCTCACAGGATGGATCGCAGCGCAGCTCGAAGTGGCGTCACGCAGCGTGGAGAACCGGCAGGCAGCTCGGAGTGGCGGCAGAAGGCTTCTTGATTTGTGAAGAAGTTGCGGCCCCTCCTCCGGCGACTTGTAGTTCCTCCGTAGATGCAGCACCAAGGTTGATAGGATAGGCAGCGGGCCGATCGACAACTATGCAGAAGGCCTCTTAATGTTGAAAAGGTTGCAGCGTAGTTCCAATGGCGTATAGTCTCTTTGGCAAAAGGAGACGCTTGCCTATCCCGGACGAGCCCCCAGTTAAGTAAAGATGGCTGGCAGGATCTCGTGGAGACAGAGACACTTAGACTTCTTGACAAAAATGAATTTATTCTACAAGTTCTTACAGCACATACATTAACAAGTAACTTAGTCTAAGAAGTGAACCCCCAGTATCGGGCTCCACCCGTATTTATGCGCTTATCTCTCGACAGGGGAGGAAGGGGAATAAGTCATACATTGCAGGGATGACGCTGCCGGGTATGTTTCCAGTACTTTGGAAAGGGTGGACTTTGGGGGTTGACTCACGATCGTTGTGAGTCAAACTCCTTGC
The DNA here is from genome assembly GCA_031308135.1 of Acheta domesticus. NCBI lineage: Eukaryota > Metazoa > Arthropoda > Insecta > Orthoptera > Gryllidae > Acheta > Acheta domesticus. The sequence goes on along the minus strand of JAHLJT010008446.1, from coordinate 11,686,077 downwards.
TTGCGCCTGTAGCTGACTCATCAGCGGGCGGGCATGTGATGGACTTCGGAGCTTGACTCAGAGTCATTGTGAGTCAAGCTCCTTGTTTTTCAGAGCTTCGCCAGTGCGGCTTGTTGCTCAAAATTGATACCCGCCGGGCTTATCCGCTGCTGTTGTATCAATAGTAGGCGGATATGACTCTAGTACTGTGAAAATATACAACTTAATTCTTCAACCTCATGTCCATGATTTCAAATTCTACTTTACATTTACAAATATAATCTAATTTTTACATACTACATATTTTTTATTTAAAAAATTCTACTTTACTACATTTAGAAAATGAAATCTAATTATTACATACTACTCCTTTATTCTTTTTTATTTAAAATTACTTGTTTATTAACCATTTTTTAATTTCTCTTTTCATTTTATAGGTACATTTCTTTCCATCTCTTGTGTTTTTAGGCATCTGATTTAGTAACTTTGGAATGTTTACTTTTAGGGTTCTTTCTCCATATTTGTTGAAAGTAGTGGGTATTTTGTAGTTTTCTTCTGAACAGGTTCCATATATATGCATGATTTTGTGTCTGAATTTTTTTGTTATTGAGATGTTTTTTATAAGTTGAAACTTATATATATTTTTTACGGTCATGATTTCATTGATTTTGAGCATACATTGTTTTTTTTCTACATTCATATTTTATATTTCCCATAATAATAGTAATACTAGTAATAATACTAGTAATAATAATAATATTAATAATAATATTGACTCCACGGTCCCTACTCCGTCGCTCTTTTCTAATTCCCTCCCCTCCCCGTCGCCCCCTCGCGCACGCTTCCCTCACCCCTTCCCGACCTCCGCCGGCCGTCCGCCCCTCTCTCCCGGCCCCTTCATCCGGGAGCCCTTGGTCCTTCGCAGGGCAGCACAACGATCCCCCGTGGTCGCACAAAGGATCCGCGACAAATAGGCGGATTACGGGCAGCGAGCGCCGGGCGCCCGGCGCCCGCGTCGCCCTGATTGGATTTGGCTGCGAGCGGCCGTCGCGCGGCGAGGGGTGGAGGGGAGGGTGGGGTGGGGTGGAGGGGGGGAGAGCATCGGGGCGTGGGAGGGCGCCCCACACTCCCACGGCGCTTCCCCACCTTCCTCCTCACTCTGCGTGGCCAACATTTCCACAATCGTTGCTGAACGAAAGCAGGGATTAATATGAACACCGATTACATAGCATCATAAGGAAATATAGTTTTAAATGAGACGTTCAAGAATATTCATAATTTCATTCTGCCGAATATAAAATCTACTCCAGGTTGCAACCAGCTACCTAAGGAGCAGATCTAGGGACTGTCGGTGCCTTTACAATATTTTGCGCAAGATGTAAGCTGTTTTCTTGCACTTTCCAGTCTTTTTAATTACCTGGGAGTTTAGACAAGTTCTTTTGCGGAACGAATCCCAGAGCTCCGATAACTATCGGGACGACCTGTGCTTTTACGCCCCACATTCGGCTGATCTCGATTTAACTCTTGTATTTAATGCGTTTCTCTGCCTCCTTGGTAACGAGGTTTTGATCGCAAGGTACAGCAACATCGACAAGTAAACACGATTTTTTCTCCAAATCCCGGATAACTATTTCCGGTTTGTTTGCCGCTATCATGCAATCAGTTTGGTTGTTGGAATTTGTTGGTTGTACAATATCGTACACAATCCAACAGACGTCACCGGTTTTGGTGAGTGTTTGTACCACTTGGGGCATGTGTTTGGAATCTGGTAGTGGATATAGCTATACACCCTGTCGTGTCTTTTCAAGTATCCGGTCTTTGCTAGTATTGGATAAGCTGAGACAATATGATCATTGGTTTCTACGTGTTCCTGGCAAATTAATCTTTATCTTGGGAAATTTGGAGAACCGCTTTATGTTTTCTCAACGCCTGATTTTGGGCTATTACAAGTGTTTCCGATTCTGGCTTCATTCTTCCCCTTTTAAGCCACATAAATGATTGATCTTTATTGATCTGTGCTCTCCATTCGTTTCAAATATTGTCCGTGGAGTGGTTTGTAACCACGATTTCTTTAACATTTTTTGTGTCTCACATTTCATGTTAAGTAGCATCAGAAGTTCAGTGTCTTTGTCATTCTCCGTGTCTTACATAATTTTCTTTGCAATACTTCTTGCTACACTACAATGTCTCTGTTTCCCATTCTTCGGTCATTGTCACGACCTGCCTCACTAGAGATCATCTTGATGGCTGACTTCATACTTTCCCATCCCGACAATTGCGTTGTGCTAGGAGGTCTCAATTTGTCTGAGGCCTCTTCCTCCTTCCTTACGTGACACTTTAATTCTATGTACATCAGCTCGAGGGTGGGTGAATGATGCATTGTTAGAAGTTTTCTGGTTTTTCGATCCATGATGCGAATTTCTTGCTAAGTCCAGTCCACTAGTCCGAAACTGTATTCGGCTACAGGCACCGCCAACTACCCATTCCTGATATTTTATTCCTGGAATTCAGAGCGGACTGCAGAACCAGTCTCACTCTTCTGTAATACTCCCTGCGAATTCTCTCTTTCATTATGTCGTTCTAGATGGCCTCATATTCTTCAAAGCCCAGATATTTGTACGTTTTGCCTGGTTCAACGTCTTGAATCACCATGTACGTATCAACATCAACATTCTTTGACGTTGTCAGTTTCCCTCTTTTAAATTGATTTTGCACACTTGTCAAGATCAAATTTCATACAGATGTCATTGCTAAAGTCATTTACGAAAGGCAGCATTTGGGAGAAAATCGCTTCATTCTTAGCAAACACTTTAAGATCATCCATGTAAAACAAATGTGATACTGGCCTTTCATCACTATGGATCTTGTACGAAAGTCAGCATGCGACAACTGTCTCGATAGTGGGATCAAACTAATTCAAAACAGCAGAGGGGATCACAGCAATCTCCTCGAAAAATACCCCTGTTGATCTGAATATTTCTAGTTTCTACTGCTTCCTTTCCGCTGTTTATTAGTTAACTGGTACTTCACAACTTCATATTAGCCTTGCAAAATTCAATAATTCTAGGATGAAATCGATAGATATCTAGGCTCTTCAAAATCCAATCATATGGTACACTATCAAAGCCCTTTTAGTAGTCAATCCAAGCCATGTTCAAATTAGGTTTTCGTTTCTTTACGTCATTCAAGATGACTTAATTCAATAGCAAGAATTCCGTGCAGCCAGAAGAACCTTTACGACATCCTTTTTGTTCAGCTGGCGTCAGATCATTCTTCTCTAGATGTCTGTACATTCTGTCAGCTATGTCTGCAGTTATAACTTTGTACAGTACTGGCATACAAGTGATTGGCCTGTAGGTCTTCGCCAAAGAGCTGTCTCCCGCTTTGGGTAGCAAATACGTGTGGCCGCGTGTGAGCCATTGCGGAAGTCTCTTTGGGTTTTCTAAAATTTTATTAACAGCCTTTACTAGATGAGAATGTATTGCTGTTAATTTCTTAATCCAATAAATCTGAATCTTATCAATTCGGGGGGAATTCCAGTTTCCCATGTTCTTAATTGCTTGGAAGAGGTCCTCTTTCCAGAATTCATGAACATCATGCACTGTTTCTACAAGTTCATCAGCACCAAGAATTTCAGATCAAATCCAAGATGCGTCTTTGTTATAGGATCAGCTCTCCCCCCATTGCAGATCAGAATTGGGAACGGCTGTTCAGCCGACCTCCTAAGAATAGGGACTGATCCTAATCACCTGTGGGCATCCCTCAGGGCGCGGTCTCTGATGTGCAAGCGCCAACAGAACATCTGTCTCTAATCCTCGGCGTGCATGCACACGCACGCGGCTGACCAGATCGCCTGCGAGGGCTATGACCGTTACCTTTGCTGCCACAAGAGCGTGTTTATGAGAATACAGAACAGATCCCAGAGTTGGAATACTTTTGCCAGAGAGTGTCTTACCTTTGTTTCACTTCCACATAACACTACGGGCCGACCCTCAAAGAAGTTCAAATATAGACACAATATGTTTTTGCCAGCTCGCCGTTTACGCAAAGTTGGTCATATGTATGATCAGGAAGTATTGTCGAACTCACCAGCTGTATTCACTTAAATATCCGCTTTGTACCTTTTGTCAAGTGTGAGAGTAGAGTACACGCATCTTCGTTGGAGCTCTACTCTAAAAATCTATATTGGTCGGGAACAAGTTCCCTCTCTTTTACCAACTCCATAACTTTGATACTTGGTCCAACATTACTAGAATGGAGAACAGACCTATCGGTCTGTAGGCTTTCATATCGTCAGGTCCTTTGTCATTGTCTTTCCTCAGGAACGCAACTTCTTCGATTTTCCATTACATTGGGAAATACCACATTCTTAGTCATGCGTTGAAAGTGTCCAATAGTTCATTTCTGAGTATAGGGATACCATTTTTCATCATCTCTGAGTGAATAGCAATCACGCCAAGAGTTTTTTGCCGCCTCCCGCGTCGGAACGGCCTCTACTACGCCTATGAACGTCAAGCTCGCGTTGTCACCTACTTCGTTCGCTCTACTCGTCGCTTCTCGTAGTTTTTTATGAAACTGTTCGTTGCCTTCGTTCCGTAAGAAGAAAGCAACTCCAGTAGCACTTGAACCGTTTCGTCCCATGTCCCTCTGTGCCCGCCTATACGTTTCACCGAAGAAAGGACCTCGACAGTAGTTTGCCAAACACAGTTTTAAAGGGGAACTCCCACAGGGTTCGTGAGGTGCCAAACACGTCTTTCTATTTATGGTTTCTTTAGTACAAGCTCATTTGAGAAGTCTGTGCAACGTCTGGGACTTTCAAGCGATCAGGCTTCCCCGGCGTGGACTTGGCGCTCAACTCCGCGCTTACGACCCATGCGTACATTTCCCACGAGCGTTGTTCAGTTCTCCACCAGCATTCGGTCTTCAGACGCCACACAGGGCCAAAGGGCTCCCCAGCAAGGACCATCTGCACATTGCTGCTCTCAGCATTTTCTCTCTTTTATCTACGGACAGGTCATTCTTCCGGTTCTCACTTCTGCCATTCATCGCTCGAGTAGTCAGCTACATAGCTAGGTCGAACGCAGCCGCCGTCCGGAACAGAATTCTAATTATCGCTTGCATGTAGTTTTCAATGGTTTCTTCGCCAGCAGCAAACGAATGACTGAGTACCCAGCCGAAATATGATATTAAAAAAGAATGCCAATACTCTAATAAACAGACCACAAATTGCACGCGATCTTTCCTTACTCTTCCTTGTTATATCCTCTATCCTCATCACTTCCTCTCTCTCTCTCGCTCACACACACACAAAGCTCTACACTACAGTACATGTTAAAGTATCAGCCAGAAGGCTAAAGAGCATTTCCCGGTTGGAGCGGTCATCACTGGGAGAGATACTTCGAAAGGGGAATCACTCGCAACTCTACGTGTATGACACCGCGACTGATACCACCATCCAGTAGAAGAGGAACATCGCCACCTCTCGCATAACATTTTTCACAACACAAGCGAGAATAATGAGCGCAGCAATTCAACAGCTCGAAAACCTCAACCAATCAAGCAATCGAGCTAGGGAGTCGTAGGGGAATACATTACAATGAAGTCTTAGGCTTGTGCCGTTGGAGTTGAGATCTCGGTCGTCCGGGTGACTCCGAGTAGTACCAGGCTCTGTAGCCGCTCCACCAGATTGGACCGCTCCACCAGAGACCGCACCACGCCGTCCGACCCTGGACCTGCCTGCGCCATCCGATTCCACACCGGTACCTTCCACCAGATTCCGGACGGTTCCGCCCCGTCCGATCACACACCGCACCACTCGGCATGACCCCTCCCGCAATTGACGGGCGGCCTTCTAATTGGCCTGCTGTTTCAGCCAATCATCCTTTGTTTTCAATTCTCCTTCCTCCATTTACCCTGGAGAGACGGGAATTTATTCAATTTTTCGGGGGTACAGCTGAGCTGTAGCCGATTAGGTTTTTGCCGCGGAATTTAGGGCCTATCTTAAATAAACTATTAGCTTAAAACTATCTTAAAATTAGTACTACATCAATTGCCACTTTGGACATTGGCTAGCATTACACATAGGTTTTGATGGTGCATTCTGAAAAGTTATTTATATTGTTCGTTTTTGTGGTGTCCGTGGACACGACACCACAATCAGCAGCTAGGGGCGCTACCGTCCGCATGGGCAATGCGACGGGCCGCGCCCGTGGTTCGAGCGGCCGCCAGAGCGAGCGCCAGCAGCAGCCGCTGGCCACGTACCAGCGAGCCCGAGACTCCCCTCGCCGCCAGGGAGGGGCTAGCGACGCCCTCCCCTTCGGAGCGGCAAATGATAAGCGGGGTGCAGCGCCCCCTCGAGGCAGTGAGAACCGAGACAGGTGACAGCGCCGACCCAGTCAACGGGAGAGAGGTTCGGGAGCCCTGCCCGACCGTGGACGTCGTACGCGGGAGGCCGTGCGACCAGCAGCCGTGCCAGTCACGCACCGAGGGTAACGGGCCATTAATGGCTCGTGGAGACGCGCGGTACTGGTGTCGTGCCCAGCGACATGCAAGAAGAAGTCGTGCAGGACGCACACTTCGCCTATGGGAGAGAGCCGCGCCGTGGAGACGCGCGGGACGTGTGTCGAGGCCGGCGACACGCAGGAAAGGGTCGTGCCTGTCTCACCCATCATCAGGAGAAGAGCAATTCCAAAATTGTATGATTGTAAATGTGTTCCACAATGGTCATGGTGAATTTAATAAAGCATTGTTAAGTTGAGTACGGTCTTTGATAATTTGAACACATCAGTTTTTTTTCCTATAATCATGCACGCTCACATTCATTCTTTAACTATATTCACAAACACATTCCCTCATACATTCATACACACTTCACTATATACACTATATACACTTTCACATTGCTCGCCGCGGCGCCGACTTTAATCAAGTGTCCGTCGCGCCAATCAAACTCGGTCCCCCTCATTCATTATATACCCGAGCGCTGACTACACCAGCGCAGACCAGCCCTGAAGAAGACTGAGAAAATGATGGTCGAAACGTCGGCTACACAGCCTGGTACGCGGCGCCACCCGGACAACCGAGATCTGAATACATCACGAGTCTTCGCCGCCTCAGAACTGGGGTATGCCGGCAGCGAAGCGGCCTCTACGCTTAAGAAGACTCATATGGACTTGTTAAATCAGCAGTGCTTGACTAATGAACACTGAGTAAAAATTGGGGTTCTCATGTATAAACATGCAGCTATACTTATGCAATACTTAGGAAACAAAATTTCCAAATGGATTGACTTAGTCTCTTCACTGCTCAGTAAATTCGCTAATAGAAATCTAAGAAGTTTCATGAGGTAAGGCATTAACAAAGACTTTATAGAACTATGGTCCTACAAGATATGCCGATTCACCGTGAACATTATCTAGAGCCTCAAACCGAAATGTTATAACCAAAACTAGGTCATATGCTTCAAACTACACTATATTATGATACCCCGATCTATTTGACACTGAATGACCACACAACATTATGGATTTTTCAAAGAATCAAGAACTCGTGTTCGGTAAAATTTAATTACAGTGAATTGGATCTCCTTTGCAGTTCAATAGAAATTAGTCATATATCTTCTAATACGTTGAAGGAAACATGTTCAAGTACGCACAGAATGAAATTCCGGGAGACACAATATCAGTGTACTTTTTGTTGAAATTGACGAAAAAATTTAAGGAATGTTACTATTTTTTTTAAGTTTAATGGTATGTAGCATCCTACACAGAGAAGCTTAGTTAAATCCAAAAGATTCTTACCTTCAGATTTTACTTGAAAGATAACTCGTTATACTCGCACATTAACACATTAAAAATGTTTAAATAAATATATTTTCTTGTACATGCTGTAACGTTCTTTTCACACACAGCAATTTAGAATTAAATATAAAATAAAAATAAAATGACTGCCAGCGGTTGCCGAGATCCCGTGCACGAGGGTGAAAACTGCATTAAAAACGCGTCAGCCCTTCGTTTATCAGGGGATGTTATTACTCATCGGCTATGGGGCAGCGGAATAGGAACATAATAACAATGAATTATTGAAAATTAATTGCACTGTAATATTCACAATGGGAATAACGGGTTCCCGTTAGAATATTAGCTTCCCGATGGCTGCGAGAGACTCCAACGCACGGTCGATAACGCATTGTGATGTGATTTATTACCGAACGGCCAGAAATGAAATTGCTGTCCCTGTGTATTTATTATTTAATAATTTAATTCTCGACATAGAACAGAGCTCCACTCATTATCAAAAATATTGTTCTGTCGTGTTCGTTGCGAAAGTGTTTTTTTATTGCTGACGAAAGAACGAAATGAATTTACTGAGAACTTGCCTATTTTATGCGCTTAAATACTAGCATGCGAGATAATGGAGGGACTGCAATAATTTGGAGCACCAAAGGGCCAACCCAGTGGATTTGATATGTCTCACGAAATCTACATGTGGAGTTTGTCTGCACTGTGTCGCTTTGCAGACAACACACATTTCCCACATGAACGACCTCACCTTTTTTCTGCTTTCCCCTTTTCGTTTTTGGTTGTTCTGTGTAACATCTTCAATTTTCATTGCTCTGGAAATAACAGGGCTGTTTCGAGTCTTGTAAACTCTCCTCAACATTAACATTACCATTTTCCTTGCATGATACTGTTTCTCGTTGCTTTTTATTAACTTTCTTTCCAAAACACAACTGAAAGACGCTTTGTGTTGCGAAACATTTTACATCGGAATTTTCAATTTTCAGTAAGAATTTCGTGGATAGAAAGAAATTAGCATTCTTAACGAGTAATATTGAAACTTGCACAGAATATAACATTTTTAATCTGTATTTTGGAAATCTTAGATTTCTATTAATAACTTGTAAAGGAATTTGAAGCGTGAGAGAGCTTCGTTAAAGAAATATAGTTTTCCGATTCAGTATTATTCGTTCAAATAAAGATGAAATCAAATATCTTATATTGTAAAAGAGAAAATCTAACGAAATTCGTCAACTAACCAACAAAAAACAAGAAAAAACATACCCAAATTCACAAAACGGAACGCAAAGGATGAAAGGCGATAAATGTGACACTAAATTTTCAGAATTAATAGAATTAAGGTTCAAGTGGAGTATTCTATTGAGAATAAACTCAATTATGGTAATCGGATTTTAGATAATGGTTAGGTTGACGTCGTTCTGAAAACACATTGGCAATTTTTTTAGGGTAACAGGAGAACTTGACTTGTATCAAACAAAATCTATTTTCTGTACGTATTATTCAAATTTTGTAAATATAATTATATGCAAAGCATAAAAATGCAAATAGTAATATTTCTACTTCATCAAAATTATGAATTCAGATAAAATTTTTCCTTTCCTTCCAATATTGCCACACATTGTCTTTACTTCAGATGCATCCGAATTAATTACGTCTGACCTAATCTCGCACAATTCTTTCTTCTTTTGGTTCGCGTTCCTATGTAATGAAGAATTCTCGCATAATAATTAAAATGAAACGCGGGAAGTTGCTGAGTGGGTTATGTGCTTCCTGTTTTTGTATGTGCGGAATGGAGATTAATAAAGAGAAGAGTGAATTCATCTTATAGTTTTCTGGGACTGGAAGTATTTTTCCCAGGGAAGTCTTTAATCAAGAGAAAAAAAAAGTTGAATTCAAATTTCTGTGTTAATTGAAACGTTTTCTATCAAAAACAGCACATTTCTATATTTGACAAATATCACTTTTTAATGTCTGTGGAGTGTTAGGGGTTTTTAATTACCTCACAAATGGGTAGAGTTCAAATCCAGCTTATTGCACTCTGAAACGTGGCGAGAACATGTTCCTTTTGATATCAAAACGCCATCGAACGTGACAAAGCCCCTTTTAATTGAGCTTGGAGTCTTACCATTGCCTTGCATATTTATTTAGAATTCCGTAGTTTTTGACAATACTGACTTATGAGTGAGAGCATTTTTCCATACAATACATTTATAATTACAACATATAACGTAGGAATAATTTTCATCAAGCACCTTCATCAAAAAATCACTACAAGAAATCCACATAGTCAGGGTGAGTCAGGAGGAAAGGTACATGCTTTGAGGGGTGATACTAGTGGTAATTCTGAACAAAAAACTTCTAATAAAAGGTGAGGAATCGTTGCAGACCTCAGCCGAAACGGGCTGTCGCGCCAAGTACATATATACAAACATACACACATACATACATACATACATACATACATACATACATAAATAGAAAACGTGCACAGATTATACCTCTCCCGCATACTTCGTAGCAATTTTCTTCTGTTTTTATAACGAAAAAAAAATAAAATGTAATTAAATTTTTATGTCTCTCATAAAGTTGTCGCTCATGGAAGGAACTGGTTTTGAGAGCAAACACTTCAATTCTGTAAGTTTTAGTTAAGAAATTTATTATTATTATTATTATTATTATTATTATTATTATTATTATTATTATATTAGCCCGTTTAATCCGTATTAGGGCAAGGGCCTCTTGCGGAGGGCAAGGAGGCTTACATTATAAAGTTGGTCCTCGAGCAGCCACCTCGAGGACCTTACATGGATAACCCATTAAACTAATGAATTTATACTAAACACTGTGAAACTAGTTGCTTACTATTCTTCTAAACATAAACACATTAAATATTGATAGTTTATTATACTTTTCTTTACATCAAATTTATTCACATGTGACGTATCTCCTTTTTTTGTAATACTTTTCCGTTATTGTTCTTGTCTTTACATGTACACTTGCTTAGCTTTTTATGAATTTCTCTGATTTTTTCCATTCTGTACGATCTTTCGCCACTCTTGACTATTAATAACCTAGAAGTTCCGGAAAGTCATCGGTCCATCTAGGATGTTGTCTACCAACGTTCCTCTTCCCTATTCGTGGGTCCCAGGAAGTTATTCTGAATGTCACTCTGTCATCTTGGAGTATTTTGATGTGGCTTCCCCACTTCCATTTCAGTTTATGTGCAGTCAACATTGCACCTTTTGTCTTATTTATGTTACAGCATGTACATTTCCTCAGTTCTAATTTTATTCGCTGAATATATTCCAAGAATTTTTCTTTCCATGCTTTTTTTACATCCTCCAATAGCATTTTTCCTTGTCATAGACCAGGGTGTGTGCACAGGTAAGTCAGAAGGTAGGACAGAGATGTCAAATTTGTCTCTTTTTACATTTTTATGTTTCATTTTTTGGTTTAAAAGAATAAACTTCAAGATCCAGAATTTGTTCCATGCTACTGAGAAGTGCCTATTAATTTCTTTTAACATTTCTCTTGTTAAAGGATATTGCTTGTCTCAGATAGATGTATTCTTGAACGTATTCTATACATTTGATCTGTATTGTTATTTCTATCTCATCTCTATTTGTCATTATTTTTGTTTTGCCAAAGTTTATTTTAAACCCAATTTTCTTGCTGTATGTATTTAGATCTTGAAGTGTAGTTTGTATTTCTTGATGTGTGTTTTCTAATAGACTATATCATCGGCAAATCTCAGGTTAGATAGTTTGCGTGCGTCGATGTTCACCCCAACCTTGATTTTTATCTTACGGAATAGATTTTCTATTAGACAGATGAATAACTTGGAGGACAGTGGGTCATCCTGTCTGACATCTCTTTCTATTCTGAATTATCTTCCATTTTCTCGGTTTTGATTCTTGCTTTGTCATATATACTTTTGCTAGTATACTTATGTAATTGTCTTCTACTCTAATTTTATTACACTTAAAAAATTAGATTGAACAGAAAATTGCATAATATATTGTGCTATATATGCATAACATTCTTAAACACAATTTGTCACGCCGAAAGAGGTCCTAATTTAAAAGGAAAATATATGAGGTATCAAAGTAAAACATTTTGTCATGCAATATCACATCAGTTTTTCTCGCAAATCGAAATTTAGGTGAAGAAAAAATTGTGAGAGCATATGGTCCACAGAAACGGAGATTGGATCTCTAGTTCCTCCTCTCACCACGCCTGCCTCCTTAATCTCTGTCCCATCTTGCTTGCCCCACCTTCTACACCCCTCTGTAGATGCCACCTTCTACTCCGCTCCCTCTTCCCACCCCTCCGTATTCCCCCCCTCCTGCCCCCAGTCGCGCGCCATCCCGCCCACTCTCGCTAATTGCTCCTCTTCCTCCGACCGTGAATATTTGTATATTGTGCGTCTATCCCCCACACGTGTCTGCACACCGCAAAAGAGGCATTTGTCCTTGCCGGGACAAGTCCCTCCTCTTTGCCCAGAGTATCGGGCCACTGCCATGACGAAGCCAGAAGCCCAACAGGGGATCCCCAAAACTAAGGTTTGGGCGGCTCGGGGCCCCCTCCCGTCTCCTCATTGTCTACACATTTAAGCTATTGACGTGAGTATCGCCAGAACCTTAACCCTCCGTTACACGCGCGCGGACTGAGAGTCCGCACTCATCTATTTTTGCCTCTCAACATGTTATCGTGAGGTATAGAGTTGCGGCTTCCTGTATCTTCCTCGGCCGTGATGACCGATCGATAGGTGTCGAACAAAAACCTTTCCCAATCGTTACAGACCTTGCCTTCAGTGGAAAAATTTAGCGGTGCAAAGCGTCATTCCGCGCGCGTGTGTTAGTTTATAAGTTCTACAGTCACGTTACTTATTTGTGTTACTATTTAAACGTAGTATTTTACTATTTAAACAAAATATTAATGCATTCATCAATGGTTAGCTATCAGAGAAGTGCACAAATATTGGTTCTTTTATAAAAATTGTATAAAATCACAAGTTATTTGCATATCAACTACTCCAACATTGTGGCAGGTTTATGGTTCAATTAATTATAAATATTGACGGTTATTCAATAAAATTCCTTCTCAAATATTTTCTATGTTAAATGGTTCAAGCTAATGAGATGAAGTTAATCACTAAATTAACGTCATGAAGGTTCATCATTATATTTTTGACATCATTATATTTTTTTTATTTGAATTATTTTCAACTAATTTCCTTTCTTTAAAAGCAACACAATTTTTACTAGTATCGTCATAATTTTCTATATTTTCTAATGTATTTTTGCTATCAGATTGCCTCAGAGAAATGTGTTATCACAAATCATCAAAAATTTCATTAAATATATATAAATCTAATAAAAGGACTTAAAATTTCCAACAATTGAGTGATATTATTGCAAGACAGGATCTATTTGATATTCACGAAAAAATATTGTAAAAATACGCTATTAAATTTGGAAGATGAGAGAGTATTACGTTTGCGGACTCTCATTCACATACTCAGGACAGCGTGTATTCGTGTCACATACAGCGCGTGTAACGGAGGGTTAACAACCTGACGGAGAGATTCAGAGTCCCGCCGGACTTTTACATGTGGATTCCAGAGCATTCAGAAGAATCTCCTTCACCCTATTCTGCCCCAAGGTCGATGCGCCAGGGGTCCAACTTGTGGGTTAACGGGCAAGGCCCAGAAATCAAGAGATGAGCATCGCCTCCTCACTGTTAGTTACTTAGTTAATGCCTTATTTTACGTGGCGAGACTCGGGCCATCAGGCCCGCTCCTCCGTCTGACCACGCAAATTTCGCTACGCTCCTTTCACCTAGCGGAGAAAGAAGGTATTATCTCGGGCGACGAAACAGGCGATTTGAATTTAGCTCAGAGGCGTCATTTAGGCTTGAGGATCTTTTACATGCAAGTAAATCTACTAACATGGGCCAACCGGCTTTACTTCCCCTCCGCTTTGGCGTGCGAAGGATTTTTTCGCCCTTAAAAATCCAGGGCTACGATCGGGTTTGAATCCGCGAACTTGGGTATGACAGTCCGGCACGCTAACCGTCACACCATCGAATCCGCAAAAACTGTCTCCCCTTTGAAGCTAATGGCGTGATTGCCGCCATGAGGATCCACTATACTTGGGATTTTCGTTCTTGGCGCATCAAGGTCACGGTCGCAAAATGGAGAGGGATGGCTTCCTCCTCCATTTTTCGTTCGTGACCTTGGTGCACCAAGAACGAATAACCCAAGTATACGGGTCTGGGGGTTGGTCTACAACTCTCCGCCAGAGATCATGTCCTCCTTCCCAGACACAATCCCCCTGCGGGGGTTGCGAAACGTATAACGAGAAACGAACACAGCGACCGAATTGATTGGTTTGGCAACCCCTCGCAGGCGCCACCCCGCCACCCCCCCTAATCGCATGCGCCTCCGCTTTGTGTTATTATAAACTACACATTTTATTTACGGCTGAAGTACGCATCTGACAGCGTTAATGGTCATCAATTCAGTAGGTGAATGTACTAAATACGCGAATACTCTAAATTCAATGGTAGAAAGCTATTTTCATTTAAACTTTTGGGTTGAAAAATATATGTATTTATTACGTTTTGTTTGTTTAGTTGTTTAATAGCTGAATAGTACTTAGGATAAAAAATTCAACATTATAATATTACGTAACCGTTGTCAATAATACGAAAGTACATGCTGTTATATCCCCATTGGTTTTGCGAAGCTAACAAAGTGCAAACAACTTTGATACACAAATTTTCATTACCTTTTAGCATATTTAACACATTCTGTCTGTTCAGTTTCTTTACGAGTTTTTAAGAAACATTTTCCCTGCCCACCACTTAGCCCAGCCTCCTGCCACCCGTTCCCTAGCTACAGCACTTCCCCAACATTTTGTATCCAAATTCAGTACCATGACTGCCTCACATCACCTCCGCCGGCCCAACGTCCTCCTCCCTGCTCCCCCAACCCCACACGCCACACCCATCCCAAACGTGCTCTGCCCACTCCCCAGCCTATCTCCCTCTCCCGTCTCTGTTCCACCCCCATCCCCACCCCCCATCCCCGCCCTTCACACCCCACCCATCACCATTCACGCTCTGCCCCCGCCTCAAACTATCTTCCCCTCCCGGCGCTGCTCTGCCACCATCCCCGCTCTTCACACCACACCCACCCCAATCACGCTCTACCCTCGCCTCAACCTATCTCCCCCTCCCGGCCCTCTTTCGCCCCATATCCCCGCACTTCACACACCTCACCCCCAATAACGCTCCGCCCCCGCCTCAACCTATCTCCCTCTTCCGGCCCTCCTCAGCCCCACATCCCTGCCCTTCGTGCTCCGGGAGTCCCACTCCCCTTTCCCCGCTATTCTCATCTCTTTCCACCCTGTTTTACGTAGTCGGGAAAAATTGCCAATCAGAGGGTTATCGCTAGGAGCGCCGAATTTAAGAGGATATAAAGTATTGTGTGTGTTTAATGTGTGATGTTGGACATTTGATATACAGGTTGAGACACGTCAAGCCTAAAATGAATGCCAACATGCTCCCCTCAAGATTATAAATAAAATAAATTATAAATAATTTGAGTGTCTATCTTTAAAAACAGATTTAATTAAGGGAAAAATTCCTTTCGTTAATAATTTTACTAGTAGGAATGCTCTGTAAAAAATGTTGAATTTTTTAAATTTACGTAAAATCAGTTTTCAACGAACATGAGACCTACACCATTCTCTTAAACGTCCTTCACACTACTCAACAACAAAATTTAATCAAAAGCGATGGAGCCATTTTTTAAAAATTTTGAAAATTTTCCAGGGTCTTCGTGTAAAGTACCGTCCAAAATTGAAATATCGATTTAAATTCAAGGGGCCACGACATCCGCCAGATCAATTAGGGAATATCCGTTTTGGAGAAAACCAACTGAACGGTTTAGCCACTAGCGTTGTTCACAGACGGACAGACGAACAGGCGTTTTGTGGTCTTTCTATTTTTCGGTATCAAGGCCTCACAAAACATGGAATCTGGCTACACCGCGAGGATTCTTTTTAAATTTAGCAGTTTCTGTTATCTATTGTTTCCATACACACCTCTCACATCGCCAGACTCTGCATAGTTTTCATTCGACTTCTGTGAGCATTGCGTATAAGTAAGGCTGATGGTTTGTTCTTTTCCCCAGTTCATGAATATCAAACGAAACCATAGACACCATTCTCAAGACCTGGAAGCTTCATAGCCTTCTTTCAGGTTCTGAGCGTATTGGAAATAAGTGATATAGATTAGAAGGGAGACAGGCTAATCTGTGTGTTTAGTTAGTGAGTGACGCTGAGCTGATCATATCGAAGAAAACTGGAAGTTGCTTTCCTTCAAATTCCATGAGCTTTTGGAAGCTAAACGCAGCTTTAGGGGGTAAACTTCCAGCTATTCCAGTTCGCAACGCCACACAGCGGGACGTATATGCGTCAACGACGAGAAAACCCATTCTTGTTGTTGAGAATCGACAAACCCATGGAAGTTGTGTTCCTCATGGGAATCCGAACCAAGCCTCTCCGAAGTGGCATGAAGATTAGCTATTTTGAATCGCCAAATACGTTCACTTCATATGTTGGCACTAATGATCTGCGGAGGAGAAGTCTTCACTAGGTCGTCAGGGATGTGAGTGACCTCGTAATGAAAGTGCCACATTAGTTCCCCAGTGCCAAGATCTACTCTAGTGACGAGGTGGCATACCATGCAGATGTGCTGATGTCGACCTCATGTACAGGTATAACTAAGCGGCACAAATAAGAAATGTGTTTTTTATGAATTCAAATTGGCGGTTGGAGGACGGCAATTTCAATCGCTCCAGTTTGTACCTAAATTGCTCGGGGTCTACAAAGGTGGGTGGACTCTTCTCGCGTTTAGGCAACACGCAACTTCCCACGAAATGCTCAAGAGAAATCACGGCATTGGCGAGAATGATGTCGAATCTCCGATGGTTTCCACGGGGATATGGCTGAAAGACACAGACAACTGCCAGCGAATACAAACGCAGACAATTAAAATTCTCTAGAATATTTTAATATCCATTCAATTTTCTAATGAGGTCTCCAAAAAAACTTGAATTTGCGTCAATTTTCTATCCCAAAGCTAGGAAAAAAAAATCTGTTCCTAAACCAATCCTTCCCACGGCGTTAGAGGTAGACCTGCTTACATGCGATCATTCAAATTAGGTTTTATTTATTTTTATTTATTTGGTCAAAAACAGTAAAATCTGTATATGACGTATGGGGAAAGAGATTATCTGCGCACATGTTTTTGAGGCCCAGAATTTAAAAAAAAGTTTGGCGGCGTCTGATTCCCGGCGCATTCAGACTTCCCAGATCCCTGGAGGGCTTTGGTGCAGCGGGAGTCCCCGTAGGATTCTGCTCGGAGCAGGAACGCTCTGAGAGGTCACGTGGGCTTCCGGCGTGCATTTGTGGATGAAACGTATGTGGATGTTGTAGCGGCAGGAAATATTATTTCTTCACAAAGGACATGATGTGGAGTAAAAGACCAAATCTATACCTGATTTACGCTTGAAAATAGATTTTATTACATCGGAGCGAATATTTTGTAAACGATCCTTCCAAAAACCACTCATTTCCTTCTCTATTCAAAATTTAACTAGTATATGGCTTAGGAGAGAGAAACACAGAAATATGAAAACGTGCCCAGAATTCACATCTCCTCGTAGCATGTCAGGCACAGTTTTTAACAGTTTTTCACGTAAAATAAATAAAACAAATCATGCGCTACAAATCATGCGGGAATTTTATTGACCTCTGCCAGCAAAAATTGTGTTGAACAATACAACATAAACTGATTTTTCAACCAGGGAATTAGAACACAACATACTTTCTCGGATTATTTCTAACGGCTCTGAAATACGCTACACGCAACTACATGACCAAGCAAAAGTCTTTCCGACCAGCAACTTTTTTTCCAGGCTCGAACTCACGTCCATCGAGTTAACTCCCCTTACACTTTAATATTACATCACGCAGTCACTCTGCCGACGCTTCGGCCGACGCTTAAAAATCTAATTGCCTCTTCCTATATTTCCAATACACAATCTTCGGAAATTCACAGCGTTCAACGAAAACGAGACCAGCGACAATCTTTGTCCCTTGTTTTTTCTTGTGTCCGTCCGTACGGAATCAACTACAATTGTTAATCAATTATATAGCTATTACAAAAAGTATTTGACATTGTATATAAACATATGTCAACATTTTGAATAATCGCGAAAAATAATTTTCTTTTTAGGGATTTTTCCAGCCCACAGCCGGTTACCCTTTACGTCCTGATGGGACGCGTATTCGACCATACACTAGACACCAACACACTTGCGGGATCCTCTGATCTGGGGTCAGCAGAACGCGAGGCCCTCCGTGACAGTACATACATGCGAGACAAAGGACAAACCACGATGCCCCAGACCGAAGCGCTGAGGCAGTACACTCATAGCCACCGCAGCCATCCAAGTGGGCGGTGAAAATTAATATCTAAAAATTGAAGAGGACGGTGAAACTGTCTCCTAGCTGCCCTCACGTAAAGTATATGGTTTTAAACACAAACCATTAGCCGCGACTGATAGACCGTCCATCAGCTCGTAAGTTCTTCCGTTCGTCAGTGAGTGAGTCCGCCCATCAGTGAGTCCGTCCATCAGTGAGTCCGTCCATCAGTGAGTCCGTCCATCAGTGAGTCCGTCCATCAGTGAGTCCGCCCATCAGTGAGTCCGCCCATCAGTGAGTCCGCCCATCAGTGAGTCCGCCCATCAGTGAGTCCGCCCATCACTGTGTCCGCCAGCCAGTCTGTCCGCCAGCCAGTCAGTCCGCCAGTCAGTCCGCCAGCCAGTCAGTACGCCATTCCGTCCGTCAGTGCGTCCGTCCGTCGGTTCTTACGTTCGTTCATTCGTCCTTCCGTTAAATGTTAACACGTGAGCCTAAACCGTTCAAATGATTTTCTCCAAAATTGGTATATCTGGATCGACTTAAAGGATCTTGCGGACCTGCAAGTTTGAAACGGATATTTTGATTTTTGGGGTTCTTGAAATGGAACCTCAGCATTCTCAAAGTTTCTCAAAATTGGCTGGAATTTTTTTATTAAACTCTGTCCGCAGTTAGCGTTGAGATCTCTAAAAACCTGGGCAGCTCACCTTTCCGTTGATATCTGTGAATTTTCGAAAACAGCAAATGTTCAATTTTTTGGCGCCTTCCTCCAACTTCACTAATGAAGATAGAGATTTTTTCCTTAATGAAATCTGTTTTCAAAGACGGAAGTTGAAGTTCATGTACAATTTTTGGTAAATGCGAGTTGTTTGCGCGTAATTTTGTGTGAAGTATGAGCAATTTTTAAACAATGATTTATTTTTTCTGCAGATAGAGGAAACATGACACAAAAAGTGGTGGAGGTATCATTTTCGCAGAACTTCCTGAAATTTTGACTATTGCCAAAATAAGAAGTATTGCCAGAAAGTGCATGTTGGTGTTTTAGCACAGTAGTTTCTGAACATACTTATGTACGGAACCGATTCTACTGTGGTGTGAAAAAATCATTTCTTTAAAACAAGGAATGTTTCAGTAAGTTGTATTTATTAGTTCACTAAAATCATAACAAAGCATTTTTGTGAATGGACAAATGCATAAGAAACGTTATTTCTTCAGATTTCTTATCTCACTGTATTCTGGGCAACACGTTTGCTCCTTTTATCACATAACTACTCGTAGAGGAGTGCAAGGAGTGGATTGCCAACTGTTTGCTCAGTTACTTAAAGGTAATGCGTTCCAAGAACGCTTGCCAGAATCAATGCACCGTGACGATAGCCTCACTTTGGGATTGTGAAGAGGGACTTTTGCCTGTTCTAATTCTTTTGCGTGAAGTTTCTACAGTTTTGAGATGTTTCTTTGTTCTAAACAAGCCACTTGCCTGTTGCCAACTACATACATCTCTTAAATTGTGAGCACTGTAAAAATTATCAAGAAAGAAAAAGAACTGGTGACATGCATCGGATCTAGAGTGGCAATATATATTTTCAGGCACATTTGCAATTGTGTAAGCATAACTATTGCAAGATTGAGTTCAGAGAAAAATAGCGCAGGAGATTTCCAAATTATTTTTTTTAATATTGACATTTAGCATTTACAAAGATATTATGTAATAGTAATATTTAACGAACTCAAGAGGCATATTGGAAGTGTGTAGATAAATTACTTCTAGCGAAGGGAATGGCATCGCTCTTGGTGTATCCTGCAAATTATAGACTCAGTGACGACAATCCATCGTTTCCATGAAATCATCAAAATAATTATCTGATGATTAAACTAAGTCCTAAAATAAAGGAACGGGGTTTCTCGAATCTGGTTCATCAGCTCTCCATTTCTCAAGCAGGAAGCCGATTCCTTCACGAAGGTCACTATGAGGGATAGTAGCCAAAATCTAACAGGTAATAGCTAATTGCCTTCAGAGATAGTTTTTACTACATTGGAGCTGTTTTTCTTATTAATTTTTGCTACTAATGCTCATAATCATCTCTATTCAAAATTCATTGGGTATCTATTAACGACAACGTACAAATAATACACTCTCCCCATAGTACATCAAAATGTTTTTTTACTTAAAATAAATCAAATGTAATTATAACTTTTTACCATAAAAATTCCTTTTGCTCATTGAGGGAGGAGTTGTGGACGCAAAGTGTGGCGATTTTATATTACTTGTGAGCAAAACTTTGCCAACTACAAAATGTCGCACCCACGATTGTTGGTACCTTATACATTAATTATTACTTTATTATATGTTCTTTATACATTAATTATTACTTGTAAAAATGAAGCATGGATTCCGGAAGAAAACTTAAAAATTTGGCAGCACAAAATAAAATTATTTGCTTCAGCAAAATGAACAAGAGATTTAAATTGAGTGTCTGCCTACAGGAAGAGCGGTACCCGGGCGCTAGACCTTATGCCAGTCTGGTCTACTACTTTAACAAATTCGCCCTCTAAAAACTGGTGTTGTACAAAATCTCTATAAGAAAACAGAAAAATTTAGAAAAGACAATTATAATTGAAAAAACTTAGACGTAGCCCTTAGTTTACGTAAACATAAAATGAACATTTTTCATGTAAGAACCTAACATAAGACAAAGTTACTACTTACAATTACAACAAAATTTAGAAAAGTGATAATTGTTAATATTGAGATGTAACCCTAAGGATACATAAACATACAATGAAAATACCTGACCAAACTCAGAGCTGGTAGCGCGTGCCTGGACAGACGGTCTGCCAAATTTTCCATAATCCTTCGAGAGTGTAGTTGGGGAGGTCAAAAGTGCCTGCCATTTAGCACTATCTCATTTGCCAGCCTACATGTCCATGGGGCCCTGAGTGGTGGATATAGTCAAACCGAGGTGTTCAATCCTGGGGTCGCAGGTTGTCTGGTGTGCCAACTGCAGCCACTGCACTGTCTCCGGCCGGGAGCTTCTGAGGAGGCCGGTGAAGATACTACGAAAGGGAAATAGCGAATACCGAAATGAAGGCGTCACGCCGGTAGCCGAAGTTCTTGACCAAGTTCGTTACGGAAGTGAAGTAGCGCGAGTCACCGCACAATCCAGGATGAGTCACGGTCTGGGAACCCGCGGTAACGATGCTGAGCCCCTGGCCAATAGGGATAAAAGATCAAGACTTGACGTAAGACTGACATATTGAATTGAATTGCCTTATTTTACATGGCGAGACTCAGGTCATGAGGCCTGCTCTTCCGTCTGACCACGAAAATTTTGTTACACTGCTTTCACCAACTAGCGGAAAGAAGGTATTACTGAGGCGACGAAACCGGCGACTTGAATTTAGCTCAGAGGCGTCATTTAGGGTTGAGGATCTTTTACATGCAAGTAAATCTACTAACATGGGACAGCCGGCTTTACTTCCCCTCCGAAGGAAGGCGTATGAAGGATTCTTTCGCTCCTTCAATCGGGTTTGATCCCGCGAACTTGGGTATAGCAGTCCGTTACGCTAACCGCTACACCATCGCCGCCGCAATAGTATGGTACATAGTATGCCGACATAGTATGTTATAGGAGAGTTACTTCTTTCAACGCTAAAAAGGGCTTGGGACGCTGTTAGGCAAGAAGCGGAATTTTTTTAAAGGTCGAAACCTCATATCGACTTCCAGTGGGTAGAGGAAACCAGCCACTTCCCGGGTGCATTACACTGACGGCACTAATGGCTAGGTATAGCGCAATTGATTGTTAATGATTCCGAGCGCGTCATGTACTAGGGTCCCGTATGTGCAGTGCATTTTTTCTCGGGAGATGGCGTTGGTCTTCCCCCGCTGGATGGTGAGATCTGGCGCCGACCTATCGTCAGCTAGAGGAGTTTTCCCCAACCAGGTATCTCCCACCAACGAGGCACCGCCCCAGCCTGGACAAGCTCCCGACCGGTCTCCCGGCATGTGTAGTAGTGTAGTGAATGTTAGTGTGTGTAAGGTGAGAGGATAGGGCAAGGAAGAGGAAGGAAAGATCGCGTGCGGTCCGTGGCCCGTTTGTTAGGGCACTGCTCCGGCATTTGCCTGGTGTTAATCGAAAAAAAACCACGTAAAACCGATTACAGCAACCGACCAGTAGAATTCTCCCCCTGACAGCAACAGAATTTGTCCTAGCTGACAAGCTAGTGTTGGAAGTCCTGCCACCGCCGGGACTCGCACCTAGGACCTCCCGGTCAGAGGGACTCCAGTGACATCAGTGTATGCCCTGAGTCATCTCTTCCGATCCAAAAACAAAATAATCACTTCATCCATCCAT
This sequence comes from Acheta domesticus, assembly GCA_031308135.1. Taxonomy (NCBI): domain Eukaryota; kingdom Metazoa; phylum Arthropoda; class Insecta; order Orthoptera; family Gryllidae; genus Acheta; species Acheta domesticus. The sequence goes on along the minus strand of JAHLJT010008446.1, from coordinate 11,663,454 downwards.
CAATCAATCAATCCAGCCCCATGGTTCCCAGAAATGCCGCCAGAGGAGCCACGGCACACCGCAAACTGGCACAGACAGCGGCGAAGATAGGCGGGCAGCCGCTGGGGAGGTGGCGGGATCGATGCCCGCGTGCTACGTCTTCGGCGCGAGACACGCTTCGGCACTCCGGTGCTGGGCCGGCCGTGATGGATGGCGGACCGCCCGTGTCCTGATTAGCGCGCGCTGAAGTTGCAAATGAGTCGCCCTGTCATTGGGTGGCGCTGGGGGAGGGGGGAGTTGGCCGGAGGGGAGCGCGGGTGTTCTAATGGCCGATACATTCGGACGCTCTCCGATTGCCTTAGGGACTCGCCGCGTGGGCGTGAGTGCAGTGCAACTTTTCCCATCTACTTAATATTTTGCTGATACATCTCCTGGAACGGCTACCTCCATGAAGAGCCATTTTTGTGCAACTAATTTTTGGGAAGTCACGTGTATGTATTTCCCCTTTTCAGCGGACATATGGCCCTTTATTTTGTACCGAAGGCTAATTTCGTTCATTCACTTATATTACAATGAAATCATTTCAACTCTGTTACGATTTTGAGCCGTAACACAATACGAAGTTGAAGAGTGGTGGATATCACAGTTAATTGGGATCTTTCTACCTCAATGCGCATCAACAAATTACTCTTCTTCTTTCTATCGTTTTCTTTATCGTTTAGAACTATACAGGCTGTCCGAGGAGTATACAACGAAACTTCGAAAATAAGCTCTTAAGATAATTTTAAGCATACTCTGTCTAATAAACTACTTACTACAATGTGTTAACAAACTTCGCGAATATGATGAAAAGTAGATCAAAGCTGTTAGGTCTTTCGAGATGTTTTGTGTTTTGGTATAAATTAAATTTTTGAGCAAAACAATTATTGTGCGGTACTAACCTATCTGCCCTCGTACAAAGCAAAGTGGACTCTGAGCATGGACCGCCTAATAGCAATGTAAAAATCATCTGGGAAGTTTTCAGATAGGGTTAAGCTGGTGAATGGAGCAAACTGCATGGGAGAATAAATTAGGAATGAAGTGAATTTGAAAATAATTCAGAAATAGATGAGATAGTATCAAGGAATCAAGAAATGGGAAGACCATTTAGATTAGTCATATTTCAACGAGAAAATCTATATTTTCAAATAGTTACGATGTAAGATCGAATGAAGAGTTGAAGATGTGCAAAAAGGAGAAAGTTTCATTGTTGATGGATGCACATTGTTAATGGAGTTCTGATGAGATTTATTGAAGAAAATAATACACACTCAATGGAGGAAATGAAAGTCAATTCAACACTATATTAACATATATCCAGGGCGATTCTGTCAAATATAATGTATAAAAATTCATAGCCTCATTCGACTCCCAGTCTGCAAGTGAAGGTTTGTAGAATCATAGCAGGTTTTTGTTTTAATGGTGACGAATTTTCGACACAGCTTCGGTTCATTTCACTGTCGGGATTAATATTCTGGAGACCGATCGTTTTGAGATGTATTGTCCATCATTTCCTTACGATGATCTCCAATCGCATGCCAAAATCGTACTTTAAAAAGTTGGTGAAACTCAATCTAGTTACAATATGTTACAGTTTTTAACTTGTTTGACCTTCAATTACTTCAGCTTAACCCACGGCATTCCTTTCGCCCCCATCACTTTTTCATAACCGTTCTTGCTCACAAGCAATGAGCTGATCGCCCATTTGCCATGAGTCATACCCCCTAATAAATCCTTTAACAAAGCGAACTATGGATTGTACTACGTTCTTAGAAAAATTAGAAATAACTAAAAAAGTCAGCAATCGCTCTTTTCAATCCGCTGTTGTATGAGGAAATTTTAACATTGATTTTGTGGTCGAATCGTGCAAAAAAGAACTAATTTTCAATTAATTTAATTCCTTCAGTCCAAATATTACAATAAATGGAACTACACGAACTACACTTGATTTAAAGAAGGAAATCGATCCATAAATAATTAACTAAATTATTACTACGTATGAAATTTCTAGGGTACAGTGACTAAAATGCACAGAATCTTACCATAACAAGAAATGCAAACGCTGACAAAATCAATTGCGGCTATTCTCAGTATGGGTCTAAAGAAACAAAATGCAACAGCAGATGTTCTCACAGACATTTTCGACAGGATGTTTGTTCCCGAAACTTCTGCCTATGAAATTCTCAATATAATCCGGAAAGTAAAGCAAAATATTCGGTTTAGTTGAATTTCGAGATTCTTTGTTAACGACTTGTATGCTTGCCAGTATACAACCGTTAACCTGCATTTTTGTTGCATTCTCAAGCACTGTAACATTTCCAGATATTTTCAAAACTGCTAAGAATTAGAACAACTGAGATTAACCCGCTCTACAAAAAACGCAACAAAATGAAATTCAAAATGATCGGAAAATTTAATTATTGTCAGTTCTTTTATAATAGAGGTATTTTTCACGTGTGCATAGAAACCTTTCTTACTAAATACATAACGTTTTCGGATTGCCAACTTGGCTTTAGAAAAATATATAGGAAAACAGCCATATTTTCTTCTTATAAATATGTTACTTGTCACTGCAACAAAATGAAGCACCTATTGGAATATTTTTAGATCTCTCAAAAGCATTTGTCGTCCATGATCGATTGCAGGCTTAATTCTCTTCACACTATACATAAACGGTACTTTCGACGATTCAAAGAACCGTTCTTTTTGCGGATGATACAAATATTACTTGCAATAATGAAACAGTTCAAAACTAATCCAATATCAGTGTTTCAAACTGCTTCCGTAAAAGCAAATTAGACAAAGGAAAAAATGTCATTGAAATTTTTCACTTCAAATAAATATTATACACTCCATTGAATATAAACAATGTGCCATTGACTGATTTTAATAAAGCACAATTTGCGTGTCTATCAATTCAGTAAAACCTCATATGGAATATCCATTTAAATGAACTGAACACAAGACTCATACATTCATTATGCTACGCGTTCATAACTTGCTAAAATTCAGTCAGCCTTTATTCTTCTCGTTAAATACATTTTATGTGAATGTTCATTCCCTTCCGAACAGCATAATATTCTGGGGAAACATATCCCGTAGCCATGTCACTTGATTTACGAATCTGTGGTCCTTGTAAACAACTACTCAAGGATGGGAACATATTTTCAGCCATTACAATACAATGTCTACAACTCACAAACAATATATGTACTTTATTTTACAACACATTGACGGTTCACATAAAATGATTAAGGCCGATTTAGAGTTTAGCAAGTAAATCTCTTCTTCTGCATAACTGTTTCTTTACAATTAGAAACTATTTTGAGCATCAAAAGGAAGATAATATTTATATCACAATGATAGTTAATATATTAACGTCCATTTGGACTGTATAATCCTAAACGACTAAATGTGGCTCCAAGACATATTGTACCTGTTGTTCAACGACCCCCATCTTGATCCGGTTTTTCGTAATTGTAACGTTGTTTTTCTTCTGGACTTGAATGTAACATCACTTCGTATGAACATTTCCGTGAGCACAATGGGGAATGTAGATATTCAAAAAATCGTTCTCCATGTTTCTTCTGCAGGGACCTGATTCCTTATTTATTTATTTATTTAGTCAAAAAACAGTAAAAACTGTATATGACGTGTGGGGAAAGAAATTTATCTGCGCACATTTTCTTGAGGGCCAGAATTTTATTTTTTTTAAAAAAAAAAAAAAAACCAAACGTAAACGGAAAAAATAATTTAGAAAATAATTATTTTAGAAAAATAAAGATATTTGAAAAATGTTTTTTCCCGAGTTATAGAAAATCAATTTCAACTGTAAATGAACTACAAGCAAAAGGAGTGCTCAACAAAACGTGCGCACAGTGAAGCTACATTTACGTCCAGAAGCAAAACAAGGGGCCATCTCAGCATTTGCTCAATGGATCAGGGAAACTGGACAAAAACCTGATCGAGATGGGGGTCATTGACCCGGAAGCTGAAGTACATTATTTGTTACAGGCGTATTAAATATTTTTTTAAATGTATACAATGCAAACATAAACTAATTCATTATATATCTTTGTTTTGTTACATTATTTTTATTTTTCACGATCAGTATAGTCTCCAATTGTATAGAAACAGTTTTGCAGCAGAAAAGATTTTACTTTAAACTTAAATTTGTGTACCGACTTTAATTGTTTTATGTCATCGGGCAATGCGTTGTAAAGTAACGTACATGTATTGTATGTTGATTTCTTGTACTGAGCTGTTGATACTGACACTTGATGCACGTGATTTCTACGGCGTGTGTTGTAATTATAAATATCAATATTGCATGAAAATATGTTCCCTCCGTTAAGTAGGTCATTTTTGACAAATATTACAGATTCGTAAATAAATAGACAAGGCAATGGTAGGATTCCCAGCTCAATGAAAAGAGGCTTGCAGGAATCACGTGGAAGGCATTTTTTCATTATTCGAATAATTTTCTTTTGCAATCTGAAGGTCTGAATACTACAGGATGAGCTTCCCCAGAATATTATGCCATATCTCAGGCGGGAATGCACATTTGCAAAATAAACGCAACGAGCTGCATGAAGGCTGACAGAATTTGAAAGAATTCTGAATGCATAGCATAATGAACTTAATTTAGTGTTTAATTCTGTTATATGTACATTCCATTTGAGGTTTGATTGAATTGAAAGACCTAAAATTTTGTTGCCTCAACATCAGCTAATTGCATATTGTTCATTTTCAATGGAACATGCGATTTCCCGATTTGAGATGCAAAAATTCATTGAAACAGTTTTTCTTTCGTTAACAATTAATTTGTTATTATTAAACCAATTTGAAACTTCTGAAATTGTACTATTTACTGCTTCTTTTTTGCAAAGAACATTCGTGTCATCAGCAAACAGAACCGTTCTTCCATTTTTAATAGACGAGGGCATATCGTTTACATATAACAGAAAGAGAATAGGACCTAAGATCGAACCTTGCGGGACCCCATGCACAATTGGCAAAGAACTGGAAATATAAGTATGTAATGTCCTTTCCTGCCAGTATGGTATTTCTACTCTTTGAGTCCGATGTTTAAGGTAAGAAGTTATCCAATCTAGGGCAATACCACGAATTCCATACGAAGGTAATTTTGAGAGCAAGATCTTATGGTTCCTATTCTTATTCTTATTCCTCTAAGCAAGACACAATATTGGATAATAACCAACATCTGTAGCAGACTTTAAGCCCTCTCCTCTAATGACAACAAGATCGGGTAATTTATAAGGTTATTTACATTTGCAAAAGTTTATTTTAATTCTTTTTTATCCTACTCACCATAATGTGATTGTTTTCGTAGTAAGGAAACTATTAATAGGAGGGGTGATGCGTTTAAATCCTCAAATTATAAGTTTCAAGAATACATGATTTTGGAGTATTAAATTACTTTACAGTTTGTTCATTAGTCATATTTGAACGTAGTTTCTTTTGTTATGTATGTCTTAACAAAACTAGGGTAGCTTCAGGGACTTGTGATCTCTGGTTGACATGGTCGCCACTATTCCATCCTGTATTTCTTTGGACAGTTCACAATTGCGGAATGCATAACGGTACAAGAAGAAGGAAAAGAAGCCAATGTCACTTCGGGAGCGAGGACAGCCCTACTTGGAGGGGGACCAAGCGGAAGAAGCGCAATAAGAGCCATCTATTTCCGTTTTATTTCTTTCATATCTACTACATCTATCTTACTTCCTATTATGAAGTTATTGATGTAGTGGGTCGTGAATATAACAGAGATAATGTTATAGTGCCAACACCAGCTCTCTACAATCGTACCGAAAATATATGGCCTCGTGAGTAGCATACATTGATCACAAACTGTACCATTAAGCTGAATTGTTGATATGCAGAATGTGAACAATGAATTCAATGTACTTGGGGTATATCATCAATCAATTGCAATTCCTGGGTGCAGAACCCCTCCCCTTTATGTATATTTTCCCCGTTCCCCTTAGAGCGAGTGCTGAGATGTCCCTTTGTTTTGTTTAAAAAAATATTATTGATCCGTGTTCGACAAAAATTGTCTTTCAAGGGCATGAACAATTACATTAACTTGAAATGTAATATGAGACGAAACTTAAAAGTAACCTCTAAATATGCTATTGACATGTGAAAGTATTATTTTTTCGTTTCATTTTGAAGAGTCACAATGATCCTTAGAATAAACAATGTTTGTAAATAAAGCATTGAAGGCTTTCACGGCCGGAGTCAATATTCTTGATGTCTTCCGGGCTGATGGGCCGTGGTCCAATTGGCTTGGAACTGCCAAACGTTTCGCCCACGACTGCGGTGGGCATCTTCAGTGGCGAGGTCTCGGGCGAAGTGACCGGGACAGCGGCTTACTGGCGACTGACGTCGTGCTGGTCTCGTCCGCGGTATTAATAGGCCGCGGGTGGTGGTAGCGGAGGGGGTGGTTTCGCGCACTGGCTTCTGATTGGCTGTCGCTTCGCGGGCTGGCTTGCGATTGGGCATCGACTGAGATGGGAGTGGCGCTGGGAATTTGGTTACTGTAAGGTTTTGTCTTGGTGTTACGGAGTACGGGATGCCAAACGGAACTGATTTTGACTCCTTCTTCTTTCCTGTTGAAATTGTTCGGATGTTTGAAAATTTCTATGGCTTCCCGTTGTAAGCGGGCGTGGTAGTGGTTTGTTGTGGATAAAATCTCGGTGTTGTCGAATAAGATGTCATGTTCTTTTCCCGAAAGAGCATGTTCAGCGACCGCGGATCTTTCGGTGTAGCCGAAGCGGCAGTTTCGTTTATGTTCTGTAAGGCGAGTGTTGACGGAGCGTTGCGTTGTGCCTATGTAGACGGAACCACAGGAACAGGGAATTCTGTAAACACCTGCTGAACTTAATGGGTTTCTCCGGTCCTTTGCTGAACGAAACATGTTGCGGAGCTGTGTGGTAGGCGTGAACATTGTTTTGATTTTGTATTGCTTCAGGATCCTGCTGATGCGGTCAGTGACGTTTTTGAGATATGGCAGTGAAATGGTGTTGGTTTCCTCTTCTTCAGAACGGCTGCGTGCGCTCTTGTTAGGGTGTAGTGCTCTCTTTACTTCTTGGGATGAGTAACCGTTGGCTCGAAGTACATTTTCCAGATGACCGAGTTCTTGGTGCATGTTGCTTTCTTCGCAAATGCGTGTGGCGCGGTGGACAAGTGTCTTCATCATTGCCCTCTTCTGGCTTGGGTGGTGGTTCGACATTTTATTCAGATATCGGTCCGTGTGGGTGGCCTTCCGGAAAACTTTATGACCCAGGGATCCGTCTTCCCTCTTGTTGACAAGTACATCAAGAAAAGGTAGTTGTCCATTTTGCTCTCTTTCAACAGTAAATTGAATACGGGGGTGAATGCTATTCAGGTGTTGTTGAAATTCCTCTAATGTTTCTTCCCCGTGACTCCAAATGATGAAGGTGTCATCTACGTAGCGCAGCCAACACTTGGGTTTGCGCGGCGCGGTGTTTAGCGCAATAGCCTCGAAGTTTTCCATGTATAGGTTGGCCACAATCGGACTCAGCGGGTTTCCCATGGCTACTCCATCTTCCTGTTCGTAAAACTCCGTCTACATAGGCACAACGCAACGCTCCGTCAACACTCGCCTTACAGAACATAAACGAAACTGCCGCTTCGGCTACACCGAAAGATCCGCGGTCGCTGAACATGCTCTTTCGGGAAAAGAACATGACATCTTATTCGACAACACCGAGATTTTATCCACAACAAACCACTACCACGCCCGCTTACAACGGGAAGCCATAGAAATTTTCAAACATCCGAACAATTTCAACAGGAAAGAAGAAGGAGTCAAAATCAGTTCCGTTTGGCATCCCGTACTCCGTAACACCAAGACAAAACCTTACAGTAACCAAATTCCCAGCGCCACTCCCATCTCAGTCGATGCCCAATCGCAAGCCAGCCCGCGAAGCGACAGCCAATCAGAAGCCAGCGCGCGAAACCACCCCCTCCGCTACCACCACCCGCGGCCTATTAATACCGCGGACGAGACCAGCACGACGTCAGTCGCCAGTAAGCCGCTGTCCCGGACACTTCGCCCGAGACCTCGCCACTGAAGATGCCCACCGCAGTCGTGGGCGAAACGTTTGGCAGTTCCAAGCCAATTGGACCACGGCCCATCAGCCCGGAAGACATCAAGAATAATGTTTGTAAATGTTATGTTCATAAATTAAACATTGCATGCATAATTAACAAAGGTTTATTCCCACATATGTACAATTACAATCGGCCTTGACGCCGTTCACTGACAATCACCCATGCCGTCTCTCGTACCCCGGGCAAATCCCTAATGCCCTCCGGGTGCTGCGTCTGCCTCTTGGACGCTCCGCGCTGCTGCTGCTTGTAGTTAACCCACGACGGCTTCCGTATGGCGGCTGACTCTCCGGACCTGGCTCGTCCACTCACTCGTGCTCTCAGGGCTCGCTCCCAACTGCAGACTGCCGATCAGGTGGCGGCTGGCTCCTTATAAAGGGCCGGTGTCCGGCGGCGAGACTCGCTATCCCGGCTCGAGTTCGCCGAACCGTGGCTGCAGCCAGTTGCTGCCGCCGCCGGCTCCCGCCAGGGCGCGCTGCCTTGGCGCTAGCGCGCCACATCCAAAGTTATGTCGCGCCTGGTCGCGGCGCACATAACAGTAAATACAACACAAGACATGAAAATGTATACAACAAATAATAGATATAGGGAGGAAAGGTAACTAAGGAGGATGTAAGAGATCTTTTGAGAAACGTGATTTAATTCGCGGAAAAGGGTATACAGTGTTTCCTGTTGGAAAGATGTACAGGTATAAGCAGAAGAAGAGTAAGTTTTGTTTCAGGACGATAATATGTAAATTAAATATCTCTTTCCAAACATCATTTGCACATTGTACATTGTTATTTTTTTCGCCGTACGTTGTCCAACATCGAAATTGATTTTTGACTTAATTAGTATCCAAATTAATTTTTTTATGTTTGCTTTATGAATAAGAACTTCTATTGAATGTATCAAGAGTTTCCAAGAAACTTTAAAGATATTTGACAGAAAGTTAACCAAATATTCATACTTCGATATTCTTTCATATTTCGCGATCTCAAATTTTCCTCGTTCATTATTCTCATTAACGCTTTCTTCTGTATCTCCTTGCTCCAACAACAAATGTTTTCGAAGACACCACTTTTCAATAATTAATTCTAATTTATTTGCTGTTATAAATATTTTAAGTAATATTTGGCAACATCTGAAAAAGAAAAGAATATATTTTATCAAACGAAGGTAGTTCTCGAAGTTAGAGAAATTCTTTCACCTTTAATAATTTGCGACAGGGATATGTCCTAACATTTTTTAATTTCCATACAGCAGAATCTTTCAAAAATCTTAGCGCAGTACATGAAATATATTTTTATGTGATTATCTTACAGTGGGACCTCTATATATACTAAATCTGAAGGTTCCTTCGATAATATTATATATACAGAAATTTTCCAATCTCCTCCTACAGTTTCCTGATGTTGGAAACATTTTTTCGCGATTTTTCATTATAGTCGAATCTGTACTAGCTGGTATACCATATTTCTGCTCCACTAGTTATTTTTTATACCTGTGTCCACATCTTGAATGAAGTTCATTTTTTCTGCTACATTAAGGGATTTTCGTTTCGACATTTGGAACACTCTTCTTTAGCATGTAACAGTATACTGAACTTGCGCTGAACTGCCGAATTAACATTTTAGAGCACCACCGTTAGACGAAGGGGCATGTGATTGACCTTCATATTGCTTTCACGTACGCATTTCCATGATCGATAAGTTCCGTCGCAGAGAGAAAGAAGGACGAGTTACCTACACAAGAAAGCTGAGAACTGGACGCAGAAAACGCGCTGCTGTTATATAAATATTGATTCAATTACACAAACGTCCAGAACGAAGTTATATTTTCCGCAGTAGTAATACTCTCCTTCTAAATTAGCTGATCTTTTAGTCGATCCAATGGCCGAGATTGCTATGATAGTAGTGCTGTAGCGATCTCGGGCCGATGGATCGCGGGTTCGAGGCCCGCTTGGCATGGCTGTGTTTGCGTTTGTCCTTCCCCCATCACCATATTATTTCATCTAGTTCACACTTACCCATAACGTTAAAACCAATAGTAATCGCTAATGACCTAGATGTTAATGCGACCTTAAATAACACAAAAAAACTATATTTTAGAAACATAATAAACAGTATGTACTGCTCATTTTTATTTCATAGAAAAAGCTGTCAAGTCATAGAATTACTTCGATATATGAGTACACAAATATTCGATATACAGATACGCCTATATTTTCGAGATAGGTATAGAAACTGAATTTTAACGGCAACGAAAATATTTGGATGTAGAGAGAATTTCGATGTATGAAGTTCCGACTGTATTTTCTTCTGCATGGCAAGATCACGTCCAAAAATACCAGAAGTTCGCATTTAATTTTATCATCCACGAACAATGTGTTCACTTAAAATTTCTTAATTTTTGGGGAATTGAAGAAAACTGTGATATTTAGACATCATATCGTAGAGATGAAATGCAACGAGCAATCTTGCAAGTAATGTCTGTCACTTTGAGGTATGATTTTAGATTACTTTACAAACCTTCGAAATAATTTTTTCATTAGTTCCACAAAACTAGTTTTCAACGAGAATCTAAATATAATTAAAACATTCTAGTGTAATTTTCCATAGTTAATTTTTTAATATGATTTACATAACGGTTAACATTTTCAACAATATAATGAAGTAATATTAGAAGAAACATGAGTTATAGCAAGAACTTTTATTTTCACACTACCTCTTTCTCAGTATTTTAACATCCGAGATCTTCGCCATCAGTCTGTTAATTCAAAATGGCGTTGATCAGAGGAATTGCTCTTCACAGCCAATTGCCAAAGAAGAATAATGGTATATAATGGAAGCAAACGCCATAAACCGAACGCGATGTTGGTGACCGTATAATATCATCTTCCATGTCATGTCACCCAAGCTAAGTCTGCGTTGGTTAATCAGCGCCGATTCCGCGTGTTATTAAATTTTTGTCTTTCATTGCAAAAAGTAATCCTTTAATGAAACACTGTCAACTGGAAGTACCACAGAAAGAGAAAACCAAAACTAGAACTCATTTCGCGATACTTTTTATTTCTCGAATGACACTCACCGCTTACGCCACATGCGAGACAGTGCAAAAAAGAATTGAAATTGAATCCATGAAATTACTCTACGGTAAAATGACATGTACGTTGCTCTTGACAATTAATTACATACGATTTGTAATTTTGACGAGTTCATTCAATGAGTGTCAACGTTTTAAAAAATGACTATGTCTCGTTAATTTTATCTTTAGGTGGTTTAAATTCTAATCAATTCTTAAGAGTCATATTTTGCATAATACATTTACACGAAAATGCCAAAAATATTAAAAGAGGGTGTTCCTAAAATAATTCTCCCGTGAATTGTTGGTGGTCTATACAATACTGTATCTCAAACGAACGTCTGTAAATTTGTAGCTCAAAAAAATCTTAATGTAGTGGCATTGAATCTTATCAAAGTGGTATCGAAATGAAAATAAAAATGGGAAATTAGTGCTTTTGGCTTCTTCTTGCACGTGGGCGTAGGAGAATTTTTGTCAAAAACAGCATGCACCAAACCTCCAATACTTCGGAGAATATTATTGTTTTTTTTCGTATACACGAACAAGTACGATAGTGCAATGTGTTTTACTTTTAAAAGGTATTATAAAACTTTTCAAATAAATATTGACAAGTAACTAAAATACTGGTGTAAGCTGTGTTGAGTTCACATCTACTAGCCATCATGTATTTCACAAATACGAATTCCAAATTCACGTTAACGAAACTAAGCTAACTTTGTCGTCAAAAAAATGTCGCTCGTTTGTTAGGCTTCCCGGAAGGCGGTCTATGCATAATTGTTTCCGTCGATACGGAAATTATGTGACTCGGTGATTAATTTTCCATGGCGCATGTTGATTAACCTTCCACAAATTAAATATTAAATGCAAATTTTCATTCAGCACGTGCACTGCCGGGCATGTGCTTGCAAAAAACTGCCAGACCCCGTAGCAAAACAGCATTTTTTACAAAATCGCGAAATTAGTGACAGAAATATAAAAATATAGGTATCTTTTTTTCGAACGCCAGCAAATAATGAAGGTAAAATATTGAGGCATAGAAATCATCATACACAGAATACTCGAAGCAAGTTAATCACCGATTTTTTCTAGTTTACTTGAGTATAAAATGAAAAATGTCTACCTTTGAATAATTACTAACTTCAAAAACTATAGTATTAAATGTTGTGGGAAAATGTGATCGAAGAATAATTATTCGATTAAATAACAACAATGGAAACATATTTTTGCTAGCATAGAGTGAAATGCAGCATTTTTGCATAATACGAATATCATTTTAATAATATTTTATGTCCAAGTTCAAGAGACATTCTACTCATTTTTACTTGTTCCTTTAATATGAATTAAATCTAACGGGATATTACTCCCAACCTCTCCCGCAAGAACCATGCAACTATGAATGGAACGAAAGGCGACTGATGAAGATAAGATAAAAGCTTAATTACATTAGACCATTCATCTACTTTTACATCGCTCTACAAAATGACACGTCTATTCAGCATATACAAATGAACTTCATTCTATACACTTATTTCGCGTTAACATATCATTGTGTTTCACAATTAATTTAAATATCGACTTTGTATTAGCAAAAAACATGTGCTGAACAAAACTTAACAAAATGTTTTTTTCCAGAAAGTAGCAGACACACTGCTCAAGAACAATAAATAAATAACTCCCTATAACAACGCAATAAACCATTTTAACAAAAACAGTTTGCACGAATACGGTAATGGTAGTCATGCAATTAGTTTATAATGTTAAGCTTTATTGAATGAGTACATGTTTTGGAAACGAGCGACGTTAGAAGCGAGTTTTCAGTTTGTACGAATGCACTAAAGCAGCATTATAAACGAATTGCATACGCTATTTTTTTGTATGTCAACTATAATCTTCCAAGAGAATCAAACATAATTTTGCCAAACAACTTTCCTGTGATGTCTCGAGTACTTGATATTTACCTCTACCTCCCCCCGATTCTCTCGCTGCGATTGGCTAAATGTGTGATGACGCAATCATTCGTGCCATAAAATCTAATACGTCATCATCTGTGCCGTAAAGCGCCCGATTATGAACGATTGCTTACAGCAGAAAAGGTCGTTTATAATGCTGGAATACAAAAATGACATAATATAGTATGTTTACAATAGTTCTTTATGTACTAAGAGTAACCCTAACATACACTACACTACCACACATGCGGGGAGACCGGTAGGGAGCCTACAGCTTGTCCCGGCTGGGGCGGTGCCCCGCTGGTGGGTGATACCTGGTTGAGGGGAAACCCCGCTAGTCGACGGTAGGTCGGCGCCAGATCTCGCCATCCAGCGGGGAAAAGACCATCGCCACCTCCCGAGAACAACATGCACTAAACTTACGGGACTAATGACCTAAGTAGTTGACCCGGAAACCCGAAAACCGGAAACACGAATCAATCAATACTAAAAGTAACCAAAAATTTTCTGTCCCATAACGTTCGTAACACGTGAATACTAAATACGTAATGTGATACGTTATTTATCATGTGGACTGTATAATTCTAAAGAACCTGTAACAAGTATTGTACCACAGTTTCTGGGTTGATGGCCCCCATCTCGATCAGGTTTTTCGTCCAGTTTCCCTGATCCTTGAGCAAATGCTGAGATGGTCCCTTGTTTTGCTTCTGGACATAAATGTAACTTCATTATTTGTGCACGTCTTCTGAATTTCAGTGGGAAATATAGTTATTCAAATTATCGTTTCTCATATTATCGCGGCAAAAAGTATTATTCTTTCATGAAGAACATGAGGGTTCAGGGCAGGAATTTATAGCTAATTTACCTTCGAAAATATATTTTATTATATAGGAGCGAATATTTTGTCAACAAAACTCGAAAAAAAACTCTCTTTTCTGTATTCAAAATTCGACTAGAATATGGTTTAGGATATGGACCACAGAATTATGAAAACGTGCACAAAATTTACTTCTCCCCATAGCTCGTCATACGCAGTTTTTAACTGTTTTTGACGTAAATAAAATAAATAAATAGATGGTCTCTTCTTTGGAGCCTTGATGTGGCGCGACGTCAGCTGCGTTGTGAGCAGTGACGAATGGCCTTTCATTCCGATCCAGACCACCGAACCGTTCACATTGCAGACCGCTCGTTTGATTGATTGATTCGTATTTCCAGGCGCGTCAACTACTTAGGTCATTAGTCCCGTAAGTGTAGTGCGTGTTTGTTGTTGTTTTTTCGGGAAGTGACGACGATCTTTCCCCCACTGGATTCCGAGATTTGGCGCCGACCTATCGTCGATTAGCGGGGTTTTCCCCTCAACCATGTATCTCCCACCAGCGGGGCACCGCCTCAGCCGGGACAAGCTCTAAGCTCCCGACCAGTCTCCCGGCATGTGTGGTGGTGTAGTGCATGTTAGTGTATGTGAGTGTGTAACAGGAGAGGATAGGACAAGGAAGAGGAAGGAAAGATCGCGCGCGGTCCGTGGCCCGTTTGTTAGGGTACTGCTCCGGCATTCGCCTGGTGTTGTTTGGAGAAACCACGGAAAACTACCGATCAGAACAGCCGGCTGCTAGAATTCTCCTCCAGGCAGCGACTGAATTCGACCTAGCTGACAAGCTAGTGTCGAAAATCCTGCCGCTGTCGGGACTCGAACCTAGAACCTCCCAGTCAGAGGGACTGCTGTGACACCAGTTAATGCACTGAGCCATCTCTTCCGCTGAGAGCACTCGTAAAAGTCGGAACACTAGAGTCGGTGCGGGCCCGGCCGTTACCGACCCACCAGTTTATATTTCAAATACTTCTAGTATAAAGTACTTTTAATAAGTTTAAATTCAGTGTTAATCCAGTGCATCGAATAACTTTCACCAATGGCATTCGATTTGAATTCATCAACAGGCAACGTAGTCTGCAATGCCCTTTACGTGCTACACAACACCAACAGTATTCGGCATAGCAATTTCATCAATCTACCTAACTCACACAGTGAAAGTGCTACGTACGAGGATGCAGCCATGGAATCATCTACATTAGAAATTTCAAGTTATCAAGATCCATCGCATGGTACAACGCTTTTAACCTTTGGCAGCCAGCAACAGGGGAAACCCAATATCAACCGAAGGAAAAGGTCAGTAAGCGAGGACGCTACCAACAGCGATAACAAAAAATTCGCCGTTTTCCGGCGCACAATTACATAACTTTCTCTTCGTACGAAGTATTCGTAAGGTGAGAAGTAAAAGCACAGGGCAAGTGCCAGCGTTAGTGATGATTACAAAAGTTATACACTAGTGTTAACCAGTGTACCACACACAGACGGTTCTGAAGTTCCTAAGGCTTCGTAGCACAAAACGTCAATAACGAAAACGACCCTCAGACTTGCAATCCTCTTACAATATCCCAGCAGACAATAGATTTTCGGATTTAGCTTCCAAGGAAACCGATTCTCGTCGCCCATAAAACCGCTTCAAATATCGAAATTCTGATCAATCTTCTCAGCCTTGTATAACCTCTAAAATACCCGCAATTCTCATTGCGGGGATAACATCAACCCTTTCGTTAATGAATTTAAAATTAACGAATCTTATAACTTCATAGCTGAACAAAAAAATAACAAGGTGAAAATAAATTCCGGAAGATTTTCGCAAAACCCTCAAATACTTCATAAACACTAATAGAAGATTCTCCTCATTCAAAGACCCAGCAAACAAAAGCTTTTCTGTAGTATTCACAAATGTTCACCTCTCCGTAACTGATTGTGAAATTACGCAAGATTTAAAACAAAGACATCCATCCATTGTTAAAATCACACGTCTCTAGAAGGATAGCCATCTTATTCCTATAAAAGCGGCCGCGTTCAACGGTAATGAAGACAAAAAGACCACTACAGTGTTATAAATGTTTGGACTTTGACCACTCTAGAAATAATTGCAATCACAAAATTAATTGTGCAATATGTTCTGGTAATCATATACGGTAACTTATCGCCAAACCAAAGCAAACCTCACCTGCATTCTCGGCAAAGGCAATCACCGCGCAGATGTAAGGAATGAGAACTGTTTATACTATAAAGAAAACGTTGAAAAGGAAAGCATCCCATCTCTGAGCACAAGAAATCCATTCCAAAGAACACAATCCCCATCCTTTAGCAACCTACAACGACAATTTCCATCACTACCCTCCACCCAACAAGTCCGAAACTTCACTAGGAACAACACCTTGACTAGGAACTAGAACTTCACTAGGAACAAACCTTGTAAACCAATGAAGCTTCGTTAACAATACCAGATCACGGACCAATCCCACGCAAAAAACAAGATAATATTAATCGTCTTTTAAATTCAATAATAAATTCTATAACGTCCTGCGTAATTAACTACATTAACTCCCTCATACCATCAATAGTTATTGATTATAAACAATACTTCAGAATTACAGAACATCTCAACACAGCATTTCTCAAAAAAATCATTCAATACTTATATCAGTCGAGATATCATAGGCATTTGATAGAGCATGGCACCAGGCACTAATATACAAACTAAAAAATTCGGCACTCCACAGTACATCACCTCAACAATTCAAAACTTCTTATCCAATAGAACCTTTGCAGTAACAATTAATACTCATTTCTCAAATGCCAGGTTAGTCCAAGCAGGATTACCACAAGGATCCCCCCTTTCACCCACACTGTTCAATCTGTATATAGCAGACATCCCCAAACATCCAACAGTAAAAACAGCACAGTTTACAGGCGCTACCAAGTCTTCTCGTGGTTCAGAGCGAAGTCGCTCGCCTTTCACCAAGGAGACCCTGGTTCGATTCCCGTCGAATCTCATGTGAAATTTGTTCCTACACAACAAGTTACGCTGCTTCACAAGGGCTAGTCCAACCCCGTGTGAAGTGTCCTAAACCCGTCCCATATCCTTATTCCTTCCCAATTCTGGCCGCTGGGTAGTGACGCATGGGCGCGCGGTGTAAGGCGCGTAAGGGGAGATGCTACCTGGCGGTCTTCTTGACAATGGACTGCGACGGGGCGTGATAAGTACATGGAAGATTACTCCTCAGCGCTATTAACGGAGGATTACTCCGAAGTGTGAAAATGCGCTCAACGCTCCCAAGAGGCTTGGACACGCGCTGCGTCAATTAAGGCACAACAAATATTATAAATATGTTTTTTTTAAAAATACACACTTATTTTCGCTTCCAATCACCCTCTACTCAATATTAAAATAATATACAATTATATCTAAATCAAATAGACAGTAGGTCATCCAAATTAAATATAAAATTAACCCAAACAAAACTGCAGCAATTTGTTTTCTTTAAGGCTGTACACTCCACCAACACATTAACGTTAAATAACCCATCCCATGGTACCTCCCAAATTAATACATCAAATATTTAGGATTGCACATGGACACCAAAATGAATTGGAAACAGCACATAGACACCAAATAATACAAACTAAAAACAAACTACAGCAACTAAGAACACTAGTTTAATAGAAATAAAAAACCTCTCATACAAAGCAGCAATGATACTACACAAAACAATCAGATCGATCTTCTCTACGCCTGCACAGTATGGATTAATTCTTCAAAAACAGCCATGAACAAAATTTAAATAGCAAAGAACCAAATCTTTCGCACCATCACTAATGCATCCTGGTTCATATCAAATCACCAATTATACAATGACTTGAAACTAGATCCCATCATTCACCACATTATTACCTACCCCATTACTTCTCTAATATTCACCATATCCAAACTTTGTCTTCATTCAACCTCTGGAAAAATGCCCCTCGTCTTACTCTCATCAAAAATAAATATCCGTTCCACATATATTGTAAATTGTTTCAAGGCCTAGAATAAAACCTACGACGTGCAATCATGGTTCCCTCAACCTCTGTATTAGTGTTAAGTTAGATTAAGTTTTATTAATTAAGCCATCACTACATATGTGTAGTTCAATGGACTGATCTGTGTACAAAAACAATGGAATAATAAATTATTATAAAACTAGTGGTGCTTCCAACGCACATACTTTCTCGCACTGCTTCTATATGGTCCTAAATGCTATTCCACTACTTCATAAATCATAAAAGTGTTTTCTACCAGGAAACGTTTTCCGTTCCGAGACCAGAAATCCGATCCTCAAAGTTGACGTAGAGGCACTTATACCATTACGGCACACTAGCACCGTATAGGTCGACCAGAGCCATAAAAAGAATCGAACCCAGTTATAAAATGGTAATGAATGATAAAGAAACAATTGAGACGATTGTACATGCGCTTTACAAATCTTGCATAGATTTGTCAAAATTTCAAAGTGCGACACAAATAACATTTAAAAAAATAGTTTGTTCACAGACACACATACGCAGTCCGCTGTCCGACGGAGTCACTGCTGCTCGAGACACAATGCAATGACACAACGCATCGAAACGTCCAATCATAAAGCAACCGACAGACGTATTGAATTGAATTGCCTTATTTTCCGTGGCGAGACTCAGGCCATGAGGCCTGCTCTTCCGTCTGACCACGCAAATTTTGTTACTCCTTTCACGAACTAGCGGAAAGAAGGTATTCCTGAGGCGACGAAACCGGCGATTTGAATTCAGCTCAGAGGCTTCATTTAGGCCTGAGGATCTTTTACATCCAAGGTAAATCCACTAACATGGGACAGCAGGCTTTACTTCCCTCCGAAGGAAGGCGTAGGAAGGATTTTTTTCGCCCTTAAAAATCCACGGCTTCGATCGGGTTTGAACCCCGCGAACTTGGATATAGCAGTCCGTTACGCTAACCCCGCCGCAATAACGCACCATCGCCGCCGCAATAACGTATGCCATGTTATGAATCGCAGAAACGCACATACCGTCTCGAAAGGAAATCTGACGATATGCGACTATTGACTTATTTACAAACAACTGACACTGCTAGGATCTGCCTGAAACGGACCAGCCTGAGTCAGTTGTGTAAACAGAGGAATTGTTCTGTGAGGCTAGTAACCACAGATAATCTTAATAATATCAATATTATTGTTATTAACATTTTCTTAATATGAAAATCTTTAATTGCAGAAAACGTGTACGTTTAGATTATTACAACAGGTATTTTTGAGAAGTTGAAAATTGACTGTATGCCGTCAAGAATATTTATATTATTGGAAAAACTAGTTTTCAAAATTCCTTGTCGTGACGAGTCAGATTAAGGTTTGTTTTTTTTTAGAAAGTGAGAATTGACCATACTTGTTAATGCCGCAAATATATTGGGCAGTGACAATGACGAAAACACGTGCACTGCTGTTTCTAACACAGCGTGTTCGCCCTAACATATCACCTGATACGAGTAATAAGAAACTGACCAAGTAAGTAAGTCTTCTGTTTCTTCTGCGATTTGCACCCATCGTTTGAAGTCTTCTGCTCTTTTGATGAGATAAAATACATTATTCAACACGCGGATCGGGCGTTGTAGAAAAACTCTTTAGCAACTTAAAAGGAAAATTTGATACTACTAACAGAGATATTTGGTTCAACAAAATGTGTTTACTTTACAAGATAGTGCCAGTGTATGTGAACCTCGAGACCAATTCAAAGAATTCTTCTGCCAGAAAAGGTAAACATTGCTCAGAGACCCACTGAAGATGGGAAATTTTAATCCCGAAAGTGACTTTGAGCATATGTAAATTTAATAAATAATATAAACTTAAAAATTGTGGCTGATTATCCCTTACATCCAATTACAATAAAAATACATGTTGACGCTGGAAATTTCCATTATCCAGTCTGATTTTTTAGAAAATATTCTTTTGTACTTGAAGACGTAATTCAGAGACTACTGTGAATTAATGTCTTAGCTACTCTGCATCCTTTTGTGCTAGACCTCAAAAGAAAAGAATTTAAAAATTCAAAAATAAATCTTTTTTCTGAATGCCTGAAACACGACAGGAATTCAATTCACCCTTTTCAGTGTAAATCATAACACTTCTCAAGTAAGTTGATGACAGTGTTAACAGACATATTTTTCGGATGAGGTCAGCGCCTAGTATTACAAAACAATGAGAATTTACGCTTCTACAAAGATGTCTTCAATGTGAGTGCTGAATGGCATTTGTTCGCTTTGCAACGTTATGGAAAGGGACCTTGCGACGTTG
Organism: Acheta domesticus; assembly: GCA_031308135.1. NCBI lineage: Eukaryota > Metazoa > Arthropoda > Insecta > Orthoptera > Gryllidae > Acheta > Acheta domesticus. Next base: position 11,643,076 of record JAHLJT010008446.1, on the reverse strand, counting down.
TGAGGGGGGGGGCAATTATAATGTTAATAATAACAGCTAGTCTTCAATTCTGACAGGAACCTATTAATTTACCCAAGAAGTTATTTAAGTGGGCTAATGATAATGTGAAGAACAGTACCTTTAAATTTTTAGCAACACTAAACAATACTTATAAAGAAGACTAGTGCAAAAATTATATAAAACATCATAGAGGGGACAAGGAAAATATATAGTTTCATTTCTGTATGAAACGGTCAATTAACGGTATTCTCTTTAAAGTGAAATAAAAGAAATTTCAATTATACTCATTTAATCACATACACTTATTTGTACAAATATTTCTTCCGTTTAATACTAAATTGAATCCACTTGACACTTTTTAAGTTGAATTTAGTCGGCTATGAAGGTCATGCGTATATGTATAAATAGCAAGATGTGAAGGGATACTTCTGTTTATTGCTCTATAAAAGTATATTGATGGTAATCGGTCTACTGCTGATTGGCACATTATTGAGGGGTGATGCTCTAGCTAGCAGATATTTCAGTAAAACAGAAGTAGACATTTCTATTTATTTAGTTTCTCAGAATTCTCTCAGTGCCCCACTTTGTAACTTACCAGGATAATGTAGAACATTTTAGAGATTATAATGGTATTTTTTCAATTTTTTAAACTGTCGATTTTTGGAAGAAATTAAAAAATAAAATAAAATGGGTAACAATTGTCTTTTCACAAATTTAATGAAATCAATATATGCATAAAATGAAAGAGATTTTTGTTTTTTAATGTCGGAAAATTTTTAATTTCGGTCACAATTACATGAGTTAAAAATGATTAACTTCAGCGAAGCAAAAATTTTTTCGAAAATTTTGAAAATTAATATAATCTCAAAAAATAAAATTTGGGAAAAATTGAAATGGAAATATTTTTGCTTATGCTCTTCATAAAAGAAGTTTGAAAATCTGGGACATCAAGGTCGAATTTTCCTTACATTTGTGCGTTTTGACGTGGAATGACCCAATATCTATTGCTTGTGGAAATTTGTAAACCCATCTCTTCCAAACGTCACGTCTGTAATGTTAAAGACGAGGCAACCAGCGGCGTAGCTACCTATTAGGCTGCAAGGCGGAGCCTACCCAAACATTTAATGAAAAACAAAAACTGTTCTCATTACTTCGTAATGTGCTTATTGATAATGTAAATGTAAATTCAAATAATGTAAATTCAATTCACAATTACCACGTTTCACGTAGGTTTTGCATCTTGAACTTCCCGCTTAGTTGCGAACTTACCCGTCATTGGAGGAAAGCTCTGGCGTTCAGAGCCTACAACGCATGCGCACTTCGTGTGCTCGCGAGACGCAGATACGCTGTTTTTACAGTCGGCAACAGCGAGCCGAAGGCTAGCCTTCGGGAATCCTCGAGTTCGTTCGTGGTGTATGGCGGGTCCGCACTCCAACACGAATACGACAGGCGCGCAACACACACAAACTCAGTATATCGGATAGACTAACCTCTTGTTGAAACTGAAGACTTAGGATGAGGTGACAACAAACAGTGAATTACTAGAATCGTATTATTATTTGGGGAAAATGTTATTTTATGCTAATGTATTAGAATGCCTTAATTTGTTTAGTAGATTTTAAATATGCCAGTGTTACCATGCTTTGATATTGTTTCTGTGTGGTATCTGTGCGAGATCAAAAAAATTTTGAGAACATAATAATAGTAACAATAATAATAATAATAATAATAATAATAATAATAATAATAATAATAAATGTCGTAAAGGCTCTTATGGGTGTAAGGAAATCTTGCTACTGAATAAAGTCATCTTGAATGATGTAAAGAAACGCAAACGTAATTTGAGCATGGCTTGGATTGACTACCAAAAGGCCTTTGATAGTGTACCACACGATTGGATTTTGAAGACCCTGGAGGTCTATCGATTTCATCCTAGACTTGTTGAGTTTTGCAAGGCTAGTATGAAGTCGTGGAGTACCAGGTTACTAATCCACAGCGGAAAGGAAGCAGTAGAAACCAGAAGTATTCAGATTAACAGGGGTATGTTTCAAGGAGATTCACTATCCCCTCTGCTGTTTTGCATTAGTTTGATCCCACTATCGAGACAGTTGTCGCATGCTGACTTTGGTTTTAAGCTCCATGGTGATGAAAGGCCAGTATCACATTTGTTTTACATGGATGATCTGAAAGTGTTTGCCAAGAATGAAGCGATTCTCTCCCAAATGCTGTCTGTCGTGAATAACTTTAGCAATGACATCTGCATGAAGTTTGGTCTTGACAAGTGTGCAAAAATCAATTTAAAAAGAGGGAAACTGACTGTTTTTATCTAAAATGCATTTGTTTTGGAACAATAATACTCTTATTTGAATAGTAGGATTAATGATGTTTGTTTTGCTTAAATTGCAATTGTGGCCATGTGACCAATGATAGGAATTGAATTTGGTTACTGGGTTTCATCTCTGGTAGTTCTGATACAGTGAGTTTTCAGATAAAAACATAATGACTTTGTAAAGAAATGTGGAAGTGAATGGTAATAACTAAATAAGTGATATTTGCAGTTTAAATTGACTTTACTACATGAATCTGAATGGCAAATGAACATATAAATTACAAAAATAACACTTACTTTTCTTTGATGTACAACATGTTATGATACTTAAAATTAACATACAATCGTGATTCTTGATTCAAGATGAGAAGTTTTCAGTTGTTCTTTCCGTTCTGCTTCGTTTTGAAGTTGATGCACACGCACAGTACTTAGTATGTGGTCACAACACAATTTGGATATGATTGAACATTTACTGTAGTTGAAGTTTGACACGTTTGACTGACTATGACACGTTTTGTACAAAATACCGATGAGAACAATGGTTTACGTAAATTGTGAGCGCACGGGCTCGCTTGAAACATGTGGCCTCGGCGGTTGCCTGCCAAACACTGCCTGCGAACACAGTAACGGATTTTTACGCCACCCTCCTGCACGCTGTTGCCGGAGCGGTGTCGGCTCGGCGTGGCGTTGGTTCGGTGTTGCCGCTTTGAGTTTCTCAGCGCGATTTGTAACATGCTGCCCCCGTCAGTGCGTAGCGCTGAAAAATCGATTATTGTTACGAATCGCGTGTTACAAATGGCTGTCTTGGGTTTCTTGTGGTAAAGGACAAATGTTGCTAATGCTGCGCTTGTAGATTCCTGATGTTGTAGTGACGTCGACTACTCTTACTTTTCCGTCTCTTCCTGGGTACGTTTTGCTTATTCTTCCTAACTTCCATGTTGCTGGTGGTAAATTGTCTTCTTTAAGGAGTACTATTGTGTCTTCCGTGAGATTGGGATGAGATGAATGCCACTTATTCCTCCTTTGTAAGGTTAAGATGTAATCTTGGGACCACTGTTTCCAAAATATTTGTGTTAAGTTTTGTATTTTCTTCCATCTTGAAATGTGGTCTAATTTGATTTCTGAATCTTTTGATGATACAAGTAGAGATGGCCTTTGATTTAATAGGATGGCTGGTGATAAATAATTGAAATCTTGATGATCCTCAGTTAGTGGAAACCAACGGTCATGAATTTAGTATTGCTTCTATTCCACATGCTAATGAAGTTAGTTCCTCGTAATTAAGAATTCGATTACCCACTGTAGGTATGAATATTCTTTTGAAACTTTTGACTGCTGCTTCCCATACTCCTCCAAAATGAGGACTGCGTGGGGGAATGAAGTTCCACGTGACCTTTAAATGCGCAGTAGCGTCTTGTATTTGATGTTGTATTATTTTGTTTTCCAGGAAGCACAGTAGCTCTTTTAATTGCTTTGACGCTCCCTTGAATGTCGTTGCATTGTCAGAATACATGTGAGACGGAATGCCTCGTCGATTTGTCATTCGAAAGAATGCAGCTAAGAATGCTTCTGAAGTTAGATCCGATACTACTTCTAGATGTACTCCCTTTGTTGCTAGACAAATGAAAACAGCAATGTAACTTTTGGTAAATTTTCTCGATCTGGGTGTTCCCAATCTAGTAGTAATTGGACCTGCGTAGTCTATTCCACAATGCGAGAAGGCTGGTGAAACAGTTACTCTTGGAGCTGGAAGCTGGCCCATTAATTGTTGTGGTTTCAGTTTAGATTGTTTGAAACATGGTATGCATGATCTGATGACACCTTTTGTAGTGCGTCTAAGAGATGGGATCCAAAATTTTTGACGAATCTGTGACATAATTGATTGCGTTCCTGCATGAAGTAGTTGTAGATGCACTTGTCGAATCAATAATTTTGATAGTCGGTGAGTTGATGGGAGAATGATTTGATGTTTGGTATTGAATGGAAGATAGGTGTTGTCTAGTCTTCCTCCTACTCTTAATAATCCATCAGTATGTAGTTCTGGAGCTAATGACTTGATTTTACTTTGATGATGGATGGGCTTGTTAGCCTTTAGTGCTGTCAATTCTTGTTTGTAAATTTGATTTTGAACTATCTTACAGATAATTTCTTCCGCTTCTTGCAATTGTGCCGGCAATATGGGTGGATTGATGCGAGCCTTTGGGTACCTTAAGTTGTGAATGAAGCGTACACACAGTGCGATGCTTCTTAGAACCTTGTTGTAGCTTGAGCAATTTTCAATCAGTTGCAGTAATTGATTCGATGTTTCCCTGATTAAGAAGTCTGCTGCCCCCGAATCATGGGTGCAGACAGTAAGATTTGCTATTAGAAGCGTAGTGATGATCTTTGGGTGAGAATTCTGCAAAAGAAAGGACGGTCCTTGCCACCACAGTTGGTTGTCTCTTAGTTGAGATAGTTGAGTTCCTCGTGAAATGAGATCAGCTGGATTATGATTAGATGTGATGTGATGCCACTTACAATGATTGGTGAGTTCTTGAATTTCTGACGTTCTTATAGTCACAAACGGTATTCGTTTTTTATGAGGTGACTTTATCCATGCACAAACTGTAGTAGAGTCTGAATAAAGATGTATTCGATTGACGACTATTGGTAATCTTGGCACTACCTTTTTGACTAGTCGCGCTAATAGTAGTGCTGCGCACAATTCCAAATGTGATATTGCTCGTTCTCGTACTGGAGTGACTCTTGATTTGGCGACGAGCAGATTGCATTGTACCTTTCCCTTCTCAGTGGTTGTTCGTACGTACAAACAAGCTCCGTATGCTGATAAACTGGCGTCTGCAAATCCATGGATTTGAATTTCTGTTGTGTCTTGATCCTTTCGTACACTTCTTGGAGCTGTTAGTTGATTCATGTTTTGTAGATCATTGAATATATGTTTCCATTCGATGAGTAATTCTGGCGTTAATAAGTCGTCCCATTCAATCTTCGTTTTCCATATTTTTTGCAATAACATTTTTGCTTGAATGATTACTGGTGCTGCAAGACCAATAGGATCATAACATTTTGCAATGCAGGAAAGTACCATTCGTTTTGTGAACTGGTGAGAATTTGAGATTTGTTGGTTGCTGCAACTAAATGCAATTTCGTCATCAGCGATGTTCCACGTTAATCCCAATGTACTTACACCTTCTGTGAGAATTGTTGACGTTTGAACTTCTTTACTTTCGTTTGGAATGATATCCATCAATTGTTGAGAATTTGATAGCCATTTGTGCAAATGAAAACCACCTTTGTCTAGAACTTTGGTTAATTCTTGATAATGTTCAATTGCTTCCTCAGGTGAGTTGGCTCCTGTGAATATGTTATCTACGTAGAAACAGTTTTGGATTTTTTCATGAATGATTGGATTGTCAGCTGCTTCATCGTCGGCTAATTGATTTAATGTTTTAGTTGCTTGGTATGGTGCACATGCGGTACCATATGTCACCGTGGATAATTGAAATTCTTGAATTGCAGTTTGAGGATTCGGTCTCCAAAATATTCTCAGAAGATTTCTATCAGATGGATTCATTATTATTTGTCGATACATTTTGATGATGTCCGCGGAATATCCAACCGGCCACACTCGAAAGTTCAGCAGAATATTTAATAGGTCTGGTTGTACCACTGGTCCTACTGCCAAGATGTCATTGAGGCTAACCTTATTTGACGTTTTTGCGGAGGCATCGAAGACAGTTCTCAATTTTGTGCTGCTTGATTGTTCCTTTATGACTCCGTGATGAGGTAAGAAGAAATTCCGTTCATTTGTGTTGATTGGAGGAGCTGGCTGCATGTGTCCAAGCTCTTTATATTCATTCATGAAATCTTTGTACATTGTTGCGAATTGAGCATTGTGCTCAAATTTTCTCTCTAATGCTTCGTATCGTTGTAAAGCTTGTTTCCGCGAATCACCTAATTCTGGAGCTGTTGGCTTGATTGGAAGTGAAACGATGTATCTGCCCGTTTCATCTCTGCTTGTGGTAGCTTTGAAATGTTCTTCGCAGAAAATTTCTTCCGGAGAATGCATGGCTTCAGATGATAGTTCTTCCAATTCCCAGAACCGCGTTAATTCATCTTTTACTTGTTGTGAATCAATAAAGTTGGAAATTAATGGTTCCCTTTGTTGTTCTTCTGGTTGATAGCTTCCCATGAACGTCCAGCCGAATACTGTGTTGATTAATGATGGTAGCTTGGGATGCGTCCACTTGCCGGGAATGAAGACATGTGCCGTGATGTCTGCTCCTAACAACATATCTACATTGTTTGGTTTGTGAAACGTTGGATTTGCAATCAGTATGTTTTCGGGTATTATCCATCTTGAAATGTTGATGTTGGTTGAAGGTAGCTGTTTTGCGATCTTGTTGACTACAACATATGTATTTTCTGAGGACCATGATGAGAATTTTGATCGAATTTTTGCGTTAACTATGGATGATGCTTCAGTTTCATTGTCTGTAATCGTTTGGATAGTAAGCTTTGTTGGTTTTGTTGCTAGCTTGAGCTGGTTGGCTAATTGTTGCGTTATCAAATTACAATTGCTTCCGCTATCTAACAAAGCGCACACCTCGTGAGCCTCATTGTTTTGATCTAAAACAAGCAACCTAACAGTTGGCAATATTGTTGGTTTGATTGATGATCCTGCTTGACATGCCATGATTTGTTGTGGTTGCTGATGATTTTGACTAATTGTTCCTCCTAAAGACATTGAACCTTCTGAAGGAGAGACTGGTAATTTCTCTGAGTCTGGATTGTTGGATGTACAGTAGCACGTTTTTGCTACGTTAAGAAAGATAGAATTCTTTATAAATGAGTCATGCAACAAAGTGTGATGATTTTTGTTACACGTTTTGCATTTCGCTGTACTGCAGGTATGATTTACAATATTAGCTCTTAGGCAATTGTAGCAAAGTCGATTCTTTTTCATGTGCGCTAGCCTGTCCACTGGATTTAGTAATTTAAATGATTGACATTGAAAAATTGAATGTGATTCCTTGCAATATGGGCATTTTGCGAATTTTGAAAGTTCGCCGGTAATCTTGGTTCCTGACCCACTGTTTGGATGTCGTTGGATGATTCCCGGGTTTGATAAGGAATTTTCTTCGATTCGGAACAATCTTTCAAGAAAGTTATGCATGTCCTGAATTGCTGGATTGGCGTTAGTTGCTACCTGTTTCTCCCATTCTCTAGCTATTTCTGGTGGGCAATGAGCTAACATACGGTGGATGACCATAAGTTCGATTGCCGGTACTTGTAACGTTAATGCTTGCAATGCCTTGTAATTGGCCATGTAATGATCTGAGAATCTCTGAATTGAATGGGGTTCCTTTAAATTAATTGCTGGAGGACATTCAAAATTAGCTATGTACGAAGAGGCTAATCTACGAGGATTGTTGTATCTTTCATTCACTAGTTGCCATGCTACTTGGTAATTTTCTGAAGTGTTCGTTAAATTGCTAATGATTGATTGAGCTTCGCCTGTGAGAGCATTTTCCAAGTAATGAAATTTTTCTACATTGGTCAAATGTACATTTTCATGGATTAGTTTATTGAATATATCTCTAAATTTTGTCCACTGTGAAAATTCACCGTTGAAAGTTGGTGCTTGCAATGCTGGAAGTCGTAATCCTAAATGAACTTCATTGAGTGGAAGCATGCTTGAATTAGTTGGCACAGTTGGGGGTGGAGTGTTTGATGTCTGCCTATCGAATGGTGAGTTTTTTATGCGTAGTTCAACTTCTGTTATAAGGTCAATATGTTCATTTTCTAGTTGTAGAAACTGTTCTATGGTAAGTTCATCATCACTAACAAGAGATTCTTGAGCCACTTTGAGTTCGTTCCACGATTCTTTGAGATTAGTTAATAGATTGATTAACTTGTAATGTGAGTTTTCATCTATGATGGTAAAGTTATGCAACCACGTGCATTTACTTTTGAAAATCTGAAGTGCTACGTTTCGCCTATCAACAAGATTTTTCCTAGCTAGTCTTTCTGCCTTCGACATTTTGACCACAGTGTTTTTAGTATTTCTACACTAATTGTTTTAATGATTTAAATCACCTTCTGTACTGCCCCCGAAGAAGTACTGAATGTAAATAATGTCTGATGTTTAATAATGTTTGTTAATAAGTTGAATTACTGCTTGTCTATCAGGGGACACCTTGTTGACACTTTACCTCTGATAACACTGATAACTGTTAGTCTGATACCTTATAACACTGATAACACGTTCAAATAACTTGCCTTAATCTAACATCACCTCACTTACAAATCAATGTTACATGCTGAAGTTTACTAAATACTAATGAACACTATGCTGCTGAATTGAAACTGTACATGTATAACTTATAAATGAACATTTGACATGAAACCTCAGTCATAAATAAAGTTAGTAAACACTGTTCATGTACTTTGATATTGTATGCATGTGAATTGCAACTTTAAATGTTGACTGATTAGTTTAATGAATGGTGATGAACACTATATTGCTGACTTGAAGATTATACATGCATAAATTATAAAAACACTTTGACATGACCCTTCATTTACCAATAAATGTTACTTGCCACTTTTAAAGAATACTAATGAATACTATACTGCTGGATTGAAAAATGTACATACATAAATTATAGAAACACCTTGACATGAAATTATTATCACAAATAAATGTTACTGAACACTGATTATGATTTGGTATTGTATGCATGTGAGTTGTAACACTTTTAACATGTTAACTGAATAGTTTCATGAATAGTAATGAACACTGTACTGTTGTCTTGAATACTACATGCACATTGTAAAACACTCTGATGTGAAATCTCAGTGGAATTATTTCGTTATGATTACTGCCATTCACTGAATATAATGATATCTGATTCACATCCGATGCCAGGAGGACCAATGTTTTTATCTAAAATGCATTTGTTTTGGAACAATAATACTCTTATTTGAATAGTAGGATTAATGATGTTTGTTTTGCTTAAATTGCAATTGTGGCCATGTGACCAATGATAGGAATTGAATTTGGTTACTGGGTTTCATCTCTGGTAGTTCTGATACAGTGAGTTTTCAGATAAAAACATAATGACTTTGTAAAGAAATGTGGAAGTGAATGGTAATAACTAAATAAGTGATATTTGCAGTTTAAATTGACTTTACTACATGAATCTGAATGGCAAATGAACATATAAATTACAAAAATAACACTTACTTTTCTTTGATGTACAACATGTTATGATACTTAAAATTAACATACAATCGTGATTCTTGATTTCAAGATGAGAAGTTTTCAGTTGTTCTTTCCGTTCTGCTTCGTTTTGAAGTTGATGCACACGCACAGTACTTAGTATGTGGTCACAACACAATTTGGATATGATTGAACATTTACTGTAGTTGAAGTTTGACACGTTTGACTGACTATGACACGTTTTGTACAAAATACCGATGAGAACAATGGTTTACGTAAATTGTGAGCGCACGGGCTCGCTTGAAACATGTGGCCTCGGCGGTTGCCTGCCAAACACTGCCTGCGAACACAGTAACGGATTTTTACGCCACCCTCCTGCACGCTGTTGCCGGAGCGGTGTCGGCTCGGCGTGGCGTTGGTTCGGTGTTGCCGCTTTGAGTTTCTCAGCGCGATTTGTAACACTGACAACGTCTGAGAACATTGAAATTGATACGCACACTGTGATTCAAGATCTTGAGCCAGGTAAAACTTACAAATATCTGGGCATTGAAGAATGTGAAACCATCTCGAATGACAGCATGAAAGAGAGAATTCGTAGGGAGTATTATAGGAGAGTGAGACTGGTCCTGCAGTCCGCTCTGAATTCCAGGAATAAAATATCTGCAATAGGTAGTTTGGCGGTACCTGTAGCCGAATACAGTTTTGGACTAGTGGACTGGACTGAGCAAGAAATTCGCACCATGGATCGAAAAACCAGAAAACTGCTAACAATGCATCATGTTTCCCACCCTCGATACGCTGATATACATAGACTTTATGTGGCACGTAAGGAAGGAGGAAGAGGCCTAAGACAAATTGAGGCCTCCTGGCACAACGCAATAGTCGGGTTGGGTAAGTATGTAGTCAGCCATCAAGACGACCCTCTAATGAGGCAGGTCATGAAATCTGACCGAAGAATGGGAAACAGAGGCATTGTTAGTGTAGCAAGAAACATTGCGAAGAAAACTAGGCAAGACACGTCGAATAACACAGACACTGAACTTCTGATGCTGCTAAACATGAAGTGTGAGACACACAATATGTTAAAGAAATCGTGGAGAGACAAACCACTCCACGGTCAATACCTAAAAAGAATGGACAAGGTGCAGATCAATAAAGATCAATCATTTATGTGGCTTAAAAGGGGAAGGATGAAGCCAGAATCGGAAGCACTTGTAATAGCTGCCCAAGATCAGGCCTTGAGAACACGACATTATGATAAAGCGGTTCTCAAAATTTCCCAAGATGACAAATGCCGCATTTGCCTGGAGCAAGTAGAAACCATTGATCATATTGTCTCAGCTTGTCCAATCCTAGCAAAGACCGAATACCTTAAAAGACATGACAGGGTGTGTAGCTACCTCCACTGGCAGATCTGTACCGCCCTCGAAGTTCCAAACACATGCCCCAAGTGGTACGAACACTCACCGAAACCGGTGACGTCTGTTGGATTGTGTACGATATTGTACGACCAACAAATTCAAACTGATCGCACGATAGCGGCAAACAAACCGGATATAGTTATCCGGGATTTGGCCAAAAAATCGTGTTTACTTATCGATGTTGCTGTACCTTGCGATCAAAACGTCGTTACCAAGGAGGCAGAGAAACGTCTTAAATACAAGAGTTTGGAAATCGAGATCGGCCGAATGTGGGTGTAAAAGCACAGGTCGTACCGATAGTTATCGGAGCTCTGGGATTTGTTCCGCAAAATTTGAGTAAGAACTTGTCTAAACTCCCAGGTAATTCAAAAGACTGGGAAGTGCAAGAAATTGCTTTATTTGGAACAGCCCACATTTTGCGTAAAGTATTGTAGAGGCACTGATAGTCACCGAATCTGCTCCTTAGGTAGCTGGTTGCAACCTGGAGTAGATTTTATATTCAGCCGACTCATAAGATCTTTAGTCGTGATGTAATGGAATAATAATAATAATAATAACTGAACGGCGAGACATTAGACAATAATTGCAATAAATAAAAAGTAAATCAGCTCTAGAGCCTACCCAGAAAAAATTACCTGGCTACGCCACTGGAGGCAACGTTGACGAGACAAAAAATTATCACATTATTGACGAGACAAAGGTTCGCGCTTAGGAAAGTCAAGCCCTCGAATTCATAACCATGCTCGGTAAATAGTTTTGAACGTTTTGGAAGATTATGCTCAAGAAGACACTGAATTCAGAGACAAAAGTGCCATTTCCATGAAACATTCGAATTTTCAAAAAATGATAGGGGTATTGTATTTCTGTTGCAATGTAGTACGAGAATATAAAAGTTGTTTTAGCACCACGAGTTGCATCTAGAATCCCTACATTTTATCTTCTAGAATCCCTACATATTACTCATATGTGATGATATGCATGGAGATAGAGAATAAATTGGACGGTCTCCTTACATCATTCTACGTGACGCGATGCTGCAGAAATAGCCTTTAAGTATCATTACCGAAAGTTACTGGAGAATGATAAGGATTATAAAAAACGTCATGAACGAATGGAAATTATATATCTAGTACGAGACTGTGGACGCTGCTAATTTGCGCAGAGGCACAAAAAAGTAATGTTTACCCACCGCAATCGGAGAGCGCAGCAAATAATTAATTTCCGAATTAATTACATAAGTACCACGTACAGAATTGTGATGCGTGTGTGTGTGTGTGTGTGTGTGTGTGTGTGTGTGTGTGTGTGGAGGGGTGAAAAGCACGTGTAGATGACATTCATGTTTTATAGACCAGACAAGCGAGTTAAATACTTTTTGCAGGCCTAGAAACTGTTAGAAAGGAACATCATTTTTATTTTCTCGCATTCTACTTGCGTTTTAAAGAGAAAGTATAGTAATGTTGCAGCAAAAGGTTATTTCGAAGAAAAACGCATATTGTGGTTTCCCTGTTGCACAATGAGTTGATAATTGTAAATGTAATAAATTACTTCCTCTTCTACGCTGTTTATTTAGAATACAAGTTTCGTGAATCCTTGATACCAAAAATTGGTTTACGGCCAAACTGGACTCTGTCGAACCGTTCGTCTGTCAACAACGCAAACGGCCAAAGTGTTAATTGAATATTGATAATGCCTGTCGACATTTGCTGATGATGTGGCCCCCTTGAATTTAAAACTAATATTTTTTGGGGAAGGTGTACTTTACAAAGTAAAATCATACCATGAAGCCTCAACTCGTTCAATTTTTTGTTCAGAAAATGGCTCCAAATTTATTGATTTTTTTGGGATAGACGAAAGTACGCTTATAAACATAGAGCAAGTCCACTTGTCGGTGAATGCTTTGAATTTTTGAAATTTGCAGAAGTTTAAATTTGTTCCATGTCTTCCAGCAAGTACACTGTCGAAGATTTATTTTTCATATACATACCTAAATAAGGAGTAATGCGCGAAGGACAAGAAATTATATGTTCTTTGAAAACGTCCCTGTGTCTTCTACGACATTAAATAGAATATGAAATCAACGAGAACGTTTATGCCATTCTATGCCATCGCAATTATTAAGTAGGCAATTAAAATTTTGAAACACAATATTGTAGAAATACATTATTTTATCATACTGCTTGTCATTCTGTCAGTTTTACTGCTGAAATCGTGGATCCCACAGTTTAATTAGTTTTGGAAAAATCTTCCGGTAGATGCAAAGAAAGAAGCACTGGAATTCGAACACAGGTTCTTAAATTTGGGGCGTCATTCAAACTTGTTAACACATTTTCCGTCGCCGACAACTGAAATGAACTCGATTAATTTCGAGCCTCGTTGGAAGCTCCATGGAGTTGCAGTGCATTATGGGCTAATTAGGAATTCCCAGATTTAAACCTAGGTGCAATTCAAGGTCGCGATCTGGAAGGAGAAAGAGATATTGTTATTCAATAGGGATAGTGTTAGTCCTAACGAAGCTTCTGATTGGATGATAGTGCTTCCATCTACTTCCAGCTCGCGACCTTGAAAGGCAGCTGTGTTTATATCGAAGTATCATTATATATTAGGGAGTTTTTGCCACCTCGAACGTTAATCACTATCGATCATCTGCGCATGCGCCGATGCACAAAAGTAATGCGAAACTTGAACTGCGCATGCGCAGAAGATCGATAGTGCTGTCCGCTACGGCGTGCAAAACTCTCTATTAAACAGCGATTTTCCTTATTCTGCGTGTGACACAAATCAGATGTTGACGGTTTCATTCAATCGGGAGCATGAACGTCAACATAGTTCCCGATTGCACGGCAGCGAAACAGCTGATTTGTGTCACACGCAGAATAATGAAAACCGCAGTATAATAACTATGATACTGCGATTTTTCTAACCGTGCCCCTGGCAGGTATCAGCTGTTGACGGTCTCATCCAATCCAGAGCTTAAACGTCGTCATAGTGACGTCACTGTGGGGACGTTCAATCTCCGGATTGGATGAAATCGTCATCAGTTCGTACCTGCCAAGAGCACGGTTAGAAAAATCGCACTGGGTCATTCCATATTAAATCAACACAGTCATTTTACATCACCATCTCAGATTCAGACGAAATAATAATAATAATAATAATAATAATAATAATAATAATAATAATAATAATAATAATAATAATAAGGGGCTCAAGGGGTGTGAAGTGTCCTAAGACATCCTACAACTTCTCGCACCCAACTCCACTCTCAACCTTCACGCGGTGAGCCCTGTTAAGTCGAATGTGTCCCAAGGTTGTGGTAACCAGCCCCTTCGGCGGGACTCTCGACGAACCGATGAGAGATGGGGGTTCTGATAGGGCTGCTAGAAAGTAATTCTAGAATAAGGCCTATCAGAATGGTACAGGTTAACCAACTGGGCTTGTACCTAGGGAGTCGGCGGAGGAACCAATTAAGTGGTCAACGGCGGCTCTCATGGCTGTGTCAGTAAGACTACAGTTGGTCCTGGCAGAAGGAATAAAATGCACCCATTGGAGATTTGAAGATGGAGACTCGTGCTAGAAGAAAAGCCTCGGAAAACTTGCCGCTGCCCGAGGAGCGTCGGGGCGCCCCTGGAGCCACCGCTGGGGGTGACAGTGTGCGAGCCGGTGGTGATCAGGTGCTGAACAGGCGGGCCCTGGTCGGGTTACCCGAAGAGCGACTGCCTGGAAGGAGCGAAACTACAACTAATGCCTCCCCTGCTGAAGGTGCTGCGCAGGTACTGCAGCCAGCGCTCACCCAAGCAGGACTGCCGACACAGCGCAGGAAATGGTCAACGGCCGTTAACGAAACAATAATGCGCATATATTACCGGGTCACAAAAATTGAAACAGATGTGACCGGATACAGGCAGAAGTTATACAAAGAGTTCATGCGGTATTTCCCTGACTTTTCCGTAACTGAACAGAGAGTAGCTGATCAGTACCGTGTGATATTACGTAACAAGTTGATCCCTGAGATACGTCTTCAGACTATAAAAATGGAAGTTACACGTGAGCTGACAATTAATGAAGAGGAAGATTTGGAACCCAGATCGCAGATTCACCCAGATATTCACAAAAATGCCCCAACAACCTGGGATGAAAGACTGACAAAGACACTAAAAAACGGAATGAAAGAAGTTATGTTTCAATTCGAGGGAACCAGTCCCGTCATGAGACCGGTGATACCTAAGATAAACACTTCAAGACGAATGGCACGAATTCTGGATACCATGAACCGCGAGGTTTTGCCAGAAGAAGTTGCAATAGCGCAGGATCTGCAAACTCTCCATTTTGTCATCTACTGTGCTGCAATAACGGTGGTTAAAGTGTTGGGAGTAGATTGTGAACAATCGACAAGGAGACAGCGAAGAGGTCGGCTGATGCCACCTTGGGAGAGACGTCTTGTTGGAAACATTGAAAGACTGAGATGTGATATTGCTCGTATGACTAGTTATGCTGACGGTATTCGATCAACAAAACTGGAAAAGATAGTGAAATGTATTATGGATAGAATAAGCACTCACTCTCACCACAATGAGCCTAATACGACAGTACAACAGTGTATTGATACGCTGAACAGAAGCTATCAGTCCTAACAAACAGGCTGTCTAGATACAGGACAAGCAGAAGTAGGAAGAGAGATAATGTTTTGTTTGAAAGATCTGAAAAGAACTTTTATCGAAAACTGGGGAAAAAAGAGGAAGAAAATTACGAGGGATTGTACCCAACACAGCAGGAAGTGAGTGATTTTTGGAGTAATCAGTTGTCCAATCCGATGCAATGCGACCTGAAGGCGAGTTGGATTGGCGAAGAAAAGAAACGCTGTGAGAACTTTACTGCTATGCAACACCAAGTATTTACCAATGAAGAGGTTAGTGAAGTAATAAAAAATTTGCTTAACTGGAAAGCACCAGGACCAGATAAAATTCATAATTTCTGGTATAAAAGGTTCTGGTGCACCCACCAAAAACTAACTGAGCTGATTAACGATGTTCTACAGCACCCAGATAAGATGCCAGAATTTCTTTCTCAGGGTGTTACGTATTTAATACCAAAAGACTTCCAAAATCAAGAAGATCCAACAAAATATCGCCCTATCTCGTGCTTGCCAACGATGTATAAAATCATCACATCGTTACTTTCACAACGCATATACTCTCACTGTAGTAACAATAATATCATTGCAGTGCAGCAGAAAGGCTGTAGCAAAGGGTCCATGGGGTGTAAAGAACAATTGACAATTGATTCAGTGCTATGTGGTCAGGCCTATCTAAAACACCGCAATCTGCATATGGCATATATTGATTATAAGAAAGCCTTTGATTCAGTTCCACATACTTGGCTGATAGAAATTCTTGAGATCTACGACATCAATTCAACTGTTATCTCGTTCTTGAAGCATGTGATGTTGAAATGGCAAACAAAAGTCATCCTGAGTACACCCGTTAACTATATCGAAACGGAAATGATTAAAGTACGAAGAGGTATTTTCCAGGGAGACTCACTTAGCCCTCTCTGGTTTGTCCTCTGCATGAATCCCTTGTCAAATCTGTTGAATTCCACAAACTATGGCTTTGGAATTAAAGTAGGAACAACTGTGATGTACCGCTTAAATCATCTTTTGTATATGGATGACCTGAAGTTGTTTGGGTCTACGAAAACTCAACTTGAACATCTTCTGAGAATTGTAGAATCATTTTCGAGAGATATCGGGATGAAGTTTGGCTTGGACAAATGTAGAACAGTAAATATTGTGAAAGGAAAACTGCAGGAAAGAGCCTTTGAACTTGAAGACAGACAGATGATACAGGCAATATCTGGTGAGGAAACATACAGATATCTGGGAATGAGACAACTAAGGTGTATTGACCAAAGTAAAATGAAGGAAGAACTTTCTGAAGAATTTTACCGAAGGATTCGGAAGGTGTTGAAAACAAAACTGAATGGAAGGAATATTATCAAGGCTATAAACACCTATGCTGTTCCTGTCTTGAACTACTCCTTTGGCATTATTAAATGGAGCAAAACCGATATTGACAGCTTACAACGTAAGGTTAGAGTTTTAATGACAAAAGCGCGCATGCATCACCCGAAGTCTTCAGTTGAACGCACTACATTGCCGAGAAATATGGGTGGGAGAGGACTGGTGGATATTGGCAATCAGCTTTGTCAGCAAGTGACAAATATGAGAAAGTTTTTCATTTCTGCAGCAAATACATCACGTCTGCATAAAGCAATTTGTGAAGCAGATACATTTACACCTTTAGAGTTGTCACGACAAGAGGTTGCTGACTTCACATGTCGCGATCGTGAGAAGCTGGATTCATGGATGGCGAAATCTCTTCATGGAAGACACCCTCATGAGATGAGTCAAGCGCATGTCGACATGAAAGCGTCGAACTTCTGGCTCATATCAGGACAAATCTTCCCAGAAACTGAAGGTTTCATGCTGGCCATTCAGGACCAAGTGATCCCAACAAGAAGTTACCTAAAGCTAATTGTCAAAGATGGAAGTGTGGAGAATGAGTACTGTCGGTATGGTTGCCCAACTGTTGAATCAGTCCAACATGTTACTTCGGGATGCACACATTTCTGTGGAACAGAATATAAGCAACGGCATGACGCAGTGGCCAAGATTTTACACCAAACGTTGGCTGAGAAATTTCAACTTCTCCCTGAAGCTAAAGTGCCCTATTTTAAGTACCAACCTGTAAGTGTGCTGGAAAACGAAGAATGGCGTTTATATTGGGATAGAACTATTTTAACAGATCGGACGGTAATGAACAACAGACCAGATCTGACTGTCTTTAACAAGAGAGAGAAATATGTCGCGCTGATAGATATCTCTATCCCAAATACTAGCAACCTGCAAAGTAAATACGCCGAAAAAATTAATAAGTACTCAGAACTCACTGAATCCATAAAGAAACAATGGTATGTTGAAAAGGTTGAAGTTATTCCAGTAATCCTCTCAAGCACAGGTGTCATCCCTAGAAATTTGATGCGGAGCCTTCAACATCTGGGAGTGATAGTAGACATATACAAACTTATGCAGAAGGCAGTGGTGATTGCAACGACAGGAATAGTGCGGAAATTTCTGGGAAATTATGCGGTGTGAATGAGTGTTTCATGTTTCATAAATGTTGTATATTGATTGTGCTTTGATTTTGTAAATCTGTACAATTAATAATATTAATTACCAAAAAATGAGGAAAATAAAGAATAATAATAATAATAATAAAATTATGATAATCATAACAAAACAACACACTCGCCAACAAAAAACATAATAATTTGTATATATTAGGTCTTATAATTTGAAATAAAATGCATTTTAAATCAGTAAAATATAGAGTAAGTAAATATTGTGCATTTTAAGTAAAAATTACCATATGAACTCATTGCAGTCCCATGTTTAAACTTGCACCATCTGTTTGGAAACACATACGGATTATTTTAGAATTTTTTTCAATTTTTTTGAAGATGAGCATTTTGAAAAAACTCAAAATCAAAATTTTAAATTCAAATTTGAAAAACTTTTTGAACCCAACCCCTATTAGGTTGCGTATCATATAAAAGAAAAAATATATAAATAAAGCTGCATAAAGAAAGCCATAAAGAAAGCTGCAAAATGACACCTGTTCCAGCTCTCTATCTTAATTTGGAGAGGTTCTACATCAATTTCAAATTTTTCGGGAACCCAATTTTGTAAAATTTTTAACATGGCTGTATTTCACAAACTGGTGGAAATATTTTACTCAAAATTTGTAATTGTCTTATTCTTCATTCATATTACCTATGTGTCGAATTTCATCTGAATAAAATGATGAGGTGAAATTTTAATTAAAACTGTGTTGAATTAATATGGAATGACCCCACTGTATTCCCCATGAGCGCTGCTGAGCGAGGAGTTTCCGCACGAGCCGCGAGGTGGCGACAGTTGTCAGGGAGCCGCGCCCTCTGAAAAGGCGCAGGACGGACTGGCTCGCTCACTTTCATCCACCCTCCGGCCCTCTCACTCTCCTTCCCTCCCGCTCTCCTTCCATCTCTCCCGCCCCGCCCCCTCCTTTCATTCCGGAGCGTACAGCTGTCCGCTCTCGCGCGACGGCTGGAGAAGGGGAGGTGTGTGATAGCCAGGAGTGTGTCTAGCAGTGTCGGTTTTTTATGACTGAGAGCTGTGGCGAAGACGTGTCCTGAGAGTTCCTTTTTTTTGTTGTTATTTAAGGTCGCAACAACATCTAGGTCATTAGCGACCACTATTGGGTATAGCGTTATGGTAACTGTGAAGATGACATGATATCGCGATGATAGGGGGTGAAACGACGAACACAAATACAACCAGGTCTGTTAGTCTATATTCATAACTTCTTAACTTCTTTATATCCTCTTTCTTTATATTTATCTATTATTATTCATATTTATTTCTATTATATCTTCTTTCTTTACTATTTATAACCTGAAGATGAGGAAAAATTAGTCCTCTTTTTTTTGAATTTACATTTTTGTTCCTAGTTATTAAAGTAAACAATTTTTCGTGTTCTAAACAATCTGTGGGCAGATTCATTTAACAAGTTATAAATACGACCATGCCCGAGGCGGGACTCGAAACCCGCGATCTTTGGGTCCGAGTTCGCTACGACACTACTGTTTTAGCTATCTCGACCGCCGAGGATCGTCAGTTCTGTATTTTGTTTGCTATTTGTTTGTAATGCTGTCATTTTAAGCAAATAATCCTACTCCATCAATGGCAACTGTGTTGTGCTATGAAGTTAAAATTTGAGCGAGTAATTGATGTGTTTCACAAGTTCAAATGTTTAATCATGTGTATGAATATCTCGTGTTAAATTTCCTTGATGGCTCAGAGCCTCTCAATTCGAGTCTTTTAGCCAGTTAATTTCATCGTGTAACGTCTCGAATTTAATGTGTGCGACCTTTGGTGTATTCAACTGTCTTGTAATGTGTTTGTGGAAATGAGTGCGATTCCACTGTTGTAACTTTACGTAAAAGTACAGTTGCATTTTGTCTCTTCGCCTTGCAATTTTCTTCCTCTGTTCAATAAATGCGTTGTTTGTTCGCGCTGAAACCGATTTTTCATACATCTTTTCGCCCCTTTATGTTGGGTTTTGATGAAATTATTACGAAAGTTTCCCTTGTGTTAACAAGCTACTCCTAGATCACAAGCCACCCAGATACACAAACCATCCCAATGCATTAAAAATTAAACAAAGTTATCATATCTTTGATCATATGTAGTTTAAAACATTGAGTCTTTCATTGACTTATTTCAATATCAATTTTAAAGAACAGATTTTATTGAGAGAAAAAAAAAATCACTCCAATATTCAAGTTGTTGGAAGATGCATAAAAAATTAACATTTGTAATGTTGGAAAATTCGGAGAACTGATGGAAAATGGGACCTGAAACATTTTGTAAGCATATTTTATTTTATACGAGAAAAGCTAATCCAAATATTTGGAGCCATTTTTGTGAAAATTTTGAAAATGTTTCATGTTAAGAATCCACATTAATCAAAATATTCTTTTTAAATTCACAAGGGCTCGTTTTCGGTCACAATGATTGAGGAATGTCAGCTTAGAGAAAATCGAACGGTTTAAGCGCTAGTGCTGTGCACGCACGGATAGACGCACAGGCGCACAGACGACCGATGGCAAGGCGCTTAGCCCGTTTATTTCTCTAAGAAAAAGTATTATAGTAGCAATACGTTTTAATTTCTCACATTTTTCCACGAAAAACAAGAGGATGTTTTTAAGATTCTTCTCCGCTGACATTAGTTTCTCGACCAGACAAGGTTTACTTGCCTGGTTTGCGAGACCACTGAGCCTCTCGCCGAACTTCGTTTAAGGTAGTATGTTTGTTAGAAGCACCGCCGTGAATTACCCCCCAAAAAAGACTTTAAATAAAAGTAAAATCTTATGTTCTTCAAGATGGTACTGCGAAACAAGCAAGCCAATCTAATTAATTATGAACATCATATATGTAGATGATCATGGCTGTCTAGGTGACGCCGCGTCGAAGGTTGTGTTGCCGGGAAGGAGTGCTGACGGAAATGATTGCAATCCAGTGCTGAGGAAGACCACGACAAGATGGTCGAAACGTCGGCAACACAGCTTTCGACGCGGCGTCACCCGGACAGACAAGTTCATCCACATGACTCCGGCCGCGGAAGCCAACGACATCATATACAGGGTGTCATGTCAACCTTTCGGAATATCCACGTAGTTTATTAGACCAAATATGCTTAGAATTGTCCTAAGAGCTTATTTTCGAAGTTTCGACGTTTCCTCCCAGGACACCCAGTATGTAAGCTAATTGTACAAATTTTATTTCTTTCCTTGCATTTGTCAGTTGCATTCTTTCTTTGTACTCGTCAGTTACAGAGCAACAACCGACGCCCTCCCGTTCACAGAATTCACCGCCGCCGTTGCCCGCACTCTCATTCCCAGAACTTACTGCGGCGAATCTGAATTGTACGCAATTTCGCATTTATTATACATTTAACTGCGCAACACACATTATAATTCTTAATTTTCAATAACTTGCATTTTCATGTAATCCGTTTAATTAACAATCCAAAACTTAACTCTCCTTGCAATGGAACACACGTCTTGATTGGCTCCCCTCAAAACTGGAGCGAATCCTGCATAACGCACTAGCCGACGCGTTCTCGAAACTTCAGTCGCACATAAGCAGTTACGCTGAGCACATTCCGTGCCAGTGACGTCTCCGTACGCAACATATTATTTTATAAGCGTTTGAAATTTCTCACAGTTTTTATAACTATTCGGTTTCCTACGACAGTTATCATGTATTGTATTATTCAGAGTGCTACAACAGTCACTTCGTACTGTACACCATCATTATCAATTGTGTAAACTACTGACTATCTTTGTTTTACACGTAATGTACATTATAAACACGTGTATAGAACCTTCGGTTTCATATTTATTGTTGAGCTAATGTGACAAGAAGTTCAATGTTATTAGCCATGACAAATGGAACTATTATACAAGTGAACTAATCTGTGTAACTATGAGCTGCACTCTTCAGCACAATGTACATTCTACTTTCCTGCTATTTGTGGCAAGAGAGCCTCCGCTGCATTGCAGCCAAATACTTTATGTTAGTTAGTTAGTTAATGCCTTATTTTACGTGGCGAGACTCGGGCCATCAGGCCCGCTCTTCCGTCTGAACACGCAAATTTCGCTACGCTCCTTTCACCTAGTGGAGAAAGAAGGTATCTCGGGCGACGAAAGAGGCGATTTTGAATTGAGCTCAGAGGCTTCTTTTAGGCTTGATCATCTTTTACATACAGTAAATCTACTAACATGGGACAGCCGGCTTTACTTCCCCTCCGAAGGAAGGCGTACGAACGATTTTTGTCGAAACTTTATGTGCGGAAATAACGATACTGCAAATCCGCCACGCATGTATGCTTCCTACAAGTGGTTGTAATGACATATTGGTTTCAACGCTCGCTCTACAGTGTTAGGAGACGATTGCATCACCTAGTGACTGTGCGTCAAACCCGCACGATGCCAGCGCAGAGATGAACAAGATTGGGTCCCGTGACGTCACAGCTGTGTGCCCGCCACCTCGCCACTTCAGTGCGGGTAAGCGCTCTATCTTTACAACATCCCAAAAAACACTTCGTAACCAATGCTATCTTGTTCCTATCAACAGCTTACGTTCATTTGAGCACAATTATTTAAATCCTTGCAAGGTTTATGTAACAACTCTGTACATTACCTTTTAGTGTAATTATATATGTTCATTCAAATACTTCTAAATCTCATTGTGATAATGACAGCACCTACAATTAATTTCAGTAACGCGGAGCTGGTGATCTGCACCATAAGTGTTAGTTCACCAGTGGTCCTCCATTCAGCAACCAGTGGATGTACAAAATAGTGTAAATAATTACCACATACAGTCCTCTGATCAAAACACACTGATTCTACATCACAATTGATTGAAATATTTATTTATACTAAACTCAAGTAATTATTTATACAATAATATTTTATAGTATCATATATACACTGCGAAAATAATATACAATATAATAATAGTAGTTAACGAATGCAATAAAGCAACATAATAGTGCATAAGAGTTGCATACGCTATTTTTTTGTATGACAGCATTATAAATTTATAAGAGAATGAAACTTAATTTTGCGAACGTTCCTGTGATGTCTCAGGTAATTGACATCTGTGCGAGAAAACTGTGGTCGGCTGTTCTGTTTACCTCTACCTCCCCCTAATTCTCTCACTACGATTGGCTGAATGTGTGATGACTCAATCATTCGAGCCGTAAAATCTAATACGTCATCATTTGTGCCATAAAACGCCAGATTATGAACGATTTCTTGCAACAGAAAAGGTCGTTTATAATACAGGAATACAAAATATGTTTATTATTTAACAAAAATCTACGATGCTCTCCCCCCCCGTCCAAAAAAATGATTGTCTGGATCCGCCGCTGAAGAAGTGGCAGATGAACGGGTGGGGACACAGATACACAGATGGACCGAGCGAGGATGGAGAGGATTGACGGTGCGGAGACAGCGTGGTGCGGGTGCCAGGACGGAGGCCGGTAGACCAGGAACGAGCTCGGAAGAGACAGCGCGGCGCGGCGGGCAAAGAGAATCTCCAGCAAACTTTGCACTCTAGTCGTTGCCATCTGGAAATTATTGTTGGAACGAACTAATTAACACGAGACTCTACGTTCAACTTAGATTGGCTGCATGAATTCCGGAACTTCTTTCTACAGATGCTATTGCGTCGTCTCAGCAGATACGGTAGGCGGCAGGCAATACCTGTTCTCCCAACCACTCCAGCACTGCTATTGCTTTTCGATCGCGTATTGCCTTTGAGGTGTTTCGGGACGAGGTGTGGTAAAT
>JAHLJT010008446.1:11576066-11610756 GCA_031308135.1 Acheta domesticus | reverse complement strand
TGCTGGCAAACTAAACGAAATCTGCATAGGCATGTGCATTACAGTCGTATTTTATATTGAAACATACTTCACTGAATACGTCGTGAAGAAAACATACTTTTAAAGATAGTTTTCCATACTAGAAACAAGTTTTGCCAGCAATATATCGATTTTGAAGGACTACCCGGTATTCAGAAACAATGCAATTTGTTTAACGCGTAGTACTTGGTGAATATCCGGTAATTTTGCATCGCCAGTCGCGTTAGGTGCAAGACCGAGTCCGTGAACGCGGGCGTGTGGGGATTGAATGGGGTGGGATTGGGGTGGGGTGGGGTGGGGTGGGGTGGGGTGGGGGTGCGAAGGGGCCCTCGTCCCAGCTCAGTCATCCCGGCCGCGTGGTTTTACGCAAATAATGACCCCATATTTCAAAAACTTCGGGTGGGAGTTAATCCGTCGGATGGATGACCAGCTGGCTCACAGGGCTAAGAGCGGAAGAGGGCAGGCCAGGAGGGAAACGGCGGTGGTGGGGCAGGAAGAGGAGGAGTAAAACGAGGAGGGGGAGGAGGATAGGAGGGGAGACGGGGTGGAGGGGAAGACGGGAGGAAGGGAGGAGGGGAGGAAGGGAGGAGAGGGGGAGGGGAAAGGGAGGAGGGGACGAAGTGCATTGAGGACGAGGAGGAGGAAGAGAAGGAAAAGGAGGAGGAGGAGAACGAGGAAGAGAAGGAGGATGAGGCGAGCGGGAGGAGGAGGAGGAGGAGGACGAGACCACAAGGAGAAGATGAGGTGATGGTTGAGGTGGGAGGGGATGGAGGGGGACCGGAGGGGGGCTATGAGGGGCGTCGGCCAGAAGGGACAGTCCCAGCACGGTCCCCTGCGTCCCTCACATACCGGCGCGGCAGGGATCCGATCATTACCGGGGGAATATCGGTGCGCCCCTGTTGCCACACACGGCGCGGTTGGCGACCTCGCACCGGACGTCTCCGCCCCTCCCCCTCCCCCTGCACCCGGCACGTGTGGCGAGCCACAGAGGGGCTCGCGGCAGCTGGACAGGCGCACGATGGGCCCAATGCGGAGAAAGGAGAACCACACATGTTGAAGTATGGCTTGAGCCTCGCTACAAATACATATTATTATTATTATATTATTATTATTATTATTATTATTATTATTATTGCTCCATCTCACGACTAAAGATGTTATGAGTCGGCTGAATATAAAATCTACTCCAGGTTGCAACCAGCTACCTAAGGAGCAGATCTAGGGACTATCGGTGCCTGTACAATACTTTGCGCAAACGTGAGCTGCTTGAAATAATGCAATTCTTTCACTTCCCATCTTTCCATGACCTGAGAGTTTCGTCCAAGTTCTTACATAAATTCTGCGGAACAAATCCCAGAGCTCCAATAAGTCTCGGAACGACCTGTGCTTTTACGCCCCACATGCGGATGACCTTGATTTCCAAACTCTTGTTTTAAGACGTTCTCTGCCAGCTTGTAACGACATTTTGATCACAAGGCCACAGCAACATCTACAAGTAGACACAATTTTTTCTCTAATCCCGGATAAAAATATCCGTTTTTTGGTAGTATCGTGCGATCCGCTTGAATTGCTGGCGTACAATATTGTATAGCGTCCAAACTGATGTCACCGGTTTTGGTGAGTTGTTCGTCACCACTTGGGACAGTGTTTGGAACTTTGAGGGCGGTACAGATCTGCCATTGGAGGTAACTACATACCCTATCGTGTCTTTTCAAGTATTTGGTCTTTGTTAATATTATTGTTGTTATTATATTGTTATTGTATATATTTTGTAGATATGTAGGTGGTACGATTAAATGTGTTTGGACCATACAGGATCTAGGTGATTTCAAGAATTAAAACTTCTGTATTTTGTACATTATTTTGAGCTCGACATTTGCACATACCAGCATGTACCTTCTCAAGAGCAATACATATATAGAAACGGTTGACCATGGCATAGACAATACACCATGGCATGAGCATGGCATTAGACAATATCATAATAAAAACAAAGGAATTCAAAAATATTGGAAATAACTATTACAATTTGGTGTCACATTTGAGGTACAACATATTAGTTCAATGAGGAATTTATAAACGTTTCTGAAAGTTGAAGAGTGGATTGGCAAACATAATTATGTTAATTGATTATCAATGTCTTATAAATTTGGTAAAGTTTTTGTACGTCACTTTTGGGGTTAATCGCATTATTTAACTTAATATGTATCATTTCAGCAATTTCTTTTTTGAGGTTTGTTTTTCGTGGTGTAAAATTTTGACTTTATCAAAGCAACTTGTCCGTTCCGTGTTTAGTTAAAGAAGTATACAGACCTGCATCTTTGTCGATATATTTATGTTGGTAGACTCTTTTGCTGATATATTGCTTGTCTCCCCGACGTATACCTGTTGACAGTCATTACACGGAATGGAGTACACCACATTAGACGTAACCCTACTTTGGATTTATCCACCTGTTTGTCGTAGAGATGGCTAGTCGTATTTAAATTGTAAAATACAATGTCCAAATTGTATTTTCTGAAAGAGGCCTTAATTTTGCTATTACGTAGGTTCGTAAAATGGCAAGGGATTTTGTAAATTTCTGCTGCTGGTAAATGCTTTGGATTTGTGTTAATCTATTTTGAATACACTTATCAATAAAGAATGATGGGTAGAGATTGTTACTACGGATATTTTTAGTATCATTAGATTTTGTTATTAATTTCAGGATTAGCTAATTCAGAGCGGAATCTATAAGATAGTATATCATGGCTACTTTTTGGTTTTAGAATGCTTGGACAGATAATTTAAAACTATTCTTGAAGAGGTTGTTTTTTGATACCGTTCCATTATAATTTTATTTTGCTTAACAATTAATTTAAGATTCAAAAAGCTAATTTTCCCTATTGTTGTTCGCAGATTCTGTGGTAAAGACTAATCTGGAGTGGAATTTATTATGCACGTCAACCAATGTGTCGACATTCTATGATGTAAATATGTAATCAGGTCATCAATGTACCTACAATAAAATAAGACATGAAGTGAATTTTGGGAGAAGCAGAAGACTTCTACTTGTTCCTTGTTTAGATTGGCAAGTACAGAGGAGACATGGGATCCCATTGCTAATCCAAAGATTTGTAGGTGAAATTTGTTATTAAAAGAAAATTAGTTATTATTTTAAATAGCTCTTCGACCTATTAAAATTGGATCTAAGGAGATGGTGTACGTCAGGACAATGTTCTTTAATACATTATCTAATAATTCAATTGGGATGTTGGTACATAAAGATGTAACATCTAAAGAGCAGAGAGATGTATACAGGTGGTAGGGATATAGAATGAATGCATTTTTTAAAATTAGTATAGTATTAAAAAACTATAAGTTTTACCTTGTAATCTCCAATATAAAGTAATGTTTTTTAAAAGACTGTAAAGAAAATATTCGTTATTTAACGTATAGGATAGTTATTCAAAACGTGATGTATTTTTTAAGTCAAAAATCTCCATAAAATTTTCTTTAGAATTTAATTACTCTTTACATGAAGCGAAATTCTTTATAATACAGCTCTTGGACTTGCCTTGAATATGCGTCCGTCTCAGACAGCCATATCATTACAATAAACTCATTCTTGCTTTCGGCCAAACCAAACGCCCTTCGATCCGCGTCGCAGCATTCGACGTATCGATTTTCTACTGACCTAGTCATAGCCAAACTCTTTCTGTATAGTACGCTACTCAGTGTCCTTTCTCTGACGTCGGGCGAGAGCTAGCATAATAATTTGAATGTGTGGTAACAGTGTATATGTATTTTAATTGTTGAGACTGAATATATGAGAACAAATTTGAAATGCTCACTGATTCTACGTTCAGCTCTGATGGGATCTAGCAGGACTAGACGATACGTTAGCTAAAGGCAAAGAGAAGTAATTAAGGGTTCTTGATTCGTCAGACCATACTAACTACTCAATAGTTGTGATATTCATTAGGGCAGGGAAGACTGGCAAGTAGGACGAACAGGAAGGACAAACAGGGAAGACTGGCAAGTAGGACGAACAGGAAGGACAAACAGGGAAGACAGGGAATAGGAGCCGACAGTGATGTGCAAATATTCGTTTTGCATTCAGACGGCAATGCAAAAAAAAGCTTCGAAGCCTGTCACGTCCATGATTTTTCAGATGTCTTTATAAAAACCTAACTCCAGCAATGTTTAGTAGGGTGTACAATTGCCTTATTTTTTGTATTCCAGCATTATAAACGACCTTTCTGTTGCAAGAAATCGTTCATAATCAGGCGTTTTATGGCATAAATAATGACGTATTAGATTTTACGGCTCGAACGATTGCGTCATCACTCATTCAGCCAATCGCAGTGAGAGAATTAGGGGGAGGCAGAGGTAAACAGAACAGCCGACCACAGTTTTCTCGCACAGATGTCAAATACCCGAGACATCACAGGAAAGTTCTTCGCCAATTTAAGTTTCATTCTCTTACAAATTTATAATGCTGTCGTACAAAAAAATAGCGTATGCAACTCGTTTATAATGTTGCTTATTGCATTCGTACAAATTTGAAAACTCGCTCCTAACGTCGCTCGTTTTCAAAACATGCACTCATGCGATAAAGCTTAACATTATAAACTAATTGCATAAAACTACTATTACGCGATCGCCAAAAGGCGAATTTTGTCCGCTTTTGTGGGTTACAAGAGCAGCGTGCGGCCGCGGCGGAGTCCAAAAGCCAGCGGAGGCGTGAGCATAATAAGCCCCTCCCCCACCCCCTCCCCCACCCCCTCCCCAACCCCCATCGGGCAGCGCGTGCCGGGCGGCGGGCGGCGGGTCCGCGCCGTGGGCTCTAGTGGATATTCGTTAACACGCCCCATTCAGCCCAGAGGAAACCAAAGGAAGGGGAGCCGCAGGGGCGCCGGGTGGGGAGTGAGAGTTTTCGGGTGCCGGCTAGGGATGCAACATCGGTGTCGATGGTTTTCAAAACATCTTCATGTTTTTGTAGAAACAACGATGTTTTAAGGGGGTAGCTACAGATACCTGGGTTGAAAAATTCGAATTTTTGTTTTTATTTGTTTCAAAAGGGTATATTTTGATCTTAATTTCAGTGAAAAAAGTATATTTATACCTACGATTAATGGGGGTTCAACTTACGCACTGCACATTTATGCAACACATGTTACTAAATCTTCAAACTTAATTATCTGGAGAAGGAAATTTTTATGTTGGTTTTAGAAATACCTTTTTTTTCTAATGGTGTTATCTGTCTCATTTGCAGGATCTCTTGCAGCTACCCATAGCTACAGATTCAACTATTTTCAACATAGTCCACTCTTCACATTTCAGAAATAATCAATTAATTATAGGTGAAAAATGTATAAAATTCCGTCTGTCAGAAATAAAACAAAACAAACAATTCAAATTCATTTACAATCATTGCTATTTTATTTATATATATTTATTATATATAAGTTGCAGCCCAAGTAGATTTCTACAGATGTAAATAAGAATTTAGCAAAATTTTAAAAATTATAATATAATAATAATAATAATAATAATAATAATAATAATAATTATTATTATTATTATTATTATTATCATTAAAAAAATTTCCTCCACATTTTGCAGCCGCCATCTTGTATGGCAAATTAACATACTTAAAAACTGAATTTTTGTTTTCATAGATCAATTTTTGGAATTACAGTATGTGAATCTGTACATTTGCAAAGTTTGGTTAAGAAAGGATTGAGAGTTTTGGAGCAAATAAAATTTTAAACTTGTGAAATATTAGTATGTTTTAACTGTAGCTACCCCCCTTAAACATCGATGTATTAACGCCGATGTTTTTTTTCACATCAATGTTTTTATTTTCATCGATGTTAAAAAAAGCATCGATTTCAGTGGTTTGGGCAAGACCTCTGGAGTACGCGGCCCACCGAGTGGAATCAATAGAGATCGGGAAACGAGCACGAGGCCGCTCAAAGAAGTGCAAAGATTTTATTAGGGAAGATATGTGTCAGAATGATGTCACAAGGATATGGCACAAGATAGAAGCACCTGGAGAGTAGCGATCCGAAAAGCCGACTCCAGCTAACTGAGAGAAGGTATAGAAGAAGAACAAGATGTTTTAATTTTCCTTTGTTTTTTTTTCTGAACGGAAAATTCTCGTGGAGACAGTACTGTTAAAGTTAAAATATGAAATATAACTGATGGTGACACTGTTCATGTGTTGCAACCTCCGTGCCCATGTATTTCATGTTTCTTCATATTCATTTCGCACTTTGAGAAGTGGTCAACAAATGCGCTATGGGCGTATGGTCTGCCCCTCCTCGTATCCTTAAACGCTGAACTGATAAAAATGAACTGTCCAATTAAATTTTCTTGCACCCGAATTTAATGTTAAAGGTTACTTAACTAATTTGAAAACACAGATGTTGATAAAATATTGATGGTGTTTAGTCGATGTATTATTAACATGGATGTGTTAATTTTGAACATCGATGTTTGCTATCATCGATGTTTTGTATCTATGTCGCATCAGTAATGATGGCCCTTCCTTGCCCCTGCCCTATCCCCCTCGCATTCAATAGTAATGACATCTACATGTACATCATGTCATGAACATCATGTACATAGCTCGTCATACACAGTTTTAAACTGTTTTGACGTAAATAATTAAATAAATGTAACATGAAAAGCGGAAGGTTTTGTAACATTTACAAGACGTCTTCGAAACAAAAATTTCGTGTGTTAATGTTAGATACATAATTAAACCCAGACATTCACCAAACAAAATTAATAGGGAAAATTTGTGATTTGAAGTTTATGCTAAGAAGAAATTGGTATTGAAATTCGCAACACACGTTTCCAGCCTTAACTTCGAAACAATGCGGCCGAGGCCTTTGCGACTAGCACTGGGCTTTCTGTACGTGTTCTCGTTCATTCGTAACTTTCAATTTACAGAATGAGATCTTTCTGGACGTCCTATTATATTTTTGCAGGGTGCCCACGCTTCGAAACGTGGGTTTTCGGAAAATTCAACAAACCCTTCCCAAAACATTTTCGACACAATGTTTACTTCCTAAACTTCTTCCAGTGAAGTCCTCAGAAAAATCTGTACACTAAAAAATAATTGTGTGTCTAGTTTTGATGAATTTTCAGAATTTTTATTTAAAATTTGTGCACCTGCTTTTATGCACCCGTTAACTCACATTTTCAGTGCTTCTTGATGCACAGAAATATTTCCAGATATTTTCAAAGCAGCAAAAATTCATAAAAGGGAAAAAATATGAAATTGAAAATTACCGGGCAAATTCCCTTAAATCAGTTTTCTAAACATCTTGGAGGGTCTTTTCGCTCAATATTCATTCATACAATTTCATTCATAAAATCAAAATCTACGCAAATTGCCATTTTTTTCTTTTCTTAAATATGCTACTTGTTCAATAGGCCAAAATGAAGCATCCATTCCAAGATTTTTAACTCTTTCGAATGCTTTGGACGTATTAATCAGAATATCTTGCTCTCAAAATTACCTTCTAATGGAATTCGTGGTATTGCCCTAGATTGAATAACCCCCTACCTAAAACATCGATCTCAGACAGTAGAAATACCGTACTGGCACGAAAGGACATTATTTACTTATCTTTTCAATTCTTTAAAAATTCGGCATAGCGTTCTGGAAAGTTAGATCTTAGGTCTTATTTTCTTTCCGTTATACGTAAACGATATCCCCTCGTCCATTAAAAATGAAAGAATAGTTGTGTTCGCCGATGCCACGAATGTTTGTTGCAAAAATTAAACAACAATTTGTACGATTTCAGAAGTTTCAAATTGGTTTCGTAATTACAAATTAATAATTACCGAAGGAAAACTTTTTCAATGAGTTTTTGCCTTACAAACAAGCAATGGTCCATTAAAAATGAAAAATGAAATTTTTGAATATTTCAATTCAGTCAAACCTCAAGTGGAATACACATCTAACATAATTAAACACTAAAATAAGTTCATTATGTTACGCATTCAGAATTCTTTCAGTTGTGGCATCATGGCCGGGGTCGTAACAAGAATACACAGACGTGAACTGTTGTAAATATTGAATATTTATTCACAATGTGCACCGACACCTGAAATTCCTATTTACAAAATTTACAATGGATTTTACAACCGACCGTTACTAGAAGGAACTTTTACTAGTCATCAAGACCGCTTGCCTCACGTCACGACGCATGCGCACCGGCTTCCCCCCCTTGCCTCCGTAGCCAGCACATCGACGTGCCTCGAGCCGCAGCACCCACGACGACCTACGGACGAGCCCCAGAACAGAAGAAAGTGTTTTCGTCCTGTGCCGTCTTATATACCTTCTGGCCAGCCTGGCGGCCAGAATGTCCCCGGGGTTCACAAATTTGCCCCCATGGCAGCGCACGTCCGGATGTTTCCTCGTCGCCCAAATATAGCCTTTTGTCTTGCGAAGCGTCCCTTCAGCACGCGCCCGCAACTATTTCCCGTGTGCATTTCGACACTTTGAAATGCACGACCAATTTTCTACAAGGCGACTTCATACAGCACGTTGCGTGTATTTTGCGAATGTACTTTCCCGCCCGAGATATGGCATAATATTCTGGGAGATGTCATCCTACAGTAGCGATACCTTTAGATTGCAGAGAAAAATTATTCAAATAATAAAATAATGCCAAAGAGGGGTCTGGGTGGTGGGACGGAGATCAAGACACCTTTCAAATATATTATTTTTATGTTAGAATTATAGTGTAACTACTCACATGTCTTTGGTTCAGGGAAACTATTTACTATCTTATCTTGGGGTAACCTTTAAATTTAAAGTAAAATCCTCTCTGCTGCATAACTGTTTCTATATAATTAGAGATTATAATGATCATCGGAGAAAATGTTTATTTTAATAAAACAATGATATATAATGTATTACTTTACATTTGTATTGAATTTTTTTAAAGGACCACGTACAATTTACATTATGCATGCACCACGTAATGTACTTAAGCTTCCGGGCCAATGATCCCCGTCTCGGCAACGTTTTTGTTCAGTTTCCCTGATCCATTGAGCAAATGCTGATATGTCTTCTTGTTTTACTTCCGGACATAAATGTATCTTCACTAGGCGCTCGTTTTGTTGACTTCTCCTTTTGCATGTACTGGCAGGAGTTGAGCTGGGGGTGGGTATTTTGTTCGCAATGCAGAAAAAAAACAAACCTGCAGTTCGTTTACCGATGTAAATCAGATTTCAATAACTCGGGAACGAAATATATACTTTTTCAAATGTTAATAATTTCGCGCTTTATTATTATTATTTATTATTATTACTATTATTTATTATTATTACTATTATTTATTATTATTATTGTTGTTATTATAATTCTCTATATTCACAGTTTCCTGGTATTGTACAATCATACAGATATCAAAAAATAATTACATTTTTTATATATAACACTTACAAATACACAATAAATCAGATATAAAATATAAATAGAAAATGAAATATAAAAAGGTGAAACAATTATTACATTACATATTCATTATACAAATTATTACTCTATTGTATTTCTACATATAAAACTTAACGTAATTTCTACATGCTTCCACCCATGAATTTTCTGACCATAGAAAACAATGTTTACAGATTTCTGGATGTTGATCATTATATTTTTATTGATGTTGATTGATATTGATTGGTGATAATTGACAGATTAATCATTATATTGTTATGATGTTTTATTGACGATTAATTAACATTTTATTGTTTTATTGATATTATTATTATTATTATTATTATTATTATTATTATTATTATTATTACTATTTATTACTATTATTACAATTACTTGTGTTATTACTATTGTTACTATATATTTTTGTCTTCAATTCGGTGTTAAACGCATTGCTAGAAACAATTTTGTTGAGTGAAAAACAGACCTACACGTACAGAGTATCACGTATTTAATTTAGACGTCGTAAATGCTACCACCTATCCACCCCCTCGTGCAATTATCCGATTACAAACCGCCTTAAAGATTTCGTGGATTATCCGGATCATCTAACAATCCGATTACGAGGATATAGCTCGCTGGACTATTATCGATCTCTGTATTCGCCCGGAGTTAGCTGGAGCGCGGAGCGATATCCACGTGGTCTCCACAGACCACTGCTACCACAAATAACATCAAAGCCCCCTGAAGACGTAAGAACAATTTTACCAGGTGATCCTCTTCGTTATATATCCCACTTAATTCTATTGATTTTCTTGTATATTCACTGAATTGCAGTATTACAAAAATAAGTGTACACACTACATATTAATTAACCACTCAATATTACTAATTTAAAGCAAGACGTTTGATTAAATTAAATCAAGGATCTTTGCAAATACCAAAACAACGTGAAAAAGCCCTCTGAAACATCTACCAGAGTACAAAGAACTCGACAAGAAAGTGGAGAGCAAAATTCTCAAAGATGGCCGAGAGTTCATCACAGCAACAACAAACAGAATAATAGAAGACGATAAATCAGACTAGTACAGAAAGACCTTTCAATAGAAGGAACTACATGTTATCAGGCAAGAACAACGCAAACAAGAAAACATCATCGAGAAGTTCGATTAGCACACATTGCTACAAAGTACTATAAACATTTATACGACACCAACAGTAAAACGAACGACACAGATTTTACCAAAATACCACATAACCAAAATCAACCTTTGCTACCTACAATTATTTCAGAATTGAGATCTGGCCTATTGGCACTCAAAACGGGACGAACTCCCGCGGAAGATGGCATCCTCAACGAATAAATAAAGAAAAGCCTCAACGAATTACACCAGGATGTTTAAAAAATATTTAATGTTATTCTAACACCTGAAGAAATTCCTAAACAATGGTGTAAGTACCATTACTCTCATTCACAAAAAGGGAAGGAGAGACCATCTCAGCAATTACAGACTGATAAATTAAATCTTAACAAGATCTTCACAATAATCTCAATGAAGACATTGTCGAAAATTCTTGATGGCCAACAACCACTTGAACAGGCAGTCTTTCGAGCTGGCTTCATACAACAGATCACTTATCAGCAGTTAATCAGGTAATCGAAAAAACAAATGAATTTTACCTTACACCATATTGCTATCGTTGATTTCACTAAAGCTTTTGACGCTGTCCATCAGGATTGCATATTTGAAGCTCTTAAAATACAAGGATTACTAGCAAATACATAAGAATCTCAGCCAAACTTTACGCGAGCAGCAAGGCATAAGTAAAATGTGATCAAGAGGGAATCCTCTTCCACATAAAACGTGAAGGAGGAGACAGGGAGACCCCATCTCTCCTAAATTATTTACCGACCTCTTAGAAATGTGCTTTCGTACTCAACTGCAAACGAAAACTCTGGCATACGACATGGCTTATTCGCTACTTCGGCCAAACCCTAGAAAAATGCCATCTACCCTAAATAACGCTTGCGCGAAAGTAGGTTTGCAAATAAATTTTGCCAAAGCAAAAGTAATAACCAACGACCAACCGCGATCACAATAACACTTCAGGGTTCAAGTGTAGAATACGTGCAATAATATGTATATTTAGGTCTACTAATCGCATTCTCTAACAAGGAAATTAAAAAAAAGAATATGTATAACTATCTCTGAGGTGTTTTTGGTGGGTGTATGTTACATCTATCGTATGTTGGTTTGTGTCAGAAATTTAGAAAAACAATTTGTTGATTTAAACCAGTGGAACCAAGTAAGTTTTCATCCGCGTGGAGCGGGAGGCTTTTACCTTTAATGGGATCCATAGCAATAAATAAATATTAATTTCCAACGCACAGAAATTGAAAAAAAAAACTAGACAGCCTGCGGCCATGTAGAGGACTGGTTTTGTCAGACACACAGGACCGCGAAAAAAAATACAAGAAAATTGAAACAGCGGAAGTTAGTTTGGCCACAGAGTTTTCTTGACAGACCGAGTCACTTTAACATTTGGAAATCAAATCTTAGAATCATACAATTTCAAGATTTTATTCTTCTTTAACAAAGTTTTATTGCGACGTTTCGAGGAATCATCTTTCTTGAGTTTAGTGCATATGTATGAGTAAGAGAAAGATAAGATAGGACAAGGAATGGAAAGAAAAGATCGCGCTCGGTCCTTGGCCCGTTTGATAGGGTACTACCCCGGCATTCGGCTGGTGTTAAGCAGAGAAACCACGAAAAGCTGCCGATCAAACCAGCCGGCCGCTAGAATTCTCTTTCACCCAGCAACAGAACTCGATCTCGCTATCAGGCTAATGACGAAAATATTGTCATCATCAAGTCTCGAACCTAGGACCTCCCGGTCAGTATCATTACAATGACATTAGGTGATGTCCTGAGCCCCCTTCAGTCCCATAGGTAGTGTATATATTGTATTTAAATTTCATGTCGATGGATTCATTCGTTTACTTAAAACAGCAGTTCTTAATGCAGCAGTTCAGAAAAGAGAATAATGCCTAAACGGAAAGCTAGTCCAGACTAAAGAGATTAAAAAATTGCTGCGGCTGTAGGAGGCAGTTCAGAAAACGCGCCGAGACATGAAGCAGCTGCCCCGCGTGTATCGGGTACCGAACCAGCGAAGGGACCGACCAATGGGGAGCGAGCGGCCAGCGAGCGAAGCGGCAGCCGAGAAGCGAGGCTATGTGGGGGCCCGGAAGCATAGAGTAAAAGTCTTTGCCGGAAGAAAGCCGGGCGCCGCCACCGGAGCGACAGGCAGTGTGTGCGAGAAGTCCAGAGAGTGTACGAGTACAAGATTTGGCTGTTAGTTTCAACCTCAAACTTTTGTATTTGGACTGTAGTGAATTTACGGTTAACTGCGCAAGTATTGGTACATCTCCTGATATTACGGTATTGTGGCTTCGTTCTTGAACATTCTTTTGTTTTAGTGGAAATACCACTGTTTGTAACAAACTGCCCGTTGGTCAAGTAAAACTTTGTTATTGTTTTACATTGTGTTTTTTCTGGACGAAAAAACAGAACCGAAATAGGGCGAAAAGTCTGTGTGTTCTTTAGCACCCCTGATTTCAGATGCCAGACGGATGTGTTGCTCCAGTGTTCAAATCAAATTTCGACAGCTCGAAGAAAGAAGGTTATGTGCAGTGTTTACTGTTTCCCAGAGGCAAAATGCTACATGAATTGTGAGTGAGAGCGATTTCCCGTAAAGACTAGAAACCTTCAAATAGATCAGTTATATATATATTAAGCACTTTCATCAGAAAGATTTAGTTTTCAGATAAGTATGTATATAGATTTGGACATAGTAGAGAAACAGAGACATACTGGTTCTCCGAAACATTGCGGTGCCAACGATTTTCCCAAACGTACCTTTCTATTTTACGAAGCATAATCCATCCACATCTAAACGCACAGAGTCTGATGTAAGAAGACAATTTTCAGAAAAAAAGAAGAAAGAAGCTTAAAAATTGGTGCAGAAGTTTGAAGACAAAGAGGGCAAAATAAGAGACTGATGTGTTATTAGGTCAATGTAAACAAAAACACATGTTGCCGAGTGAGAAATCCACACTAATGAGAATATTGGTTTAGTTTTATACAAAGTGGACATTTCTGATGGACCGATAATTGACAGTAGTTTAACGGTCAACAGAGGCGTCAATGTAGTAATGCAGTTATTATTCACAACTGTAACTCGCCTTTGCTACGATAAATTGGCACGATGGAGTAAGTTTTTCTGAAGCAAGTATTCTAAATTTCAATTTTTAATTGATCAGTTTCAGCTTATTTTTGCCAAGAAACCAAAATATTCTTCAAATTATATCTTGGGTACATTTCTGATTTACTTGCAGTCAGTCAAATGTTGCAATGCTCTAAAAATTTATAACACTCTGCCACACACTACATATTTACAAAAAAATTCCTCATCGATAAGCACTAAATCAGGAAATGATCAAAGCGAGTCTTTTTTAAATAATATATTTAAAGATGTGTCTGAAATTTCTGAATTAGTAAATAGATTGAAATAGAAATTCTTGTAAAGGAAGAAATGAATTACGGACAAGGGCAGTTAGTTGGGCAAGCTCATAATGTTGACTTAGCAGCAAAGACAGTTGTAGGTGAATTCGTCATTTGGACATTAAAAAAAATGAAATTAATTCCAGTGAAACAGACAAAGGATATGAATGGTCTGAATTGACAAAATCTGTTTTAAATTCTTAATGTTTTAGCAATAATTACTGACAACAACAGAGTTAACTGGGCAATGTTTAATATTTTAACACAGCAATATGAATGTAAGTACTGGTTTCAAATTCCAAAGTGCTCACTGAATACATTTGTTACTTTTGAGGGAGTATATGTGCTAAAGAACATTCGTAACAACTGGTTAAATTTAAAGAATTGTGACAACACTTTTTTCATCCCTAAAATGGAAAATGACGCTATGTTCTTAGAAACGAAATTTTCTGATGTAGTAGAGTTACACAAAAAGGAAGACATATTAATTAAATCTGCCCCTAAATTATCCAGCAAAATAATCTATCCTACAACATTTGAACAGCAGAAGAGTTCATCTTGTATTAAACATTTTTAATAAAACATGTACTGCCATGTCAGACTTCAGATACGCAGTCTGGTACATCTTACTTACTTACATAAGCCTTATTTTAAAATGGTGGTCGATGTAAAAAGACCCTTGACAGGTGTATTGAAAACGAATCATTTGTCCCTTCTATTTGAAAATACAAATCATGAGAGATTGTTTTTTTTGTTTTTTTTAAAAGCAGTTTCTTAACAGGCTTTGTTCCTGAAATGAAGTGAATAAAAGTCTTCCTGTAAAAGGGACATTAACAAAAGGTACGATGCTTTATTCCATTGTACTCATGTATTGATTGAAATTATTAATTATCCTCTGAATTGTTGGAATGTGCAATATGTACTTACTGGGAAGTTTCAGGCAGATTATCTGGAAACACGTTTTGATTCTTATCGACAATTGGCAGATGGAAACTATAATGTAAGTATTTGACAGATATTCCAGGCAGAACAGAAATTGCGTGGCAAAAGTGTGTTAAGACTGCACTGAGCTAGATATGGGAGTATTAAACTTTGTGCTTATATTAATGATGTTGATATTGTAGAAAATAGCAATTATTGCTCTGAAGAAAGTACTTCTAATCAGTCTCCAGTATTTTAACCAAAAACTATTTAAAATGTAATGCATTCGATGAATTACGTCTGTTCTATATTTGGGTTACATCTCTTTTAAGATCAGCAAGCATGTCAATTGTCAGGATTTCCCAAATTTGTTTATACATTTTGATAGACTAGAATGTAAACAATCATTCATTGAGATGTTAAATCGTGGTAGATTTTCATTCCCCACAGATTTTGTAATTCAAGTAACAAGGCATGCCATTGGAATTATGCAGTTTCTAGTGTCAGAAAATGATGAAAATTTATTTTCATCTACCAGTGAAAGTCACAAATTTATGTTGTGTTCTCTAAGTGAGAAGGGAGTATTGTCAGATAGTGCTACAAAGTACATTGCTCAGAATGTTTGTGTTTGTGGGGAGAGAAATATTGACTTGGTTAGAATGGCAATTGGAATTACATCAAATATTATTCTGAATAATTACTTTAAGATGCGAAACGATCTGTTAAGTGTCAATGTAAATAAGATACGCAAAATAGTAACAGTGATATAATAGGTAAATACTTTGATATTAAAAACAATAACTTGTATAAGCACTTGTTATCATTGAGTTTCTATTCACAAAAAATATCTCATCCTTTCCTAATAAATTAACTAAAAAGATGAAATGGATGTCACGTTCCTAAACGGCGAGAGGCGAGTAGCCGGACGCACGCAAGTGCAAATGCAGTGTTGCCAGAGCTGCTGGGCGTGGCCATTATTATAGGCGGCGATGGTTAAATACGAGTTTGGACGTTGAGATCAGCTGAATGTGGGGCGTAAAAGCACAGGTCTTCCC
The DNA here is from genome assembly GCA_031308135.1 of Acheta domesticus. Classification (NCBI taxonomy): domain Eukaryota; kingdom Metazoa; phylum Arthropoda; class Insecta; order Orthoptera; family Gryllidae; genus Acheta; species Acheta domesticus. Next base: position 11,594,758 of record JAHLJT010008446.1, on the reverse strand, counting down.
AATAGTTATCGCAGCACTGGAATTTGTTCCGCAAGATGTGTAAAAACTTGGCTAAAGTCATTCAAAAGACTGGGAAGTGCAAGAAATTGCTTTATTGGCAACAGCCCACATTTTGGACAAAGTATTGTAGAAGCATAGATTGTCACAAGATCCGTTCTTAGGAAGCTGGTTGTACTTTGAGTAGACTTTATATTCAACCGACTCATAACATTTTTAGTTGTGAATTAAATAAATAATAATACAAATAATAATAATAATAATAATAATAATAATAATAATAATAATAATTGGAGGGAGCAGATGCATTGTGGACGAATTGCACTGCTACAACCACCTCCCCTGGTAGCTCATGGGGTGTCTTACCTTAAATTATTAATCATGTTCATTAACAAAACACAAATAATTCCGGAGAACCACCGAGTTGATTACTGCCCTAAACCACTAACTCGGAAGTGGAATGGGGTTTCTAACAATAATGAAGATAAATAAAAAAAACAACACATAAATGAACATAGAAAGAATATAATAAACTAAATATATATATACAATACTTAAAAAACTAATGACTTAAACTAAATAATTATGGCCTAATTGGTTACAATACTAGCGTGATGGTCGACGCCACGTGGTGATGTGGACGTTACCAAGTTCCAGCGATGAATGATGAAATTGGACGAAACGGGCGAGTATATTAGACTCAAGCCCGTTTAGGCAGTTGCGATGAGTGATAACTAGCTGGCTGCACATCTGGATGACGCCAGTAGAAAACGATAAGCATGGATGCAAGGATACTTGCAGGAGCACGCGAAGTACGTGCCAGACATTTTAAAGAAAAACAGTTCGTGCGTTGGTGCACTGAATAAGACACGCCGGTTGGCATAACAATAAACACAGTGATGCAGTAATAATTAGTTAGTTCAATATAAGGAGAACTATACTCTCCTGTAAATGTGACTTGTAAAAGTGCACGTAGCAGTGTGACTGACTGCAAGATGGCGAGCCTCCTGTCACGGGGCGACGAGGGGCGCATCCGACGCTCGTGGTGGCGTCCTCGGAACTGAACTCATTGTTTAAACACTAGTGGGGTGGGAATACACGCTCTTCGCGTCCGTTACGTAAGACTCGTCCGTTGGGCTGTTTCAATTTGCAAGGAAGGCGGTAGAAGTACCATACGGAGCCACTAGGCCGCGTGGCGCATGGTTGCTCCTGTAAGTTGCTCGCTCTTACTAGGAAGCAATGAATTAAAATAAGATGCATGAGAAAGTTGTGCGGAACTTCTTAAGACACATGAATAACATAGCATTGTTTATTTGCTTGCTTCAACAATAATAATAGTAATAATAATAGTTTTGGAATCTAAAATGACTTGGATGTTGTCAGACATTAAAAAACTATTTTTCACTCCTCTCTTACCTTGGATAGCATTTACCTCCGACCGATTCTTTCAAATTGTTATGAACATATGAACTTTAAACAGTGCCAGAGCAACGAAAGTAGCTTATGTCATTAACTGATGTCACCGCACTGACTCTGACCGGGAGGCCTATGGTGCGAGCCCTGACTGCGGCAGTATGTTCACAGATCTCATTCATCGGGGAAATATTACGGTCACCTTCCGCAATAATACATGCACTGCTCTTACAGGACTAATGACCCTGTTGACTCTCCCGAAATCACAAATCAATTAATCGTAGTTCCACGATTGTGTTTTGCATTCTTTTAATAGTTTGTTCACTTTAATTGCTCTCCACTTCTTATATTCAATTTCATTACAATCAGTTTGTTTCTTAGTAGCGATTGAAGGCATGCCTAGCATTTTAATTGCATCGTTTTACTCATCATTACACCAGAAAACCCATTTCCTTTTGTATGCTAGCCTCAACATTACAATTGATTTATAAGCTGCCTTATTGATTATTTCCAGAAAAGTATTTTGATTGAGTCTATATCGTTGTTTACTTGAAAAATGTTTACATCTCATTATTTATTAGTTCTTAATAAAGCTTGTATACAGCTTTGTTTAAATTCCATCTTGAGATTGATTGTTGAGAGTTGATGTTACCGGGGAAAACGTTAATGTTCCTGACAGTAGGAAATTGAGCACTGTCATACGGGTGATCTAAGGTGTAACAGTTACACTTTGGTGCTATAATTGCAGAACTCATAGTGAGGTCAATTGTGCCGGAGTTTCCAGAACTTATGACGAAGAGCGTTTTAACACAGCTGATTAGCAAGATCAAATCCTTCTCATCTAATAGTGATTCAATGCAAACACTACCTTCAACGCCTGTCTTCCTGGAACCCCAAGGAGCGTTATTAGGCTCGGTATCGTAACCATTTCACCCAAAAGACTTCAGGACCCATTTTACCCAAAATACTTCTTTTGCACATCTGAATCTAAACTTTTGCGCAACAGATTAATCACTTTCATCAAATCAATTATTTATCATCAATCAAATTATTTATTTTTTAGTAAAATATAATTTTAAAAAAATTAATACATTGTCCCTATTAAAATATGAATAAATAGGCGAATTAAACAGACATACAATTTCATTTTAAGTATAAAAAGTATTTGGTTAATTGGCCTATATATACATAATTCTAAAAACATTACTTTTGTCCGGTCTCTATTGCATAATTTTATGGAAATTGTATAAATCCTTAAGTAGTTACTGCATTAGAGAGGGCACTTTATCTGATCGACTATCGGCTTTGGTTTGTGGGTACTTGTTTGGGATGCCGTAATTACATTAAAGATTTTTCACTAAAAAGAAAGTCACTTCCGACTAGGAAGCCGAAACTAATAAAGGAGCCGAGAAGTAATTATTAAGTCTAAAGCGTAACTGAGATTTTTGTTTGTCCCTTCTCCCTCACAGATCACCTTCCAGTTTGGCTGTTTTGACGTTCGCGTATCAACTGAAATCCTCTCAACGTCAGCGTCCAAATGGCACGTAGCGCACTGCACGCTGCAACCGCCGAGCGACGAGGGGCAGAACAATGAGGGGGGGGCGGTGGACAGGGAGCCAAGGGGGCGTGGCGAGGGAGGAGGGGAGGCGAGGGGGTGGGGCGAGAGGGCGGCTGCGCCGTGTCACGCCCTCGGGCACATTGCAGCTCTGGCGCACGCCTCCCCCACCGCCCCCGCCGCCGCGGCTCCCACACGGGCCACGGGAGGAGTAGGGGGGCAGGGTCGCGAAGTCGTGCGCCGGGGGACGCCAGAGGTCGCCCGCTCGGGTACAATACTCCGTGCAAAGCCTACTTACATTCTGTATGGGGGCGCGGTTCTCTCTGATAACAATGAGATAATACCATTACTTACAGCCCAGCAGGGTTGTAAATACCCCTATCCAGGTAGAGGGCGCGGGAGAGGGCGGCGGGCGGCGAGGTCGGCGGGGCGAGCGAGGGCAGCTGGCAGCCGGTGGCGCGCGGGGCACCGGGGAGGGGGCGGGGGGGGCGAGGGCGGGGAGCCGCAGGCAGCCGGGGAGCCACCGCGTTTATCATGCCCCCGACAAATTGGTGGGGTCGCGCAGGAGACGGGCGGGGGAGGGGTGCGGGGAGGAGGTGGACGGGATGCATCGCCACTGGATTCGCGGAGAAGATAGCAGACGCCAGAGGGAGGCCCTGTCACTGGGATATCACGAAAGGAAACAGGGTGTCGCACGGCGGTAAGCCACTCGAATGAGCGAACGCGAGCCCACACAAGCCATGGAAATGCGAAGATGTACTACGTTCAAATGAACAGCTTGAGTCGTTGCAGCTGTAGTAAATCAACACCACGTTGCTTTTGATATTATCTACAACATAATTCCTGCATTCCCGCGATTCTATTGTTGCGTTTCAGCACTAGAGCCACATACAAAGTTGGCCTTTTTAATGGACTTCCAAATCGTTTAAGTATTTTCTAACAAAAAAAATCGGATAGATCGCGCGAAAAAAACGACGAATATTTCGGAAGAAAAACTCTGATCACAGGATAGATTATGAAATCAGGTCATGCGCAATTTTTCGAAAATTGAGTACTTTTTGCGTAATTTTGCGTAAAAATACGGACGGCAAGTTACGTGCAGTTTTAGTACCTTTAGTTTTCTACTTCTTGCGAGACAAGGCTGCATGAAAATTTTCGCTGGCAAATTTCACCGGAAGCATTAAAATATCTTACGTGTTTTTGGTCACGGTTTTCCCTTCCGAATAGGCGAATGTTTATTATTGGAACACGATACGTCTCAAGATCGAACGCGTGTTCGTTTGTGTTGCAGTGCCTCACCACAAACTCCTGTAAATCGGTCGCAGGTCAGGAAACAGTAATACTGTCAGACCTAAAGGCTACAGATGACTTCAGTAGGGTCCCATGAATGAGCTCGACCATAATATCCACAATACAATCCATTGTAAAATTAAAACTTCAGTGTTTGCATGTACGACAGAAATGGAATTATTAATGCAATAGTTAAAACATGTTTCTCTTGCACCACAAACACAATAAAAGTATAAAATAAGCAAAAAATAATTTCACAGACTAGCTCCGTAATGTGGCAATGTGTTACGGAGGATGCAGGTTTTTCAAAGTTAAAATGTGGTTGCCGCTAAACAATGATTTTCTCTGTAATTTTTTAATTTATGTGTTATTTATTTTATAGCACATTTTATTGGAGTATTTTTTGCATTTAATGGCAAAATTTATTTTATGACAATTTTATGGCAAAAGATTTTCATTGTCGTGAGAACTCCTTATCGAAAGGTTGGAAAACCGTTGTAGTTCGAGCAGGAATTTTCAGAATTTGTAGTTTATTGTGAGCATTCAAACTTTAAATATTACTGTCACCGGACCGTGGGTCAAACAAAAGATTTTTTTCTCGTGTGAAGGGAAAACAACACTGTCAATTAAGAAAGTGACAATTATTTTCTCATTGTCCCGGACGCGGAACATTGTTTTACAACAGGATTTTCAGCATTAATCATAGAGTTTCCCGCTCGCGAGCCGAATTTTCTTTTTGCGTCCTGTAGACAAAAATGCACACTGCCCATCCAAACTCATCATTTCAACTCGAAAGTTCGGGTATTTATTTTACTTAAAATAGGCCAAACTTCATTAATTCTGGCTAAAGTAGGACTGCAAAAAGCCATGTAAACAATAAAAAACATTTAAATGGAATTATGTAAAAAATAAATGATTTCTTTATTATCTTGATTTTACTTGACCACCCGGCACTATTACTACGAATTTGTTGTACTCGCGTCTGCCTTTTGAATCTTACAATGCTATCAGTAAAATCGGAATTATATTTTTCGTTCTTCGTACTTGTGTGATCGCCAGCACTGCGAAGGATGTATCACAGACGGCTGTTCTCAAAAGGGATCGGAGGCCGAACTCAAAAGTAGGTTCCTCGTCAGCGAACAAAGCCTGTCAGCACCAATGGAAAGCACAAGCACCAAGACTGGTATGATCTTCTCTTTACTTTCTCGTCTTACAAATATTTCGTAAGAAAAGAAAGTTATATTATCATGCGCCAGAAAACGGTGAATTTTCGCCAGAAAAACTCTCGTTGTTGGGCTCTGGTAACAAAAGAATGGATAAAGTTGATACCAAGGAAAGCCTCAACACAGAATTGTATTTTGTACTTATGTTGTTTGTTCTAACTTGAAGATTTTCGCAATTGTTTTCATAATATTCTGTTTTTCAGACACAATACCTAAAGAAGTAACCAAATATTGGGCCACGAAACGTTGTAATAGTTTTCAAAGTTTTGTCAAGATTATACGTATTATTTCTATCAAGATTAATTGTTTCCTCTATATATTCTTAAATATCCCCCCTCCCCATCTATGTTCCTTATTTGGTTTTTAACTGATTGTCCCTAAAATTCCATACAATATCAATTACTAAGAAAGTGTCTATAATTAGAGGAATACCGAAGATTCGAACAGAATTAACAGATAATCGAAGTGTGATCCAGTTTCTGGATTTATTCACTTTTTCGTCATCAGGGCCCTCTAATAAGAATTTTATAACAAAAATTCGCCAGTTTTTAAAGTAGCATTACATAACATTCTCTCTACTTCGTAGCGAGAAAGTAAAAAAAAGCAAAATAATGACGAAATACCAAAGGCGAAATACCAAAAATATGCAAAAATTGCGAAATAAATATCTGCTGAAACAACCCTAGAAGTAAAATTACCTGATTCATATTGTTATTATATACACAATCAGAACAACAATGAAAGGACATTTCGACAAACTTCCGTTCTCTATTAATCACAATGAGTTTTCTAACTATGAAGACAGCGTTCGTTTTATACGCATTTCCTTCTCAAATCCCGATTGTTCCACATAATAAACAGTGTAATCAGGATATTTAGAAGCATTTAAATTTGTTAGTCCCGTTACCAAGCCCGGATTAAGCACGGAGCGGACGCTCCGGGTGCTACGCAATAAGGAATTCCCGCAAATTTCATTCATCCCAATTCCCTTCCTATTTCCACAACTCGAAGAAGAATCGAAAATAAGTATTGGAGTTAGGGATTCAATAATCCGTAAACGCAGTGTTCAATCGACTGTGAATATATACACTTTACGGCACACAGCCCGAACACACTTTACACAACTTACATCTGCACTCTACAAGATGCAACGACCAACTGAACTCAACAACGCTCTTCTATATATTCATATATATATTTTTAAGAATAACCTCATATATATTTTTAAGAATAACACAACACAAACAAATACTCTAAGAAACATTTCTAAATATACAAGGAATATAGACTCTAGTAGACATACCCTGCTACAATTCTTACAATGATAAAATTGCAAGCTTTGGTGATTCCTGACTTTTCTCTTGATTTAAAATAAACATTTCTTGTGGTTCGGTTCTTCCCTTTACACACTGAAATGTAATACTTATTCACAACACAATAAAATCAAACACACTATTCACAAATTTCCATCTTTTGCTAACCAAATGTTACAGGCTTGATCATGCATCATTGGTGACGAGTTTGAAAGTCCAATAAAGTGAAACAGTGTAGCTACGGTTCATAAAATTCATATCCGCAAAGTTCTGGTCGCGGAGCATAAATCCTTTAAAATGTGTCACAACTAAATACTAACAACTATTTATTAGTTATGTGAATTTCTTTATTAACTAATAAATCAGAGATGTTTTTTTTCCTGTGAACAGAAATTGCTCCTACCGTTTACAACTGAAAACTCCTCACCTTTTCTCAGATTAAACCAACACCTACATCTGACCTTGAGTTAAACTCAGTCCCTCATAATTAGAATTAGTCCTTCACACCTCTAATGCACCAGTTATTCTCGCAGAAAATTTTCCTCATATCATTAGTTTCGTCTCATGTTATGATTTTCTTTAAAATAATGATTTGGAGGAGGACTCTCTTTACAGTTGCTTCATTCGTCGCAGAAGGAATCACCATCTTCTAGTCAGTAAAAAAAATGTGTCCGTTGAAAGCGACCGTGCTCAGACTCTCCACAGCAGAAAATGTTTAATTTATGAGAATATTTGCTGAAGGTTACCAAAATCACGATGCATATACACAAGAAACGAATACTACAGTGCATATGCTACTCGAATTCAAACACTTAATTCTGAAAATAAAGTTGAAACGAAACAGTTTCATGTGATTTGAATGTTTAGTAACTTCAACTCGCGAACAAAATCATTGGCTAGTTGATTTTCTGTAGGCATCTACCTCTATTCACGACCTTTGTTGCCTTTAGTCGAGTTATCAATACCTTCCCCTCTAGACGCGACCAAAATTCTCGTTTGTGTCCATCTATGACGGTGTCCACCTCCGAGCCGTTGCGTTGCAACTTCTGCGTCTCTCACGGAACATTTACTCGAGTGCATATGTTCGACCATCAGCCGTGCCGCTCATTTTGAAACCGCCGATTGGTGTTACATGTACCACCTACCTTTCTAGGGGAATACCAGGTGGTCACAGGAGCACGTGAAAGCATGGATGACCTCTAGCACTGCAACAATAAAAAATTTGAAGAAAAATCTGTGAAACAAAACCAAGCCATTATAACAGGTATTTTTTTTGTGTAAGAGTAGTTACATTGAACGGAAAACTGTAAACAAAGAGTCTGTTTCCGAATGACACGGATTAACGTACTACCACCGAATAAGAAAAACACTCAAGGCAAAAATATCCTTCAAAATTAAATTATCTTTACAGAACATCAATCATAATACTACACACTATACAACAGTATTGTTTTAAAATGTTTGATTTCCGATACAATCCATGAAAAAATTATATATCATTACACTGAGTATCGAAAAACACACGGATGGAGGCGCATAAATCCTAATAAATACTACTAGGAATGTTTCATTGTTTTTGGTCAACAATTAACAATTTCCTTTTAGTTCGCCAACGTTTCGGAACTTTATTGTTCCATCATCAGGGCTTGTTAAGGTTGAATATTAAAAACCGTAATGCCAATCACCCAACACATGGCAACAGGGTCACCAATACAAAAATACCTTTAAACTCTGTGGCTCCATGTTTATGAATGCTATGAATTTTTAATTGTTGACGAAAAACCATGAAACATTCCTAGAATTAATAGTGTGGTCGTGAATTCAAGAACTGATAAACACTACGCTACTCCACACTTCGCGTTGTTCTTTCCCAATAACAAGAATCAAACATCATTATAATGAACTACACCTACACTGACACCCACATATGTGTCACTCGGAATGGTGCACCCTCGCCAAGTTACGAAAACACTCGAGACAAGAATATAATTCAAAATTAAAATGTCTTTAGCGAACACAAACCACAATGCATTACACAACACAACGGTACTGTTTTTAAATTTTTGGCTTCCAGTACGATTAAAAAATATAATTTATTACACTGATTACAAAAGACACACAAAAGGAGGCAATTAAACCTAAATACTAAACTACTCGGCAAAATGCACCGTCCTTTTCTAGCAATCAGAACCAAAATACTATTCTAATCAACTACAACGACAATGATTTTCTGCTCTCAGCGTTTCTTGGAAAATTGAAAAAAAACACTTATGTGTCACCCGGGATGGCGCACCCTCGGAGAATATCGAAAACACTGAAGGTAAAAATATCCTTCAAAATTAAAATGTCTTTATCGAACACATACTACAATGCACTATACGACACAACGGTATTATTTTTAAATGTTTGACTTCCAGTACCATTCACGAAATAATATAATTTATTTTATAGCACTGAGTACCGGAAAACACACGGATGAAGGTATATAAATCCTAGTAGATACTCAAACTACTCAACAATTTGCATTGTCTTTTTCTGCTACACAGAACCAAACATTATTCTAATAAACTACACCAACAATGATTTTTTGCTCTCATCGTTTTTTGGAAAAAATTAACAAAACCACTTATGTGTGACCGCGGTTAGACGCCTATAATGGCCCATCGCGGAACAGTGCGAGTGCTTATTCCTTGTTCCTTACTTCGTTTTCTCATTGCGCTTATGCTCGCTCGGAGGAATAAAAAAACATCTCGCACGAGGTATGTTTCAAATGTACTCTTTTTGCTCTCAATTTTCACCAAGGAAATGTTTATTTTTTTCTATTTGAGATTAGGGTATTACATCTGTTTCTTGTGTGAACAGTAACTCATGCTGTTTTAGTGAATCATATCACGTACAATACAACTGAGCTATTTTTTCTTAGTGGTGACTGGCGTGATATGCTCTCCACCATGCCTTAGAATGGACTGCGCAGCTTGCTCTGAAACACTGAACAGATTCAGAGGTTTTATGATAGTGTTGAATGATTAATGTAGGTACCAAGCGTGGTTGGCAGTTTTTTAAGAACTAGAAAGTTTTGCTAATGAGTTATAGAAAAAGTATCTGAATCGGCATCGAACTACAGAATTGTTTTTATAGTATTACTAACAACATAACAACCCAAAGCCCCGTCTCTACTTACAACACAACCACAGCTTGCAAAAGGCGAGCTCACCACAACGTATGCATAGTGAAGCTACAATAAGGTTTAGATGCAAAACAAGGGGCCATGTCACAATTTGGTCAATGGATCAAGAGAAATTGAACGAGAAGTTGATCGGCATAAGGATGAAAGTATTGGTTTTCATATTCCATTCTTAATATATTTTGATATAAGTGTGGATGCTCTTATTTGTACAGTCATTTTCATACTGTTAAGCTCGAGATGAAAGTATCCGGCAGGTAGCATGTTGTTAACTCCATCTGATTCTTCCTCCAAAGTGAGGGGCTTCATTTTTAAGGGAGGTTCCAGGTTAATGGTGCTGCAACAACATGAGCTACACGAATTTAACGGTAGTAAAATCGCTCGTAAACCGAAGTAACAGGATGAGATGACCTGGTGACCTGGATAAAGGATGCCCCAGAAATATGGCCCGTGCTCTCTTGCTCGCGTACACACTAACACACAAACACACACGCACGCACGCACCCTAATTCGCGAGTATATACGCGTACACTTACGCACATACATACGCAAACATATGCGCATTTGTACATTCACCAATTGCTTTGTACACCTTTTATACACGTGTTTACCTCTCCCATATTCAAGTAAAAGGTAGACGAAGACCTTGCAGGAAATGAAATATGAATCATAATATGCAGCCTAAATGGCGGATGCGCGTGTTAATTAATTTTAATTAATTAATTTGTGCTTCTGAGAGCGTCAACTGCCTTCGTCCTTAGTCATGTAAGTGCAATGCTGATTTCTGTCAGAGGAGGGGGTTGTGTTCTCCGCCCGCTGTTTGGTGAAATCCGACGCCGACCTACAAGTCGGTTTGTCGACGTTTCTCATTCTAAATATCTCCTACCAGCGGGGCACAGCACAAGCCAGTATACACTTTTGAGCTCTCGACTGATGTTCGTTCTGACATATTGGTAGTGTAGAGCATATAAATGTGTTTGCGAGTAAGGATGACGATAGGTTAAAGGAAAAGGAAGGAAAGATCGCGCGCGGTCCGTCGACAGTTTGTTACGATATTGCTCCGGTATTCACCTGGTGTTGATCGGAGAAACCACGGAGATTAGATCCTAGATCCGAGGAGCCGGCCGCTAGAATTCTCCTTCTGATAGCGGCTGAATTTGACTTAGCCAGTAGATAGCTAGTACGTAGTAGTAACGAAAATCTTGTCATCGTCGGGACTGGAACCTAAGGACCGCACGCTCGTAAGGAATGCAGTGACATCAGCTGATGTCCCGAGCCACCTGAATGCGGAAAGGAGGTCGTAATGGAAGTGACTGGAATTCGAGCTCCCAACCAAGTAAACAAATTACTAACAGTGAATCAAATCCGTACTCAGAGTCATTCTGTCACAGATACGCCCTCCCCCCAGAAGAATTGACCAAAAACGAAAATAGGTTTAATTACGTAAATGAAAGTGCTCCACAGAATGATGAATATATCACAATTTTATCCATCTATGAAAACAACGTCTCTCACATGAGTCCAAACGGGAAATTAAAAATTAGCTAACCAACCAATTAACAGAGCACTATAACAATAACCAGCCAAACAATAACCAGCCAAAATGAATGTTTAAAACAATAGCAGACTTTTGGATGGCCATCAATTATTTAATAAACACAAAACGACAGTTTCCAAACACAAAATTCCTGTAGTTTTAAAAAATATTATCCTGCCAGATCATCACTGCAAAAAATACATGAAGGGTTTTTTTAAAAATCTATAATCCAAAAGCAATTTTTCAGGAGAGCGGGAAAACGTTCGAAGAGGAAATTGTTCTAAGTAGACATTTGAAGCACGAAAATTGCTGTGCACTTTCTCAAGCCATTATAAATACTGATGAACACTTGAGTGTAGTTCAAGCTTGAACTGTATGATGGAAATTATTGATTAAAGTGGAGAATGTATGGACTACGGTGATTTTTTTTTTCAAAAAATTGAGAAATTTGTGTGAGAATCAGATTATTTGGAATTGTAAAAGAAAAACTCACTCCAGTTTAATTTTAAAGAAAGAAGTATCATTGCTATAAAACATCAAAATATAACAGATGCATGTGATCAACACTTTGTCTTACGACTGCCTAGCAACTGATTGTCACACCTTCAATTATTTATTTGAGGCAGTAATATTACAATATTTGAAGGAATAATGCAAAAGTTATTGCACGTAATTTGGAATATTATTGAGAAATGTATTGTCCTTCGCTACTGCTGATATCATCATTCTAGCATCCACCACTCCAGCGTCTGTTACTGATGACAAATTTAAGTATAAATCCTTATTACCACGTGCCTAAATATTTAGGCAACTTCTGAAGACTCCTTTGTGATTGCTTCTCCTTGTTTCCTCTTACTACTTGTTTCCTCTTACTACATCCCCTTTCTTCCCTTTCTTTGGATTACGTCTCTTCCATATTGTTCTTTCTACATGTGACGTAGAATCCATTTCTCATCTGTTCCTTTCTTCCTTGCTTGCTCAGATTCACAACACAAGGACGCAAATGCCACAAGAATAGGTTATGCATCACCAAACTTCCAGGGCAACAATACAGATTATGGCAAATAACAACTTGCACAAAACAAACATTATCGCCTTTTGCAGATTAAGATAAACTCTAAAAGAAAAATAATCACGGAAAAACTTACATTTAAAGGACTATGGTTCTTTTATCAAAATCACTCAAACTTTCGTAGCTAATAACTACGGACAGGGGCTAATTTTATTCACAAGGACAGTGTCAGTAAATCGCGGCCATGAATCTCTAGCAATAGTTATAGCATCTCAAAACCTCACTTTTTGTACTATGTTTTTTTAAAATAATCCTGCATAAGACCTGACAACAAAGTGCGCATCCTAAATGATAAATAGACACCACGAGGACAATATTCTCTTTCCCGATGTAGGAGCAGAATTGAACGCCAACAAAATATAGACTATCTTTGTAAATAAAATATATTTGTTCACAAGTACCTAAAAAATAAGTACATAATACCTAAAAAAGAAGCGAAGGTCCCAAAAGAGAGTTTACGGTTGACAGACTTTGGACACACTAAAACAATTATAACCATTCAATTGCCAGGAATGCAAATTAGGTCCAGAATGCAAATGGCAGAACTATCACCTCGTAAGTATCAACCTCTGTCTCCTACCCTTTTCAATCGTTAAACAGCAGACATGCCCACCACTTTAGACACACACAGCACAACTCGTTGATGATACATCTACAAGCCCAGCTATTCAATTATCTTCATAATATACAAACTCTAACATCACATAAATAAAATAGATGACAGGTCAATAAAATGGGAATTAAAACTTCACCCAGCAAAATCAGCAGCACAAATTGGTGGGGGCAGAATCACAACAAAATTGGCAAAGATTTTTCACTTTACCATAGTCAACAGACCTGTTAGAACTCGCTACGATACTGCGATCTCACTTGACAACGGAATTACATTCTCGAGGCCCACGAGTAAGGTACATCTCATATTCTGTATATTCAACTAATTCTTTAATCGGCCACTTGATGTCGCCATCTCTCGGGCTCTCGCGCTGCTTGCCTGCATCCGACAGGCCCAGAATTGCACTGCCCGCCTCCGACGCCAGCATGGGAACGCCTTCTCCCCCCCCAAACAGCTCCGCTCGCCACGAACGAAGACAATAGAACAAAGACAAGTGGTACAAGCTTAGCAGCCACACTGAACTGCTGCTGAAGCAACAGTTCAACGCCGCTCGTAGCAGGCGTTGTGAGTTTCTCTATAATTTGCCTGGTGCATCGCGGCGAGTGATGTGTAATGTACATAAATTCCGAGAATACTTCATTCTCCAGCTATTACCTGAAATGTTTAACTCTCTACTGCAATTTACTGTAAATTTCTTTAAGCTGAACTAATGTTACTACAAGCATGTAAGTTTTATGCTTCCTGTGTAACCATTTATTTCTACATAAACTTGTGAGCCACGCGTCTTAATTACTCCATGAACTTTTACTATCAGCTAACACCGTGATAATAAGTATTCAATCGTTTTGGCATAACTGAAAGTGCACTGAATCCACCAGTGGCGTGTTAGTGAAATGATGAACTATGCATCCTAAATATATTGCTTCGCAACCTGTCATTCTCAGATAATTCGTGACAACGGTAAACTTGGAGTCATAATGTACTGTAAAACATGTTATCCTGAGCTTATGCCAACATACAAACTGTGAGTGTGCCGCCGGCATTAACTGTCATTAGACCACGTGTTCTACGCTATTGCCTCACACGTAGCAACGTTGCATACCTACTGTGCACCTGCGACCGCTTCTGAGGCATTCAATGTCACTTCTATAGTCAATTATAACTCACGGCATACCTGGATTTCTAGTCGCTACCGTGTGCTTGCCAACCGTCGCCCTCAACCCATCTCCAGGCGGATCACAACACGTGTCCTGCACACGTGACCAGTCTTCAAGTCCATGCTGTATCACCATGAATCCGTTTGTATTCAATGCACCATGTTCTTTATTTCAGCAATACTACATCATAATATGTTGCATATTCAAACTCATGATAAGTCCCAACTACAACCAATGCAGTCTTCAACTGTAAATGCATAAGGGTATTGCAATATTTCAATGTTAACTACAACCAATTTAATTAGTTTTCAACTGTAAATGCTTACGGCCTTAATCATTCAGTGACGGCCTTAATCATTCAGGCTTACGGCTTACATCATTCAGTGTTAACTACAATTAATTCAAGTCTTCAACTGTAAATGCCTAAGGATGTTGTAATCTTTCAATATTAACTGTACTTTCAACTTGTAAATCATAATTCTAATGAAGGTGTAATCATAATTCTAATCATGTGTATTTCTTTTACATAGTTTTAATTACATGATTTTCTCTTGAATTGCCTTCTGAATTCTCTCAAAATAATGGTGACGTTCTCCGAAGACATTAACATTTACAGGGAATGCCTCTGCGTCGCGTGAAACGCGATGGTCCTCCAAGGTATCACTATCAATGCTACCAAGGTAAGTGGAAGGCACTGACTGTTAGCTCATCCGAGTCATCTTATCAGTCCACACGCCTCTTCAGTCAGCTCCTAACAAAATTTCGTGTAGTCTTATGGTTATAATGAACCTAACTACTTTAATCACCTGATAAATTTGATTAACACCAGTTATAATTTAAAATCTTATATTTATTTTCATTTAATTAAGTAAGATACTTTTTATTCGTTTTAAATTTAATCTGTGTTGAGTTTATCTCTGACTATAGTCTACCATATTGTCTTCGGCTAGAAGTCTAGTTATCTTTTATTCTTGTAGCATTTTGATTTTTGCCCTCATATCTTGTGAATGATTGTACATTTCTGTAATGTAACTCTATATACGAGTTATATTTTCATCTAGTGTTATCTCGAAAACTAGACGACCACTTTAATACATGTTGTACTAGACTCTTCAAATGAATATAAATAATTTTTGATTAATAGATTTAGCCCTAAAGACTGGTAGTTGTACCCAAATATAGTAATATGTCTCTTAGAAAGAATAAATAATTATATTGAACATTAGTGCATCACATTATATTTCATAATATACAATAAGGAAAATAAAACCGAGAAATGAACATTAAATAAGGTTGGGAAGATTTAAATAATTCCCATGTGGGATTATAATGTTGGAAATGGATTTAGACTTGATGAGAAAAGATAAATAATAATTTTTCTCGCGTGATATGATATAGGCGTGTAAATTATAATTGCACAAGTCTGGTGGATAATATGTAAGAAACTCTCCCAAAATCGATAAAAGTTATCGTTGATAATGAATTGATAGAGTGATGGAGGAATATGACGAAGAGAAAGAGGATGAGAACGAGAGAGGAAGAATGGAGAAGAAAGAGGAGAAGAAGTAGGTGGAGAAGGAGGTGAAGAAGAAGAAGAAGAAGAAGGAAAAGAAGCAGGAGGAAGAGAAGAAGAAGGAAAAGAAGCAGGAGGAAGAGAAGAAGCACGAGGAGGAGAAGAAGCACGAGGAGGAGAAGAAGCACGAGGAGGAGAAGAAGCACGAGGAGGAGAAGAAGCACGAGGAGGAGAAGAAGCACGAGGAGGAGAAGAAGCAGAAGGAGGAGAAGAAGCAGGAGGAGGAGAAGAAGCAGGAGAAGAACGAGAAGTAGCAGGAGGAGGAGGAGCAGAAGAAGAAAAAGGAGGAGGAGGAGGAGGAGAAGAACAAAAAGAAGGAGGAGAAGAAGCAAGAGAAGAAGAAAGAGGAGACGAAGGAGGAGGAGGGGGATTAGGATTAGGAGGACGAAAAGGAGAAGCAATCCTAGAAGGCAAGCCGCAAGAGCAGAAATGAGGTCCAGAGTCCGCGCTGGGCAGTGCGCGTCCCGTGGCGCAACCGGCCCCGACTTCGACCCACGCTCCCGCCCGGCCCCTGCCCCCGCTCGCCGGCCGGCCCCGCCCACCGCCCACCGCCCTCCGGCCGCTGCCCGCGGGTCACCATGGCGCGCGGGCCGCGATCCGGGTAACGAGATAGCGGCCCAGGTGGGGCTCCCTCGCGTCAACAAGCCACCTGCGCCCACCCCCGCCCCCTCCCCCCGCCCCGCCCACCGCCCACCTCCCTCCACCCTCGCCCCGCCCGCGCAATTGAGGCCCGTGCCGCATGTGCACTCCCTCGAATTGTACTCCGCTCCTATTGTTAGCATTGCAATACCAGCGGCAGGGCGCGTGTTTAAGCTGTGACTGCTGACACAGTTCATCTCCGTACAATGATTCATTATCAGGCCGCGGCGCGATGGCCATGAAGTTAGCCTCGCGTCGCACTATGCTGCCGCACAATGAGCTTAATATACAATGGGCCCCGCCCCCTCCCCCGCCAGGTGTTAATTCAAACAGTGGATTTGCGGGAAATAAACCGGCAGCGGCGGAGCATTCGGTGGAGCGTGGAGTGGGGCGCGGAGGAATGCACTCCGCCCCCGCCCCCGCGCGTGACCCCGTTGACTTCACTCCACCCTGTCACTGCTGTGTCTCCCACCGACCCGTCTGCTCGTTTACTGCATTCCTGCATCCAGTAGGTCGTCCCGTTCGTACTCGTCCACAACTACCTGCTCGCTCGAATGCCACACCCTTTCCTCGTCCCGACTCTACGCATCCGCGTCTATTTAACATTCGTCTCCTTACCACAGATGCCGCAATTCATCACCACGGCCCCGGTTTGCATGTGGAATCTCTCACTGTCTCTCCATCCAGTGTCTCGCTCCTGCCTTCCCATCAGTTGAATCTACCTCCCCGCCCGGTGCTCCATGCCGAGATACACAGATCCCCAGCTTGGCTCCAACCAGTTCACCTCTACCCACCCATCCTCCCCGCCCATCCTCGTCACCCATCCTCGCCATTCATCCTCGCCACCCATCCTCGCCACCCATCCTCGCCACCATCCTCGCCACCCATCCCTCGCCACCCATGCTCGCCACCCATCCGCCCCGCCCATCCGCCCCCGCCCAGCTTCGCTCCACCCCTCCTATCTCCTTCCCGTCCTCCGCGTTAATCCCTCGTCCCGGACTGAGCAACTGTTCGCGAGCGTCACCAGCGCCTTGCAACTCTCCATCAAGATTAGGGCAAAGCTAAAGGGGACTACTATTGGAGACGCTATTGGCCGCCAGGTACACGTTCGCCAACTTTCGCAAATAAAAATTGGCTAATTAATGAGAAAAACGAAAACATGGGAGATATGTAATTCTATTAGTCGATTGAGACCATGCGTGACGTATTGCCGCCAAATGTCACGAAAGGTGAGTATTACGTCTGTATTACGTGAGTAATGCTAGTTGAAGTAAGAAGTTTCTGAAAGTTGTCTTTAAGTACTTTATGAAGTTGAGCGTGAAATTTGGTTTCGCGTTTTATCTGAAGTTTGATCTGGAGTTAAAATTCTGACCAGAAGACGGGCTCGATTCCCGATTTGTAGTAAGCAAATTTTGTTTGATAATTAGTTCCTACGCACGTTTTAAATAACTTTGGCAGCAGTTCGTCTTTTAGTTCCTGTAACAAGGTGATACAAGAGAGCGCGCCATTGTAATGGTCTCCACCATGTTATATGGGAGTCGCAAGCCCTCTGCGTTAGTCCACACCGATGGTGACTAGGGGAAGTTATTGTGTCACTCTTCACGGCGGGGCTGGCGCCAGGGAATGTTCCAGAAGTTTGTCGCTGGAGGGGTAGCATGAAGGGGTGAGAGAAGAGGCTCTTTACTTTTCAGGTTGTGTTTGAGAACATGAACCGAAAGAAATATTTCTACAAATAACTAGACATGATACATCGATCATGGCCTGCAATATTGGCATGACTCGAAAAATTTAGTTTAAACATATAGTTTTCACGGGAGGTTGAAATCTTGGTATCACATTCTTAGTAAAATCAAAACCACTTGCAAATTGTCACAAGTATTGGTTATAATTTGAGTTATTAAAACATATTTCTTTACAGATAAACTAGGTGAACTAGAACAGCACATACTTTCTCGCGTTATTTCTAACTTTTTCAATTTTCAGACTTCAGGTAAATTCAGAGAGATCAACGAAAATGAGAACTGTGCCATTCGTTTAAGCGTCCCTTGTTCTATCCGTGAAAAATAAAGAAAAACATTGGAGTTGCTTTTGAAAAAATGTTCTGTAAATATCAAGCAGAAATTATG
>JAHLJT010008446.1:11370054-11575066 GCA_031308135.1 Acheta domesticus | reverse complement strand
TTTCTCTTTTCTTTTCTCTTTTCTTTCTCTTTTCTTTTCTCTTTTCTTTTCTCTTTTCTTTTCTCTTTTCTTTTCTCTTTTCTTTTTCTTTTCTTTTCTCTTTTCTTTTCTCTTTTCTTTTTCTCTTTCTTTTCTCTTTTCTTTTTTCTCTTTTCTTTTCTCTTTCTCTTTTTTCTATCTTTTCTTTTCTCTTTCATTCTCTTTCTTTTCTCTTTCCTTTTCTCTTTCCTTTTTCTTTCCTTTTCTCTTCCTTTTCTCTTTCCTTTTCTCTTTCTTTTCTCTCTTGTCCTTTTCTCATCCTTTTCTCATTCCTTCATTTTCTTTTCTGATTCCTTCTTTCCTTCCCTTTTCGCCTTTTTTTCCTGTCGAATGTCCCATGAAATAATTTGACACGGTTATACAGAACACATCACAATACACCCTCAGGCAGCGTTCCGCAGCCAACATCTACACGCAGCATTCTGTAGTATGATTCATTGTCTATTAACCTATATCTTCAGAACAAAGATTCACAACATTAAGCAATAGCACTCTCAAAGCTAAAAATTTAACTTTCTTCACTCCTATTCTCAAAACACACGCATCAGATATACCAACACTGTCGCTGAAATTCACTAAAAACACTCAAGCAATGTGACGTACATGTCGCATTGAACACAGCTAACAATCTTTGACACTCTTTGCAACAATAAAGATCTTATACCCTAGTCTCGAGACTAACAGAAATATCAATTTTGAAGAAAATCGGCTGAACGGTTTAGGCGCTAGCGTTGGCCCCAGACGGAGAGACAGAAGTTTTGCTGTTCATCAATTTTTCTGTATCAGGGACCCACAAACATGAATTTCGGCTAAACTATGCGTTAGATGATTTTTTTCTATATTTAGCAATAGAATGTTGTGAAGCTCTTTTTCGTTGCCAGGACCTGGCAATAAGTTTTTCTACCAAACATTCGCCTTTTTCCGGCACGCGATTACATAACTTTTTCTTCTTACGAAGTACTTCGGTAAGGGCAAGAAAGTAAAAACTACGCCTCGTAATTCCTCTTATAAGGATGCTAATGTCTTACACCCCACACAATTTTCTATTAACATGGATCTTATTTTCATCAATACAATTTAGTTAACTTAATGTTGATTTATGAACTGCCATATTGATAAAGTGTACCTTAAATGCATTAAATAAACTCCTTGCAATGTCCATTCGCCACCGTTAGTGGCTCGCTTTCCATCTAGTGGCCACTTCTTGTAATGGCCTCTTCTCCCACGAACGGATGTTGTGAAATCTCCCTCCCGCTCTGCTGGAAACACTGCGCGGGCGGGAGCGGGGGTGGAGGCGGGAAGCTGGGATTAGCGTGGCAATTATACCCCGGAACCTTTGAATATTCAGCGAATCAGGAATTCATTAAATTTAGTGCCTTTCTACGGTCCACTCTTTGCGGCTTTAAGCTGTTTTATTTACAAACTTGAAGCGAGCCCCCATTCAGCTAGAGGAGTAATTGCGTTATTCCTAACGTTCTGGCGCATAATTCAATACGTGATTAGCATGAATCGTTTAACGAGATATGCAGCTATAACACAATTGCTTAGTGTCAAGAATTCCGCGTAGTAATTCCTTAATGCAAATATTAGTAGCCTGTGCCAACACGCGAGAAAACAGAACTCGTAATTCAGAATGTAATATTCACGAGACGTGCTAACCGATGATGTGAGCTTCCATATTTTGAATAATTGTATGCTGCGCATAAATATCTGAGAAGCACTGTACTGATCTCGTGCAAAATCTGTCGCCATCCCCAACTGTTCAGAAATTTTCAAGTTAGGTAGCTGGGCTAAAAAAAGTTCACCTAATGAACTGAGGCTCATTAGTTCAATGAAGCCGATTTCTATTCATTTCATGTAAATAAAATTGTCTAAGTGTAAGGAGAAAAAAAACGTACTCATGAAAGGTTGATTTTTGTATTCACCATTTGTATACTGAAGGCAATCAGTAACGTGAGAATCGAATTACGAATTCGTATGTTCACGAATTGATTTTTTCTACTTCAAAAGGATAATCAAAGTAAAGTTTAAATATTTTTTGTCATTTTTTACTCCCTTCTCAATTTTATCGTTTGCACTAAGGAGCCGTACTGGAACATTGTTTCAGTTTTTCTTTAATAAAATTAAATCATTTTGCACAACTAACTCAAATTACCGAGATCAATATGATTAGATGTCTGTATTCATTTTAGAGGCCGGCAACGATCTAGTAAACTTTTTTAGTAAACGAGATTTCTCTCAGCAATTTTATAAATTGATACATGAAACAAGTCAATATTGGAAACTAGAAGAAATTCAGATTTTGTGTGAATGACCAGGAAAAATCAATTTTTACGCCCTGAATATATGTACTTAACGACGATTTAGATAAATTGATCTCTTTTAATATTCTAAATGAAATACTTCTACAAAAATGCATTTTGCTTGCTTGCGTATGAGCTCTTTTCAGTATGGTTGTACAAAATATGTATCACTGTGCGTAATACTTCGGCCGCGTGGAGATACAAGATTTGAACCAGCATTTCTTCTCCTATGTGTTATTTCATGGTAGTATAATTTACGAACCACCGCTTAAGATTGCAGAAAATTGTTTCCAAAAGCACCGGGAGATGTTGTAGGCATGATAAATGTCTGCAGAACACCTGAGAAGCATCTTTACACGACTTACAAGACATTCTTGTTAGCTGTTGGTTTGAGCCGAGGTCCGAGCTGTGGAACTAGTGTAAAATTTTTCCAATGGCCACGTGCTTAAAACAGTTTTGAAAAGCACGAACAAAATTGTTCACAAAGAATATCATTTAGTGGAAAAGAATCTGACTATCGTAATTATACAGGAGCACTTTTTTAATTATTTGAGGAGCAAATCAAGAAGATGTTATGGCATGTAACAGATAAAGAACGTCTAATTTCCAATAAATTGCAGTTCATTATAGAATAAAAGAGAAAAATTCTTTTTCCTAAATGACGTAATGTTGTATTCAATAAATACAGAAACAGTCGGCCCCGTGGCCGAGATCCCTAAAGCAGTAGTGACGTAGTGATCTCGGACGAGGGGTCGCGGGTTCGAATCCCACCTCGGGCATGGTTGTCTGTGTTCGTCCTTTCACCCCCTATCATACCATATCGTTTCATGCTCATACCATTACATTAAATCCAATAGTGGTCGCTAATGACCAAGTAGTTGACGCAACCTTAACAAGACACAAAAAAGTACGGAAATAAGGGTCAATTTAATTTCAATTAGCACTTTGTTTTGATAAATTTTCAAATCTTTTTTACTTCTTATGGTGTTTAAAAAATCGATGTATTCAATGAACGGGCAAAGGATAACTGCCGGCTGCAATCCGCTACCTGCTATTCGTATTCCGACGCGATTGGCTATCCGCATAACAGTCAATTTGATTTCAACGTCAATTAGCAGTTTGTTTTGATACATTTTCAAATCTTTTTTACTTCTTATGGTCTTTAAAAAATCCATGAATTCAATGAACGGGCAAACTTCAATGAACAGGCATTATTTAATTATTAGTTAGTAAGTTAGGTTTATTAGAATAGTTATTTTATTATTATTATTATTATTATTATTATTATTAATTATTGTTACGATTATCAGTATTGTGATAATTATTAGATGCATCGGTTTGTAGTATTTGTATTCAAGTGTGGTGACGTGTTGTGAATTGGAGTGGAGTGTATTAAAAGTCGTATATGTTAGTATAAATTATCTGTGCAGGACAACTATAAATGCCGAATTAATGCGGTTATTGTTATTAATGCATTATTGTTAACATTGTTATCCTATCATTATTATTATTATTGTTGTTGTCTTAAAATAATTTAAGTTACATTGTATTTAATTCATAATTATATATGAATATATTTAAATTTTAGTGTTCCGCCACCAGGTTGCATAAACCTACCTGCGGAAATAATAAATATCTATCTATCTAAAGGATAAATGCCGGCTGTCCTAGTTCTTGTTCGGCTGCAATCCGCTACCTGCTATTTCACAGGTAGCACGCGCCCCTGTGTGCCTACAAGAAAAGCGGCCTGTGACAAGAAATCGATGGGAGGGCAGCCGCCGCCGCGGCCGGTGGGATGCCTGAGCGGATCAGATCGGAGTGGCATCCACGTGGGAGGAGGGGGGATCGCCGGTAGCGGAGCTGCCGTATAAAACGTCAGGCAAAGTAGCATTAATTTGCGTGTCGCGGCGACGTTGCAGCCGGTAGATTTAAGCCGTTAAACCGCGTATGGCTTTCGGACAAGTCAGAATTATCTGGCGTATTAACTAAAGTGGCAGTTAAATCCAATTGGCATCCGCTCTGCATATATTTCGCGCTCTCCATTAGACTAAGCATTAAGCAGCCTCGCCGGCGGCTCGTGCGGAAATATTTGCCCAATCACCGAGATTATTGTGGGATTGGAGCTTTCCAGAGCGACGTGCAGGCGCCGGCGGGAGGGGCGGCGGGGGCGGCAGGGGCGGCAGGGGCGGCGGGGGCGGCGGGGCGGCGGGGCGGCGGGGCGGCGGGGCGGCGGGGCGGCGGGGCGGCGGGGCGGCGGGGCGGCGGGGCGGCGGGGGCGGCGGGGCGGCGGGGCGGCGGGGCGGCGGGGCGGCGGGGCGGCGGGGCGGCGGGGGCGGCGGGGCGGCGGGGCGGCGGGGCGGCGGGGCGGCGGGGCGGCGGGGCGGCGGGGCGGCGGGGCGGGCGGGGCGGCGGGGCGGCGGGGCGGCGGGCGGCGGGGCGGCGGGGCGGCGGGGGCGCGGGGCGGCGGGGCGGCGGGGGCGGCGGGGCGGCGGGGCGGCGGGGCGGCGGGGCGGCGGGGCGCGGGGCGGCGGGGCGGCGGGGCGGCGGGGCCGGCGGGGCGGCGGGGCGGCGGGCGCGGGGCGGCGGGCGGCGGGGCGGAGTGCACGTGTGTGTGTGTGCATTGGACTGGCCACGCTGGGCAGGAAGCAATGCTTCCCGGTGGCGATTTCCGCTTTTCACAAATGACTTCTTCACAATCACTTCTCATTTATTGCCGTTAAATGTGTATTTATTCCAGTCGATTTATTATTAGTTTCTACAAATGCCAATCGAAATACTTCAATTTTCGAAAGCTTTCCACCTTTTGTAGACAATTTCAATTAATATTTGTTGTACGTTAATAAATATATTAAATATCGTTCTATTTTAACTGACATCTACGTGCTACAAACTGGAGGGTTGGCCAAATATCTCTACTCATAGTAAATATAGAGACAAATTAATTTGCCATCTCCACAACGATTTTAGTGACTTTGGTTGTATCCGAAAGTTTGCTATAAAACATTTAGAGTATCATATGTTTTATACAAATATTCTAATTTTTTTCAATTTGTACAGTGTGTTTCATTTATCCTTCCTCCTCAATTTAGTAACTTTTACAACGGGTAGAGGCTTTTGTTCACATAGGAATTTATTCCACTATACATTTTAACTCTGTGACATTTAACAATGGTCTAAATTTAAAAAAAATATTCACAGAAAATCTTTGTGGATGAAGTCATTTTGGAGAAGGTGAGACATAGCACTCCTAACCTGAGATGTATAGAGCATATGTTCTAAAGTAAGAGACTATAAATTTGAAATTGTATCTGGAGAATGTTCGTTTTGAAAAGCGATACTGAAATAATTCTTATCATTAAAATGTAAAGAATACACGGAAAATATCTTAGTCACATACCACAAACGATAAATGTTTTATGATATTTTTAATAATGAAACTGATAATTGTCTAACATCTGGATAATGACGAAAAGTAAAACAATATAACCAAGCAGCGGAAGCAGTGAATTAAAAGTTATCAATAAAATGAATCATAAGATGTTACTTTTCCTTGCAATTTGAAAGTATTCTTTTTCCGTGCAAATACCTTAAGTGTGTTGAATTCAGTCCGCAAAATAGTCTATACATTATGGATGGTTATATACAATTTAATCTTGGCGCGGATATACGCAAAACCTATTTTGCGGGTTTATTATGACGTAAACTCATCGATGACATTAATTTCCTTATCTCGTAATCACGCGACAAGGTCTCAGCTTGGCACCCTGGAGAAGCTTGGAAAGGGAATTTGTATCTCCGGGAATTATGTTGGCCACACTGGCAGATGACAGTAGCGACAAGTACAGAGGGTCGGGAGCACGGAGCCTCATCGAAATCTCAGGGTCACCTCTAACGGACACCCTGCTTCAGCTCCATCGAAATTCCAAAGGAAACCCAGCAACAGGACTAAACAGATCCCTAGTATGAACCGTAATGAAACCCTAGCGTGAGCCTAACGGAACTCCAGGGTCAGTCCTGACCTCAGCTCCAGGGAAGATCTGGTGACAGTGGTTGCTTCAGCCCAGTCTTCGGCACCTTCATGTCAGCTACAGATTGAACCTCAGCGTCAGCCCCAGCGTCAAGCCCCAGCGTCAGTTATAGCGGAACGCCAGCGCCAGCCACTTCAGAGCTCTAGCTTCAGCTACAGCGCTAGCCAGAGGGGCAGCGACAGTGGTAGCCACATCAGTCACAGTGTCAGAACAGCGTCAACTAAAACAATCAACAACCAAATCCTCCCCCAGCAAAAGTCACAAGGTCAGCTCGCTAAGCTCCGCTGCAGCTTTGAGCCTGACGTCGGGTACTCGCCGTCTGCACGGCCACTCCTCCCCTCAACCGTTGCCCACTTCCGTTACCTTTATGAGAACGCTATTTGGTTGAAGATTTGCTTTGATCTTCATTTATGTATTCATAATTTGATCAAAATTTCTCAAAGGACTTTGTACCGTTCTGAAAGTAAAATTGATCGCGGCCGTCTGCGCTAAGTTCAGCTTTCGCGCGGCATGGGCAGCCCCATATCATGACGAAACGTCGTGGGCCCGACGTTGCAAACCACACTCGTCACACCATGGTCCTTTCCACCAACTCCCACACTGCCATTTCCTCCTACAAGCTTCAAGCCTCCCTCGGTTGCACAACAGCAGCCCTGCCTCGCCCTGCCTCCACTCCTCCCCTCCCCTCCCCATCACCGTCCCTCCCGTCCCCACCTCCTCCCCCTTCGTCTCTGTCCCAACCCTACCCGCCTCCTACCCCTCCCTGTCTCCGCCCCTCCCCTCCCCGTCGCCACCCTCCATACCTCCCCGCCTCCACCCCTTTCAGCCACCGCCCCCTCTTTCCTCCACCTCCGCCACTCCACATCATTGCTCCCTCTCTCGCCCCCTCCTCTTCCCCTCCCACTGCCACTCCGGCTCGCTCCGATTCCGTTCGGGCCCACTCCGCCTCCGTTCCCCTAGCTTCCGCCCCCCCCTGAGCATTTCACGCTTCCTCCCCTCCCACCTTCCCCGTCCTCTTCTTCCTCCTCCTCCTCCTCCTGTCGCTGCGCCGTCCGAAGGGCCGTCACCCGCAGCCGCTGCCCACTCACCCCGCCCCCTCCGCGCCGCCCCTCCGTCCCTGTGCGCCCGCCGTCCCCGCCGCTGCGCGTCGTGGCTGGAGACCGGCGATGCATGATTAATTGTCGGCCCCCATTAGCGCGGCCGCTTGCAAATCGAGTCGTCGCGCGCGGCGGAGCGGGGACGGGTGGCCGGCCGGCGGATGTCAGGCGGGACCGGAGGTGACGGAGTGGTGGCAGGGCGGAAGAGGGCGGGGCGGGGTCGGCTGGCCGGCCGGCGGGTGTTCAGGCGGGGACCGGGAGTGAGGGAATGGTGGCGGGGCGGAGGTAGCAGCGGGCGGGGACGGCGGCCGGCCGGTGGCTGTCAGGCGGGGACCGGAGATGGGGGAGTGGTGGCAGAGAGGAGGTAGCAGGGGGCGGGGCAGGGATGGCTCGCCGCTCGGCGGATGTCAGGCGGGGATCGGTGTTGGAAATGTGGTGGCGGGGTAGAGGGGGCGGGGCGGGGGCGGCTGGCCGGCCGCCGGATGTCAGGCGGGGACCGGGGGGTGGGGGAGTGGTGGCGGGGCGGAGGTAGCAGGAAGCGGGGCGGGGACGGGTGGGTGGGGGGCGGGGGCGTGGCGGGAGGCACTGCGCAGGTGACGCCGCTCCGCTCGCCCGCCCTCACAAAACAGCGAAATAGAATAACGGTGAAATTTCATCCGGCGGCGGTGGGGTGGGCGTGGCGGGGGGCGGCCACCCGACGCGGTGCCCTGCGCCGCAGCCGAGCGGACGCCAGCCGCTGGGGCGCGCGGGCACGGGACAGCCGGATATGTGACGAGGCGAGTGCGGGGAAAGGGGTGCAGAGAAGAGTAGGGCTACGGAGTGGAAAGGAGAGGGAGAAAAGAGAGAAAGGAAGGGAAGGAGGGAGGGACGATAAATAAATGTATTTATTGCGCCGCTGTGACACGAGCAGGCGAAAAATACACTCAATAGTACTTAATAAAAATAATGAGACATAATATAATTCTACAATTAGTCAATAAAACATTCGTTTGAGTTGTTAAAGTACAAAGTTGTTTTAGAAAATTACGTAAGTACTTTGATGAAATAGGGTATACGTTGAAATGTTCTTCTTGGAATATCGACTTTTTTAAATTTTAAATCAATTAAGTAAACTACATCGGGTTCCAGTCGCCGTAAGTTTTAACTTCCCGGGTGGGCGGTGCCCCTCTACATACATGGATTTGAAATGCCGTAAGCCTACGTACAGATCGACGCAGGATATCGCCATTCGGCGGGGCAGTTTCTAGTGGTTTCGCTAACAAACGGGACACGGGATTGCGCTGGCGATCATTGCTTCCTCTTACCTTATCCTATCTTCTCACCTCACTTGCAAAAATCCTGACATACACTAGTCAAGATGAGTACCACATGTCGGGAGACCACTCGGGAGCTTACAGCGTGTCCCGGCTGGGGCGGTGCTCCCCGGGTGTCCCGGCTGCGATAGTGCTCGCTGGTAGGACATACCTGGTTAGGGAAATCCAAAATCCGACGACTGGCTCGGCGCCGGATCCCACCAGCCAGAGGACCAATTTCACAGCCACCTACCGCGATAAAAAAACATGTATTACACTTACGGGACTAAGGACTATAGTAGTGACCTTCATTAACCATAGCAGTGACCATAAGTTACAATTGTAGTGATAATTACAGTAACCATTGTAGTGACCATAGTAGTGACCTGACCTTCACTGGTAGAATATTACGCCGTCAAAGTTCAAATCACATCGTCTAAGATATAGGTAAATTTTATTTATTTAGTTTTTCCGCGTACACGTCATATATTACTTGTAATATAAACATGTTTAAACCTGTAGGTATACTAAATTAAATATTTACAAATATAAATTACCTGTATTTACATATTTTCCTTTTAAATTGTTTAATTTTGTCAAAAAAATAATTTAAACTCTTTATCAAGTAAACTTTGAACGCATAGTTCTACTGAAATTAATCACTAAATTTTGTGTGTGTCTCGTTTCACTTATTCTTTTATCCATTAATCTTTGTATTCTATTTTCTTCACTTACAGAAATCTGAAATTTAATTAATACATAAATAAAAATGATCATGGGCCCACATTTCAAAGTTTCTATCAAGCCTGGCACTAGAATGTATCTTTTGCATTGAATTACTGCCCTCATAGTTCAGTTTGTTTGCATCTATGATTCCTTAATTCCGGATTTTTTGGCTTCAATTAATATTGTTGCATAATGCAATGACGAAAGATTATTTCTTTGAAGTTATCCGTACTATTTCCTCGAAGTGAATGAGTTAGTTTATCTTCTGTATTTCTTCCGCTATAAAAAATCATAAATTTAGTCTAAAATTATTTTCTAAACAGGTTTATCACATATTTGATTAATATAAATTATCAACAATATTGGGGTTATAAGATGACCCTTGTGGACCATCTAAATCTATACCAATTTCATGTAAGATAATATTACTACAGTTTACTATTTGCTTCAATTTCCAATTTTACGTCTTCCTTGTTTCCGTAGTTCTTCATTATCTCAATGAGCATTGTACCATTAATAGTTTAAAAAATGGTATTTTGTGGTCCAAATTTTCCTTTCCTTCCTGCATCAATATTCATCTTCCAATCGTCTAATTGTATTTTTGTTTCACTTGACTATTTCAATAGACTCATTTTATTGTTTTTATTTTTTATTTCTTCTATTTCATGTAAAATATTTTCATATATGGTAACTTATTTCTTGGCCTAAATACGGCTACTTCTTTGTATTTGTCACTATCGAAATCGCCAGACTATTCCTGTGGAATTTTTCCACGTTTACGTAAAATCTTTTTCTAGGGCATTATAATTTTCCGTAATACTACTTCTAATAACTCATAATATTCTTTTAACATTTATGGCGTAATATCGTGTTTTTTTGTAATTCGAAGCTAATTCTATGTTATTCCGCCTTTTCAACCAATTAACATTGACTAAACTCATTTTCACTTCAACTTGCTCCTTGCTTGCCAATATTTTAATTCCCTGTGATAACAGTTTGAACAGTATTACTAATGCAACTTATAAAATATTTATATTTGTTAGCTGTAGTGAATAGTTATTTTACATGCGGTTTATTTTAACAATTTCTATTTTAATGTGTTGTCACGAATATTATTACTTAATGGTTCTTCTAATCTGTATATTACATCTGATACATTTACTGTCTCGTATTGCAAATTACTTAATCATCTAGGTCTTTCGTTACCTGTGTGAGAACACCATTTGAATGAATATTTGCTTTTATCTTCATTTATGTGTTTTATGATTTGATCAAAATTTGTCATCAGACCTTGTACTTGTACTTTAGTTTTAGGAACGTAACATGAATTTTCAAGGATTACTATTCAGAAGTATAATTTATTGTTTTCCTCTTTTCATTAAACATTCTTAAATAGGTTTCACGTTCCTTGGTTGTTGCTTCATGATCAATTGGAATATCAGTTAATTTTAGCCTTCTGACGTCTTCACAGTTCACGCATCCCCTATTGTAGTTCATATAATACGAACACTCACAAAATCCTCACACAAGTGATAAGAATATCGTATAAGAGTGAGAGCTGTTTTTATTGGCAAATTTTCATTAAATATTGGGAGCTCTTTTTGGAAAAAAGTCTGTGGACATTTCTGAAAGTACGCAATTTTCAGTTCATTTTCACAAATATATTTTTCAGTTTTGGAGAACCTTATTAGAAATCATTTAATGCCAATGTAAATATGAACGATGTGAAAGATGTATCAACAAATTACATTTGTGTAATTTTTTAAAAACAAATATCAAAATGGCATTTATTGCATGATATTCAGTGAATTTTGCACGGCTCTTGAACAAATATTAGGCAGAATATGAATAGTGTTCTACTTTTTCTCTCTGGAGCGTAATGCAAGCATTTAGGTAATGTAAGTATGGTAGGTAATGAATATATTTATTTTAGGGACTTAACTGGAAAAAATGTTTGCATCACCTGTGAAATTTTCATTTTCTTACGTTTATTTCCATAAAATTTCAAATCATATGTTTTAATCTATTACAAACTAACGTTATTGAGTAGTGAACATATTGTATAACGACCCTTCTCAGGGGGGCGAGTGTCGAGGCGTTCCCACGAGGTGGGAGGGCCGAGCGCCCCGGAGAGGGGAGCCCGCATGTGGTTGACATTTGGCAGGCTACGTTCCGGGGTCAGTCGAAGGGGCGGTTTCCTGGAATGTCATTTTTTTTGGAAGCGAGCGGTGGGGGAGAGCTGGTAGAAGCGAGGAGTGTCGAGGAGGGTAGTCTTAGAAAAGAAATGTAACAGGAAGGTTGCGACGTTTGGACGCTTCCTCTCCGATTTAGGGCAATTTATACTTAATAAATTAATTAGTAAAGTAATCTGTGTTTGCTTCATGAAGAGCAGGAGAAACCCTAACAGGAGAGAAAGAAAACTGGTGGCAGCGATGGTGATGTCGGAAGAAAACCGTTAATTGAAGATTGAAGTATTGCCAGTGTGTGCAACGTATGGGAACTGTATTTATGTGTGTGTAAGATACGCACTAGTACGCAACGCCGCAACTTTATGTGAAACGTATGTACGTGAATCACGGGAAATGTTTCGTGAGAATTTGTGAAAAGTTGAACTGGAAATCGGTGACAGGATAACCAATCCTATGAACTGTCGTGAGCGAACTGTTTAAGCGGGATATCCAGGTATCCATCACGTGGTGTTGTGTGACCGGAGCAGTGACGAGTTCTGTTACGGAGATATCAAGCGAAGGCTTGTAGAGTGGCAGAATCTGTCGGAGGCGACCGGGAAGCGACCGGAGAACGTGAAATGATGGTTATCGAGCTGTGGACCCTTAAATGCTTCGCAGTTGCCGTGTGACGGGAGCAGTGGCTAAATTCTGCAGCAGAAATATCAAGCAGATGTCTTGCGGAGTTGCAGAATCTACCGGAGGCTGCCTGGAGGTGACTAGAAATACGAAACGACTGTGAAAGAGCTGTGAACTCTTACGGACTTGCAGTGCCTTGTGACGGGAGTAGTGGCGAATTTCTGTGACGGAGACATCAAGCAGAGGGCTTGGGGAGTTGCGGAATCTGCCGGAAGCTACCTGGAGGTTACTGGAGAACGAGATCGACGGTGAACGAACTCTGTGAACTTGACTGTTGGAACAAGAATATTTACTAAAGTATTTTGTTGTGTGACGCCAGAATTTAGCTGTATCTGGTGATAAAGTGCTGATAAATCAGGTGAGCTTACTTTCCTTGTTTGCATGCAAATTGTGTGTAGCTTACTATTCAGCTGGTTATTGCTATTGTATTGCATTGTTACTTGTAAAACAAAATGTCGGGATTATCGAAAGATGTTTTGTTAGAGCTCGCGGAAGCACTAGGAATTGAGTCGCCTCTGAATATGACCTTAAGACGTCTTGAAATTGCAATTAAGTGTCATTCGGATTTCGATGAGGAATGGTTTCAAGGGAGTCTAGAGAGAATAGAATTAGCTAGAGTTGTTTACGCACGCTAGCGGCAGGAGACCGCCCGCGCCTCTGTCGGGTTGCCGCCCCCTAGCAAAGGCACAGGTTCACTCTTTGCGGTAGCCGGCAAAGGCGTCCATTGTCTTCAAACGGGCGCCGCCGCCGGCGGTCGCCAACGGCCGCATTTTGTCGCACGCCGCGCCACCGCGGCCGCCCGGATGCGCCTCCCCCTCCCCACTCAGCGGGACAGTAAAGTTTCGGCCGCCGGGGGTACTTCGCCTCTGTGCCCAGAGCCGCCGGACCCCCCCCTGCGGCGGGGGTGGGCGTTTCAGAGCCCCTTCGGCATGCGCGGCCCGTTGCTGCCCTTCTAAGCTGCCGCACCTCAGCGCCCCGCCTCTTGTCTCGGGGCCCAAGTCCTGCATCCACCCAACTCACATCATTTCCCCCTCCGCCACGCCTTCGGGGGCGGTTGTCTTTTATTTTTCGGGAGCCATCGCGCGCAGAGAGATTTTTCTGGCAGACATCGCTCAGAGGACAGAGCGTCATGTTGCATTCAGGGCCGCTGCCATGAGCAGAGTCACTTTCCGCGGCAGTCATGCCTTACGCTGTCGAGTCGACACACGCGCCATGCCATGCAGTGAAGTATCTTAACGCCACAACGGCTGCAGGCTGGATTTAGGGCTACAGGCTGCCCAACTCAATCAGGGCTACAGGCTGCCCATCAAAGTGCGCCACACTGGCATTCATTTTGACCGACATCGCTCGCACATTGTGGCGCGTTAGTGAGCGGCGGCACGGCTTCAGACCACGGCGGCATACACGCCGCTTCATCGAGTCCGGGGACGCCGCACATCGGATCCGTTTGGTGCTGTTTGTCATCGCAGAGGCATCGCCGCAGGCACATCGAGCTCCAGCGGTGACTACGAGCGGTACGAGCGGTACGAGCCCGGCAAACGTGAACATCCGCATATCAGGTACCTGTTCTTGACTCCAGCGGTGCCGAGCTATTCAAAGACATTTGAACACTCCAGTAATTGCCTTAACGTTTAGCATTATTCATTTATTGTATTCTTTCTTTTCTATTTAGTTTGCACCTTCTGTATTCATTAATTTTAAGACTTAGAATTAGTATTTTTATTAATATTTCACTGCTCGGGCCCGGCATGCATTGTATATAGTATAATAGTTTGAAATTGTTTGTTTTTCCCTTCTTTCTTAGTTCATAAGTCTTATCTCATCCAAGAGGCATCAAACTCTAATTTCAATTTAGTTTATTAAATTCATATTCAATTATATAGTTCGCGTTTTGTCTATCTCTCGGCCGATCCTTCATTTCCTCTTTCGAGGTGGTCCTCCGTTCCCCTTCTCTTTTAGTAGCCCTCTGGCTACAGTCACCTGAGCTACCGGAGGCCGATATGTGTGTGTGCTGTGTGTCGACATAGCCAGCAGTCTAGTCCTGCTGTCGGCTCATCATCGTGCGTGGCGCCGTGTGAGAGGTGGGTACCAGGTGAGTACCGCATCGGCACGCGCTCACAGGGCACGGACACGCGGTGCGCATACATATTGTAGCAAAAGAAAAAGAAAGGGAAAAAGAGTTAGAATTAGCTAAATTAGAAAAAGAAAGGGAAAAAGAGTTAGAATTAGCTAAATTAGAAAAAGGAAGGGAAAAAGAGTTAGAATTAGCTAAATTAGAAAAAGAAAGGGAAAAAGAGTTAGAATTAGCTAAATTAGAAAAAGAAAGGGAAAAAGAGTTAGAATTAGCTAGGATTGAGGCTGAAGTGAGAATCAGAGAAGTTGAAACGGCTTCTAGAGATAGGTCGGTTGCAGATGACAGTCATGTTACTGGACAGAATAATAGATTTCACGAAAGTAGGCAATCCTTGTTAAAATAAATGGGTAAATTTCAACCGGATGTGGAAGAAATTTATCTTTTCATCCAAAGATTTGAGCAGAATGCGAGAGCTGATAACCTTGATATAGGAAGATGAGCTCATTTCGTAACGTGTTTGATGCCCCTTCCGTGGCTGAATATGTTACTCGCGAAAATATGGATGGAGTTGCATCGTACGAACAGATTAAAGAGTGGCTAATTAATAAGTATCAAGTGACGCCGGAAAAATTACGCCAACAATTTTTCGAAATCAAGAAAACCCCGAACCAAACTTGGAAGGATATTTCTTATGAGCTCTACACGAAATTATCAGGTTGGGTTAAGAGTATGCAGGTAGAGACATTAGATGAATTGTTATCATTACTCGTGTCGGACAGAATGAAACTGTTAGTTCCATACCAGGTAAGAGAGCAGCTTTTGATGCAGTGGCCCAAATTTAAAAACCATAAAGAGGTTTCTGATATTTTGCAACAATTTGATGATGCCAGGTCAGGTAGTGGGTTCAAAACTAGCGATCAGCTCATAACGGAAAATAGAACAAAAAGAGGGCAAGCGAGTAATATTAACAAATGGTCGAAGAGCGGAACAAATAATTCTGAAAAGGGTAAATTTGAAATAAAAGAAAATAGAGGTTCTCGGGAAATAAAATCATTGCCTACACAGATTAATAAAATTGTTCCTCTTCCTGCTGATGCCGAGAAAAGAAGGGCATTTACCTGTTATTATTGTGGATCAGTAGGGCATATTAAAAGGCACTGTCCTAAATACAAAAGTGAAGTAGATTCTGGAAAATATGAAAGGGTTCAGGAAGTAGAGGTGCAACCTGTCTTAGAAGTGAACAAGGTAGGACTAGAAATTCAAAATCCAGGACTAGGGAAAAGAAATTGTCAATTTGATATGAATGATAGGTACAGCAACAACTTAATTAACGGTTATTCTATTAAGGTTCTCCGCGATAGTGGGGCTAGTATTGACGTGATTTCCGGGAAGTATGTAGATAGAAGTCACTTCACGGGGGAGTCTGTTTGGGTTAAAAACCCTCTAGCAGAGGAACCGGTTTTTCTTACCTGTGGCAGAAGTTGAAATTGTCGGATCATTTGGAAAAATTTTCGGCAGAGCTGTAGTGGTTCCTGATAGCCATGAAGTTAATAAATATTTGCTTGGGAATGAAACAGCTAGGAAAATCGATGAATTAAATGACAAAAGACTTATTGAAGGAAATGTTTTCACTTCTGAAAATAAAGATGAAATTGAACATGTAGTGAATGAGGTTAAAACGAGGGCGGCTAGATTAAAAGAGGAGAGAGAAGAAGAGCGAGAGCAAGAATTGTTAATTGTGGAGCAGCATGAAAGAGAGCTGGATTCTCAGGAACAGGAAGACAGTGATAGGGAATTCGGGAATTCTGAAAATGAATCAGATGAGGTAGGAGAACAACCATTGCATTGCAAAATAGCATGTTTTACTAAAGAGAAATTCATTAAGGCTCAGGAAGGAGATATTAAATTGAAAGAACAAATAGATAAAATACACAACGGGGAACGTGATGATAGATTTATAATCAGGCAAGGTGTTCTGTTATACAAGGCACCCAACAATGATTCGGAAGGGTTAATAGTTGTGCCAGAGAGCTTGCGAAATGATCTATTGTCTTTTATTCATGATCATGGAGTGGCGCATTTGGGAATTTATAAGACACGGAAAGCTTTGGAAAAGTATTTCTATTGGCCCAATTTCAAAAATGATGTAACGAAATTTGTGCGATCTTGTGATCGATGTCAACGAGTGGGTTATGGGACAGACAAGGGAAAAGCACCGCTAGTTCTCGTTCCCACTGTAACGGATGGTTTCGAGAAGGTGTGCATAGACACTGTAGGACCGTTTCCAGTCACTACAAATGATAATAGATATATTCTGACTCTGATTTGCGAAATGTCTAAGTATCCAGAGGCTGTTCCATTAAAAGACATACAGTCAGAAACTATTGTACACGCTTTATTAGAAATGTTCTCCAGAATCGGATTTCCGAAAGTGGTGCAATCGGATCAAGGCAGGTCATTTGTTAGCAATTTAACAAGTGAGTTTTTGGAAGAAATGGGAATTCGAGTACTGCATAGTTCAGTTTATTACCCCCAAACAAATTCAGTAGAGCGCTGGCATAGAAGCTTAAAGAAGGTGTTACGAACCGTGTGTCACGAACAACAAGAGAGTTGGGATCGCTTCTTACCGGGTGTCCTACTAGCATTTCGAACAGCTGTTCATGAAACTACGGGATTTGCTCCATCCGAACTAGTTTACGGTCGGGAAATTCGAACTCTGACATTATTGAAGGAACAATGGCTAGGACAGAAAATGACAGATTCATCAGAAACACCTGTAACTGAATATGTATTTAACATAATAATCGGTTGCGTAGATGCAGAGATCTGGCGATCGAAAATACCGAGAAAGCTAAAATTAAGGTAAACGGTATTATGACAAAAACGTTAGAGTCCGAAATTACAAACCGGGAGATAAGGTACTTATTCTGTCAGTATTGGGAGGAAGTAAATTAGGAGTAAAATGGAAGGGGCCAGGTGAAATTATAGAACAAATCTCACCAACCAATTATTGGGTTAAATTCCATGACACTAATAAACAACAAGTGTATCATCATAATTTGTTAAAACCTTACTACGAAAGAATAGAAGGTGTGAACAATGTAGATTTATTAAGCAGTATTGATGAAGAGGTGAGTGATGATGAAATCCTTGAAATAGAAGAGAAGGTGAATCCGGAGTGGATTAAAGAAAGCAAGTTAGAGGAAAGGGTAAATAGTGAGCAGGTTGCCCAAATAGTGTCATTACTAGCAGAGTTTAAAAATGTATTTTCTACAAAACCCGGGAA
This sequence comes from Acheta domesticus, assembly GCA_031308135.1. NCBI lineage: Eukaryota > Metazoa > Arthropoda > Insecta > Orthoptera > Gryllidae > Acheta > Acheta domesticus. Next base: position 11,557,357 of record JAHLJT010008446.1, on the reverse strand, counting down.
AACTGATGAAGTAATTCATGACATCCAACTAACTGAGGAACCCTCCTTTAAAACAAAATGCTATCGTTTCTCTCCTAGGCAAAGAGAAATAGTACAGAAGGAGATTAAAAAGATGTTAGAATTGGGAGTTATCAAAGAGGGGGTTTCAGATGTGTTATCTCCCATGATTTTGGTTGAGGCGCCAAATAGAGAACCTAGACTCTGTGTAGATTACCGGCAGCTGAATTCTATTACGAAACCACGCATGGAGCCGATGCCTCATATTGAGGACAGGATCAACGAAGTCGCTAGTGCCAAATTTATTACTCTATTTGATCTTTCAAAGGGCTATTGGCAGATTGGCATGTCTCCGAACGCACAAAGGTATGCTGCTTTTGTGACGCCAAATGGAACTTACGTTCCTTTAAGAATGCCATTCGGGTTGCGAAATGCACCTTATGAATTTTGCAGACTTATGCGGCATGTGTTTGAAGGTCTTACGTGTGTCGTTACCTATTTAGATGATATTGCGGTAATATCACCCACCTGGGAAGCTCATTTAAGAGATATTCGCCAAGTGTTGGAGCGGGTAGATCGGTTTGGTCTTACGATCAAACCAAACAAATGCAAAATTGCGCAGGACCGGGTCTGTTATTTGGGACATATGGTAGGACGGGGATGTCTTAGTCCGGTTCAGTCGAAGGTTAAGGCTATTTCTGAATATCCTACACCTAGAAATAAAACTGAAATTAGAAGATTTTGTGGACTGATATCTTATTACGCGCGATACATTCCCAACATGGCGGTCATAGCAGCTCCGCTGACTGATTTGACAAAGGGAAAACCTAGAAAGGGAATCATAACTTGGAATGAGAGTTGTCAGAAAGCATTTGATCAATTAAAGAATATTTTAGTATCTGCTCCAGTATTAGAAGTTCCCAGAGCCGATTCCGAATTTATCATGCATACAGATGCTTCGGACTCAGGTGTCGGTGTCGTGTTGAACCAATTAAACAGTGCTAATGAAGAACATCCAGTTATCTATCTTAGTAGGAAATTTAGAGGAGCGGAATCTCATTATTCTGTGATTGAAAAAGAATGTTATGCTCTAGTCTGGGGAATCAAAAAGTTAAGGTACTATTTAGATAATTGCAAACCATTCACCATTATTACTGACAATAATCCCCTTAGCTATCTTCATTCCAAATCACCTACAAATTCGCAAATCATGAGATGGATATTGTTCCTTCAACAGTTCAATTTCAAAATAAAACATCGGAAAGGGAAGGACAATGTAAATGCTGATGCTCTCAGCAGAATGTATCAGAAATCAGCTGATTAGTGGTGTACATACGTGTGCAAACAAGTACCCTGGAAGTGAGACTCTAGGTCACTAACGTACATTGAGATAATTCCTATACGGTTCATGAAAATGAAGCTTACGATTGAAAGTGGTGGATGTGTGTACTCAATGTAAATTAAGAATTCTTATATGTCATGAGTATTTCTATTTTTCAGTAATTCAAGTGTCTATGTAAATTAAGAATTCTTATATGTTATGTGTATTTCTATTTTCATCAATTCAATGTTCTGTGTAAATTAAGTGTTCTTGAATGTTATAGGTGATTTCTAGTTTCAATATTTGACGTCTTCTAGGTAAATGTCGTATCTGTATTTATGTGTATGATCCAATTTCAATAATTGTAGGTACGTAAGTGTCACTATGTACGTCATGTATGGGTAGTGTTCGTTACTTAATGTGCTTAGCGAACTGCCAGGCCCATCTTACGAACCGAGGAGGGGAGGGTTTTATAACGACCCTTCTCAGGGGGGCGAGTGTCGAGGCGTTCCCACGAGGTGGGAGGGCCGAGCGCCCCGGAGAGGGGAGCCCGCATGTGGTTGACATTTGGCAGGCTACGTTCCGGGGTCAGTCGAAGGGGCGGTTTCCTGGAATGTCATTTTTTTGGAAGCGAGCGGAGGGGGAGAGCTGGTAGAAGCGAGGAGTGTCGAGGAGGGTAGACTTAGAAAAGAAATGTAACAGGAAGGCTGCGACGTTTGTACGCTTCCTCTCCGATTTAGGGAAATTTATACTTAATAAATTAATTAGTAAAGTAATCTGTGTTTGCTTCATGAAGAGCAGGAGAAACCCTAACATATTGTGATCAAAATATTAATTTAAAACGTACTATGATGTATTTATAAGGTTTTAACTTTAGGATTAAATACAGTATTTTTTTGAAACAGAGATTAGACAAAATAGTCAACGATTTCATTACAAATTCTCATTATAATTAAATGTTAAAGAAATTTCAACTCGACAATGACATTATCAAACAAAATAAATCAAACAAGGTATTTTCCAGGCAAATACTAAATATAACTTTTTAATAAAAACTGTATTTTAATGTGTAGAAATAGATTTTAATACTGTACATTTTCTCTCCGAGTTTTTTTACAGCTTTACACCTCCGGGGCATTGAAAATAATAAACAATTAATAGCTTGTTCCAAAATTTGATTGACCTATAAACTATGAATAGCCTGTTGAAGTTACTACTTATTTCTGGGGTTCTTTCGGGAAACTGCATTTCCAATTAATTTCCAGCAATTCTCAATCGGATTTAAGTCCGGGCTGTTTCCTGGACTGTCAAAAGTTTTCATTTGATGTTTTATCAGAAATATTTTTATCATTTGACCTCTATGGAAAGGTAGCGAATCATCCTGAAAGTTGCAGTTCTTTGCTGATCCAAAGTGTTCGGGAATTAATGGAAATAGTATGTTTGATAAAATGTCAATGAACTTCAGAATTTGCTGTTCTTTGCAACATGTGCAATTGCATCTACTCCTTTCGTACATATGCAACCCCAGGCCAGCTGACTTTCAGGTAATTTAACTTTAGATGCCACGCAGTCAGGAAAAAAATATTCGTCACTTCCACGACGAACCATCTTACCATCATTTCCATGCAGATTGAATTTTGACTCATTCGAGAATATTATTCGTGCTCACATTTCTTCAGTCCATTCTGACTTCTCTTTTGCCCATTTTAATCCAGCCTGCCTCATCTTCTTATTCAGTAATGGCTTGTTCCATAGTCTACTTGCATTCCACGCTACCACCAATAACCTGTTTCGAACAGTTCTGCTGCGAAGTACAACTAGCTGGCTCTTTCCATTCACGTACAAGTTTTCTCTTTCTCTCTCTCTCTCCTGTTCTTCAAGCATTTCGTTTCAGTATTATATCTTGTTTCGCTGTAGTTGCTCTCTTACTTCCTCTTCGCTGTCTTCTGTCAACAGATTCGATTTTCCGGTGTTTTTTCAATAGCCTGTTCACTGTAGATTGATTATAACCTATTTTCTTGGCTATATATCTTGAAGACTTTCCATCAGATGCTAGAGTAATAATGACACTTCTCATTCGAGGAGTTAACTCACGACTCTCTCCCATTTTGTATTACTACTCACTACACGCCTCTGGAATGAACAGGGACAACAATGACCTTGAACTCATTATTTCTCAATGTCACAGCCCTCTGTTTACCAAAAACCATGAGTGCCACCTTAACTTGGCGAAAAAAATCCCCCGGCCGTTACAGTGATGCAATAATTACAAAATTATTTTTTTTAATTTAAAAAAATAAGAAACAATTCACGAAGAAAATTGGGAACGGTTTAGAGAGGGCAGTATGACAGGTATCATTGAGCAGGAAGGCGAAGAAATCAAGTTTAATTGGAAACTGAAGAAATCAGTAAAATTGGTTTAAACGATTTCAAAGAAACAACAGCAGTAATGTGGTATTTATTCTTTCTGTAACTTCATTTCACTTGATGCCGAACCATAAATTGCTTCTACCACGAATAAGTCATAAACAAGAACTTGCAAGATGCGTTTTCGGGAAATATTTTGTGAAAAGCTATTTGAGTCGAATTGAAACATCTTCGATGTTGCACCTACGTCATTGTGAGGAATAAAAGTGAGTTGGATTGTCATGTAAATTCTAATTAAAAGCAACTTTGACTTCAAATAGCAACTTTTCTTCGCGCAGTTGCTGTCATCACTAGTTGCGCTGGATTACAGTCACCGATCGCAAACGGTCTTCTCGCTGAAATAAAAGCTCCAATGGCTGACATAAACGAAATGGGACACGCAGGTAAATTGGGTGTTGTCGGCGAGATGGGTGCTTTCGCGAAAGCGGGGGTGGACGGGTGAAGACGCGAGCGAGGCGTCATTCGGCTGGAAGCAGCCTCCTAAACGAGATTCCACCTCGCCACGCCGCGCCCCGCGCCCCACGTTCTGGGCTCTTGGCTCAGCGCCCCGCCCCCGCGCTCCGCCCCCGCGCCGCGCCCCCCGCCCCCGCGCCCCGCCCCCGCGTTCCGGCCCCGCCCCCGCTCCCGCGCCCCGCCCCCGCGTCCCGTGGCCCCGGCCCCGCGCCCCGCCCCAGCGTCCTGCGCCACCCGCCCCGCCCCTCACGCCCCGCATCACCCACCCCGCTCCCGCGCCCCGCGCCCTGCACCCGCGCCCCGCCCCCGCTCCCACCCCGAGCCCCGCTTCCGCGCCCCGTACCACCCACCCCTTGCCACCCGCCCCGCGCCGAGCACCCCACGCACCGCACCACCCACCCCGTGCTCCGCACCACTCACTCCGCGCTCTGGGCTCCGCTTGCCGCCTCCCAATGAAATGGCTTTCCGTTGCGACGGAGCGAGCGTGACCGCGAGACGCGATACGCGCTTTCTGCGCCAGGCGGAAACGCACTTCGCCAGGCGAATGGAGCATAGATTTATCAGAGAAGTTCACCTGAATAGCGCCAATATAGAAATAAATCAAAACTAGGTGAGAGGTGCCTCTGGCGGGTATGGTGGTATTGAAAGTTTTGTTTTTTTCAACTCCCATTGTATAACGCTGTCATTTGAGGTCTGTAACCACTTACATAATGATACTCATTTCGATACAGTTTTCATTATGATACAGGTTCTTGACCAATCACAGAAGTTTACAAACCAAGTATTCAAATTTAATCAATCATTGAAAATTATTCTAGTAAATGTTTCATTCGATTGTGTACATTAAAATTACAGTCGATATTGTGCTTGTCAGTTTTAATTTCTTTTATTATTGGATCGTAATTTCACTTTGATCTTATTTGACTTGCGCAGTGCTCCCTCGCAGGCGTAATTGCGGCCAGAACCACCTGCGGCAGTTTGCGAGGGTAGGGTAAGGAGCGTCTCGTAGGTGGCCTTGGGTGAATCCTTTATGTCAACGGGCAGGAAACGATTCACTGTAAAAGTTTATCTTATAAAAGTCTTTGAAAAAATACCGTACGAAACTCGAAGTAATGGGTATTAATACACTCGTGTGAAGTTTACGATACTCGTTCGTTCCTCGCTCGTATCGTAATATAACACTCGTGTATTAATACCCAACATTACATCATTGTTTGTATTGTACTATTTTTTAGCTAAGCAAGTTCAAAAGAAATTTAAAACAGTACAGTTTTCGGACTAGCCTATCCTCATGTGTAAAACGTAACATGACCAAGTTCCGAGAGAAACGCGTGTGTTATTCATATGGTTAATAACAAAATTACATTTAATTGTTTAATCGAGATCCAAGGATTCATGTTTTACTGGAAAGTTAGTAGCGTAGTAATTATTAGGAAGTATATTCAATAGATCTATATGGACACGCCAATATTTTTTAATGCTCGTCTCGAAGATTGTTAACCTTCCTCAAGATTATAACATCCACAGACACACAACAATTTTTAGTTTATCTAGGTTTCAATTTACACTCAGCAATATAGTTTGTATGCCAAATTACCAATTTAAATTGTAGGCTTTTCTCTGCCATCGTCAACAATACTCCTCACCCTCGTGCATTATAGTCAACAATACTCCTCCCCCTTCTGCACGCGACGCAATATAAACCCCTCTCATTCAGGCAGACGCTCCCCTCCTGCCTCACACGCGTCGTGCATGGCATGTCCGGCATTATCGACATCACCCTATACATAAAATGAATTATTTTCACTCACGCTGTACTTGTTGCCGGCTGTGATTAAATTTGCTGCAACCGTCAAACTATTACATTAACAGGAATTCTATTAACAAGGGAAACAACTCACAAGCAAGAAAACCAAAGATAGAGAAAGAAATAATACAATTCTATAGAAACATATTAACATGAATATTTTAATAATTCTACTTAGCTCACATACCCAGTTACGTTTAGAGTTGTTCGGTACAGTATCCTACAATTTATAATGTCGTCGACGCAACGAAAATATCTTAGTTTCAACATTTTTCTAACGTGGTTTCGTTGGTAGTAATTTAATTTATATAAATTAATTGAGGCCCAGGGACCCCAATATTCAAGGGTGTCCGATCATTAAAAAATAATTTAATACTAATTTTTCAGAAAATAAATAAAAAACTATGTAAGAAAGTGGAGTATGATTAAAATACAAGAAATTGGCGCAGTGATGTCGCACATTATTGGATAATATTTATAATATTGATTGTTTCTGGTAATATTTATAATATGGAATGCTAATTATTGAAATATTTTTTATTATAACGGGGAGGAGCGGAAAGAGCAATGAGGGTCAGCGGGAAGGAGAGGAAAGAGTGACGAGGGTCAGCGGGGAGGAGCGGAAAGAGCGATGAGGGTCAGCGGGAAGGAGCGATGAGGGTCAGCGGGGAGGAGCGGAGAGGAGCGGCGAGAAACGGAGACGAGCGAGTAGAAGGGAGAGGGGAGGGGAGAAACGGGATGGAATGGGAAGGAGTGGAAAGGAGCGGCAGGAGCAATGAGGGTGAGCGGGAGGAAGGAAGCGATGAGTGGGACGGGGCGGGATGGTGGAGAACAGGAGGGGGCGGGGCAGGGCGGGTCGGCGCGGCGCGGCGCGGGAGCGAGGCCGCCTGTTCCGCGACACTTATCGGCTCTCCCCAAGGGCCTGTAAGTCGCAGGCGTGACCGCGGGTCGCTAGCGGCACAGTGGATCCCGGGGAGGGGTGGGAAGGGAGGGAGGAACTGGCGGGGTACACGCGGCTGAGACGAGGTGCCCATCAACATTTTCAGCGACGGGGGAGGGGATTCGGTGTCGTTCCGAAAATACTTCCTCAAAAATCGACTTTTTCTAACCCCTTCCTACCTTTCGTGGGACTCATTGCACTTCCGCTTTTTCACTTTCGACGCCGCCGCATCTCCGGAGTTACATACCGGCAAAGGTGGCTCCGGGTATCAACTGATGTCACTACAGTGCGTCCCATTGGGAAGTCGTAGGGTTCGGGTGGCAGGGTGGCAGGGTTTCCAGACGCTGCACAGTGGGCTAAATGGCGATTCTAGACGGAACTAGCCTTAAATCTTTTGTTTTAAGTGATTCTAAGGAATGTAAACGGTTGTTAAGGTTGAGAAATTAATACACATTAAATATACTTCAGTTTTACTCATTAATGATTATAATTACTAATGAATACAAATTATTATTATTAATGAATTGTGTTCGAAAATATTTTTAAAAATATTATGACTTCTCCGAACGCAAATATATTTTATTCTCAATAACTAAATCAAAACATAAATGAATTTATTAATCTTTTATTTTATATTGCACATTTTCTAAAAGATTTATTTAATTTTTCACAATTGATAAGAAATGTTTTTCTTACTTCTTCTCCTTCTTCTTCAGTTTATGACATTTATGTTTCACATAAAAGACACCAATCATAAAATTTTATTGCAGATTAACCCTTTTTTAACCCACTGTTTGTCTATACTTGTCTTTTACACACTACCCATGTTGACCCCTTAAACAATTTCATTGCTACTTAAATTTAATGTTCTTATATCTTTCATTGCTTTGGTTGATTCACACCATTTCCACTGACAATTTGACATTACAACATTACAATTGGCCAACAAGAATCCAACAATTAATAAGAGTCAGTCCTCTGATAATGCGACCAGTTGTAGTCATCTCCTCGATCATGTTGGCCGCATCGAGGCAATCACTGCATACATCGGGTAAAAACCCGATGTATGCAGTGATTGCCTCGCTGCGTACACAATTTCTTTCTTCGAGTGCGACGTAAGTAATGTTTCGATGCGGTTTCTTTACCCTCCCCAGTACACTCATCAAAACTTTACCTCGGCCGGCTTGCACCTGAAATAGTAGATTGCGTAGCTTCAACCATTTTAGGTGTTATTGCCCTGTATACCACTTCCGGAAACTGAATTACAGCATCTTGCCACCCAGAATATTTTTTAATGAAATTATGCTCGACGTGGTCGCATTTTCTCCACCTACTTAAAAATGTTATAAAATACTCTTACAGCATCTTTAAGGCATTTCTCCATTGTTTTTTCTCACTCTTGAAAACCTAATCTATTCTTTACAAAAGACATTAGCTCTGCTTTCATGTCCCCTCTCTCGCGCGAAACGGGAAACAGATTACGGTAGGTGACTACTGGATGCGCGCCATCGTATGAAATAAAAATAATATCCTCATCTGGACGTATCTGGACGTGAAACTTAGTGCATCATAAAGTAAAGACACGAAGCTATTTAGTGACATATGTTTTACTGTAATGCAAGTTAATTTACATTGTTGAAAATCTACTTGAAAGTCGGGAAAATGAAACATTTAGGTCTCGCGCAACGCCTACTTTACAGCTTATTTTACGAAGAGAGAAGCAAAGAATTGAAATTATACCACTACTGTTGAAAAGTACATATTTCACTGAACATATTCCATATAGCAGAGTTTCGCATTCGCCTTTCACTGAGATCTGAGCGCGTTTGATTCTTCGAGTGGCTGCAGAGCGACTGCCTCACGCAGCGCTTCCTTCAAGAAATGATAAGTAATCCACTTCCCCAGCGTAGCAAACGTGAGCCGAAAAAATAAACCAACTCTCAAATATCATTCTACTAACATCAATGATCAAATTCACTAACACAAAAAGTCGATATTAAAATGTTAGTGAGGGGGGTCTAGTTCCGCCTAGATTGGCCATTTAGCCCTCTGTGCGCTGCCTCCAGAAGAATTCTAGCGGCCCAGTGTTCTGATCAGTAGTTATCCCTGGTTTCTTCGATCAATACCAGGCGAAAGGTGGAGATGTACCCTAACAAACTGACTACGGATCGCACGCGATCTTTCCTTCCTCTTCCTTGTATCCTCACCCCGTGCATACGCGCATTTACATGTACTGCACTACCACTTATGGGGCAGACCAGTCGGAAGCTTTGTGCTTGTCTCCGGTGGGGCTATGTCCCGCTGGTGGGAGATAGCTGGTAAGGGAATCCAGGAAGCTGACGTCGTCGCCGGATCTCGCCAACCACCGGGGAAAGATCACCGCCACTTACCGAAATACAAATGCACTAGATTTACAGGACTAATACGCTTAGCAGTGTATCACTAATGAATCCGCCCGGTATTACTAACACTAGAGTACAAAATAAATGTTTTTCATACCCCAAGGATGAAAGTAGATGATTTCAAAGGAAACGATCACAATGATTTCGAAAATCATTATAAAACGTTTTTATCACGCAAGGTTCAAATGATATAAACATATTTACTATTTGAAATGAACAAAATTCTCTACTAATTTGCACATTATCACTCCGGTAATATTACTTCCAAATTTTTTGAGCTTCCTTTATATGACGTAAGAAAAAGTTAAAAATGGATTACGCATATTCGTGCAGACATGCAGACATTAAAATGGTTTGTTGGTATTTTCCACAACATTGGTAAAGCGAATGACAATTTTTTGAGTTTTCCATACAACCACAACCTAAGATTCGCTGTGCAGGTGATACAACACTGGTGGACCATGGATTGTCCTGATCACAAACACAACAGCCAAAGCATAAAGAATATGCAAGTTTTGTAATTTCATATATTATTTCCTTTGAAGTTTGGATGTAAATGTTCCACAAACGTAACAGAAGATATGTCTTGATTCGCACACTTCAATGTGAAATGATTTGCATTTTATCGAACTGATTCAATTCTACAGTTCATGAGTAGAATCACTTTATAAAAATCATAGCACTATAATTTATTAATGTATTTGAAGTACACGCAAACCAGACACGAACTTCACGCGCACTGCTGTTTCAGTTGCGCATGACACCGACTGGCTCAGAATCTGCCGCTCCCAAAAGTTGGATACTTGAATATTTGCGATAAGGTGAGGAGCTAAAATAATATATAATATTATTGAATAATATGTATAATATATATTAATACACGACATATAATAATATAAAGTGAGGAATTAAAATAATATTACTTTCGATGACTGACGCGCAGTAGGAAATATGAGGACAAACGCGACTTGTTTTCAAAACATGCAGTAAAACCTATTAAGACACTAAGACCTACACGTAATTGAGCGCGGTTAGCAGATGCGAGAATAAAGGCGACAATCTTCGAATACGGTAAAAATCACGAAAGACTAATTTTGTTGATATTTCGTGAAACTAGCATAGATGAATTGAACAAATATTTTATTTTTAAATAGATTTTATGCGTATTGATTCCACATATCTTATGGGTGCAATTTTAATGTATTTAAATTAATAACAAAATACTGTACGATACGGTATAATGATACGGTATATTTAAAAACAGTGACATGATATGACGTTTGTATTGTGATATTAGTAATTACGTATAAAATTGAGTATGTTGTGCACTCTACTTCCTGGACGTAAAACTCTAGTTCCCTAGAGTAATCATTCAAACCTGAGTTAGGAAAGTGCTATTTTGATATGTCGGGTAGCTCATCTAAGATGTTCCAAAAATCTCTTGAACTGTCAGACATATTGAGATTTCATTTGCACTAAATTGAATGTATGTAAGGGGTCGTAAGGATCAGTATGAAATCACTCTAAGGCCTATTTTACTTCAGTTATATAAACAATTCTTTCTTCAATCTTCAACTTTTAAAGGATTTCTATCATCTGACTATAGTCCAATAGTCTACTCATTTGGTGCTCACAGGGGAAAGTATGATAATATTTTTTTCTCAATGATTCTGTATTTTTTTGTGGGGCCGAATTCGAAATTTTGCACTTTATAAATTTTTGGCATCTATCCCCAAAATTATGATTTTTACATCCACTATTTACAAAATGAAAGTCGACGAAATTCCGTACTTTAATTTTGTGACAACAATTTACGGGCTAGAGCGCATTCAAAACAATGTTTTCCCTTCGCGCCAAAATGTGAGAATCCCTCGTAATTCGCTGCAACGGCGCTCTAGTTTCATTCAGCCACTGGCTACTAATGACATAATCATACAACTAATCACAGAGCAGACAAAATCACATTACATAATATATCGGTAACTGGATGGTATCTGATGTCAGACAATTCCTTACAGCCGTATTATTGTATAGTGATCTATTTCTTTTTAACTCAAAGTTTACATTTCGAAGTAATATTTATGAAATTATCTGGTTCAATTTTCTTGTTTCTAATCAAAAAATGTATCTTTAGTTTTATTTTTACTTTTACATCATAATTTGTCCCATGATCATGCATTTGATCATTTGATCATGCATTGTTAGTAGAAATATTTGATAAGTATATTGTATTGTATAGAACGTACAGTGTCTTTCTTCCTTATTTCCGACATATTTTAATTAGCCCTGTCTGACACTTTATAGATACTTCGCGTGAGCAAAACGCGCCTTCGTCCCTACTTGTTGGGACATTGACATAAAAAATGATTCAAATTTGGCTCCGTGGCTCCGTTTTTGTAGCAAATTTTGGCAAATTTGGCTCCGTGGCGGGAGACTGGTTTTCATAACAATCTTTGGCCTTAATTACTAGCTCAGAATTTGCATTTTAAACGTATCGCGTCGGACTTATAGAAAATTCAAAACCGCATGCTATCTGCGAAGAGAGCAGGTATATAAATTTATTTGTCTTCTTTGCCTTTCGACGTCTTTGCATTGGATACTTGTTAGTTCATCTCCCTTCGCCAGATGGCAGCTCCTACCGGGCTCCGTCGCAAAGCACTCCGGTACATAAAAGATTATTTAGACACACTAGATCTCCGTTTTTTTAACCTATAACAGCTTGTCGCCAAATTCAAACGCCTAAACAGGCACTTCACAGCAGTTATGTTTTTCGCACAGGGAACAATTTGCAATGAGCGTGTATTAACGTTCCATGAGAACAGGTTAAGCTCTCAAAGTTGGTACTAGTGTCGTCTTGCTTTGCTCCCCTTCAAAGAGTAACCGCTGTTTGCGCGCGAAGCAGGCAAAAAGTGAACGATTTATTCAATGGTTGCTTATTTCTTCATATTATCGTTTAATAAGAGGGGTACATTGTGTCTTTCCAGAAATCGAGCGAGCGAACGTTTTCCAGAATGTTTGTTTCGACAGATCCCAATTCATAGCTCTCCCAATCTGAATCTGAAGCTATCTTTGCTGCGTTAACACTACTGATTCCGCTAGAATCAGAGAATTTATTTATTTGTTTATTTATTTGTCAAAAAACAGTAAAAACTGTATATGACCGTGTGGGGGAAAGAAATTTATCTGCGCACATTTTCTTGAGGGCCAGAATAAAAAAACCAAAAAAACCGACAAATTAATTTAGAAAATCATTATTTTAGAAAATAAAAATATTTGAACAATGTATGTTCCCGGGCTATAGAAAATCAATTTCAACGGTAAATGAACTACAAGCAAAAGGAGTGCTCAACAAAACGTGCGCACAGTGAAGCTACATTTACGTCCAGAAGCAAAACAAGGGGCCATCTCAGCATTGCTCAATGGATCAGGGAAACTGGACAAAAACCTGATCGAGATGGGGGTCATTGACCCGGAAGCTGAAGTACATACTTGTTACAGCGTATTAAATATTTTTTTTAAATGTATACAATGCAATGCAATGTATACAATGTATGCACTGTATACAATGCATTGTTAATCACATAACAATGCAAAAGTTCGTTCACAACCTTTTTTTCAAGCACTAGTAATTGTCATAGTGATTCAGGGCGCTCTAGTATCTCAACCGTTTCTCACAAAATGAAGTAAAAATACGCATTTTGTAGGAAAATTTGACAACTTTAGTTTTTTAAATAATGTGTGATTTGATAAAACGTCCGGTTTAGGAGATATAAGGGGAATAATTTAAAATGTCCGAAGTTTTTAGATGTTTTTGCGATTTTCTCTGTGTATCCGACATTTTTCGAAGTGGCAAACTTACAATTCGAATTCAACACCTCAAAAGACAAATGGAACCCTTATGAAAAAACTTCCGAAGTTTTTCCTCGGAAAAGCACGCTGTTCATTATAATTTATTAATTTACATAAGCGCATCGCAATATGGCTAAGGTATTTGTACAAACTATTCTATGTATTTTATTCGTAATTACGAAATACGTTCAGCTCACACGAGTTTACAATTCCTAGAAATACACCGCGACGGCAGTATCACCCGATCACACCATTCCAGGAGCCACAACCATTCTTAGCCCACAGATACAAGCAGTTAGAATGTTCCACACCATTGCTACTTCATAAATTTAATTGTGCAATATATGCCGTATATCTCACAATTCAAAATGCTTTATTAACACATAATATATTAATTTGTTATTTGCAATCTGCTTAATTTCAATCTCAGAATTCACATTTAGTCGCACGCTGTAACTCATCGAGAATCATAGAGGCGTGCAAATTATTATTCCCACCCCTGCTAGTATGCAATCACCGTCAGTCGAGCCAAACCCTTTATCACGTGCAGACGTACGATGCTCGACTCTTTGTATTCTTTTTTTGCATTACAATCTTATATGCATGAATGCAAGTTTTCTTTCCTACAAAATGTTACCCTGGCAGTGTTTAATGTACTGTAACCAGTGATTGCTACTACTCTTTGTTCATCATGAACGTATTACGTAACAACTTTGTAATTATCACTAGTGGTTTGCTCAAATTCCACTAGACGTCTTCCAAGGTAAGATGGGTTTCCAGAGGATTCCAGAGTGATGTATAAAATGGTTCACGCCCTATCTGATTCACAGTCCACTAATTGCAAACACACCTCTCCGTCATACCTAGTGAATGCACCATAGATATTTAGTACATACATCTATATACCTATATACCTGTGGACTGTACTAGTAACAACTGTATAATAGGAAGATACGTAGTATCGTTCCAATCATCGTTAATTGTTTATGTCAGAAAATGTACTTTTTGTTCACAACTCTAGACGGAATGTAAATCAAAGTTTAATATAAGAAAAGGATAACGATGATCAGGCGTCGAGTACATATATTTGCAGAATGCCCTAAGTGAAATACAAAGTTCTTCAATAAGAGATTCGGCCACTACTACTATTATCTACTGAACGATTCAAAATATTAAGATGGAATTTTCACCAAATGACGCAGGTCACAGGGGCATTTGCAATTTATTGTGTAATAATAGATATACTTTTTTAGGTAACTATCCAATTAGTGTACAATTTATTTTTCTCCTTTGTTTAAAACGAATTCAATCTTGAAATTAGGATACGAATTCACCATGGAGCGGGGCAGGGAATGAACTTCACACGGTGGGGCGGGGACACAGTCGGGACGGAGTGCAGACGGAGCGTGGGCGGAGCGTGGGCGGAGCGTGGGCGGAGCGTGGGCGGAGCGTGGGCGGAGCGTGGGCGGAGCGTGGGCGGAGCGTGGGCGGAGCGTGGGCGGAGCGTGGGCGGAGCGTGGGCGGAGCGTGGGCGGAGCGTGGCGGAGCGTGGGCGGAGCGTGGGCGGAGCGTGGGCGGAGCGTGGGCGGAGCGTGGGCGGAGCGTGGGCGGAACGTGTGCAGAGCGTGGGAAGAGCGTGGGCGTGGTACTAACGGAAAACTACCGATTAGATCAGCGGACCACTAAAATTCTCCTTTCGACTTCCCTTGAATTCGACCCAGCTCTGAAGCTCCAGCCAAGCGGCAAGGTGGAGACCAGGGCCTTTTAACTCCCATTTAAAGTGATGGAGACCATTACAGCAGCGCGTTCTCCTGTATCACCTTCTTACAGGAACTAAAATACGAGTTGCTGCCAACGATACTTCAAACATGCATGGCTGCTGCGTAGGTTCGCGAGACGCAAGAAGGCGCGTAATGTTACAAAAAATAGCGTCGGTGTTCGCGCTTTCATCAGCGGTTTCTTCTACGTGTACTGTAAATTATGAATAACTGAACACTAAGAAGACACTTTTCGTATTTCTCAGAAATCAACCAAATTTTATGTGCGGAAGTTGGGCAGCCTAACTTGCAGCTGTATCCGTCGACACTAGCGCCTCCTGCAGTAGCACCCGCAAGCTTTGTCTCCGGTATTGATGGAGACGATAACCTTTCCTTGGGAGAGCTCCCACCCCCTCCCACTCCATACCACTTCGGCCTGACTCATTCACTTCACTTTTTTAAAATTTTTGGTACTACGAGGAAAACAAAATAATTATGTATTTAAATTTTGTTCTAGAATTATTTTGTCCGTACAGTAATACATTTATTTTGTAAAATGTACTTTTTTCAAATTTTCAGATTTGGTCCATTACAGGTATGAAACATTTCAAAGTAATTTGACTGAATTTACTGGCATTCCTCACCCCTCTCTGTTTGGACTAGCGATTGACAACTGGACAAAGAATGACGTCGGAGCTGCTTTGCTCTCTGAGATAAGGCCCCTCGGAGAAACAGTGTGAGCAAAGGGGGAGGGAAGGAGGGGCAGCCGGCGGTCGCTCTTACCGAAAACATTGGCAGTGACTCTTTGCCGGTGTTTCAACAAGAGGAACTCCGGCTCATGTTTCAGGCAACATGAGTAGGAAAACATCTGCACCCGTTAATTTATTTCTGTTAGGGAAGAAAGGGTTCCTTTTGTAGATAGTGGAACAATGGCGAAGTGTTTAGTATGTTCGAGAGAACTGCGGTATGTTAAAAAGGCCAACCTACAGATGCATTATATTGCGTTGCGACCCAGAGAAATCTGCGAGGTTAAATACATTCTGATGACATAGTTCGCAATCATGAGATGCGTAAAGGAATTTGCAGATTGAAAAGTATTGAAAAGATACTGAAAATCACGAGGATTTACAACATTGTCAAACAAAACTAAATGTCAAAAATAATTAAGCCTGGGTTCAAAATTTCTCTCACGTGACCCGTACCGGCACCTATTTGTTAATATTAATTACTCTTTCAGAACGAACTAATTCGTTATATTATATACTATTGTATTAAATATTGTCCTAAAATGTGAAAACTGTGTTTTCGAAAAATGTTACCTAATAGAAGAATGGAAGTGGAATTACAGTACTTGTTGTGATGAGTCTGATAAAGCTTTGAGTTATGCAAGAATGTATGTTCTATGATATAAATTCTTCATAGTGTTATTTAATCATAAACATTCTAAATAATAATTACCATTTAAAAAAGTAATTATCTATTTTCCAAGCGAACCTTTTCTCTGCACTTCCGTTCCATCATAGGAAACCTATGTGCCCGCCGCCGAGTTGGGCATTACCTTTGCTTCGTGCTCGACTCGGAGCAAGACACCGGATTTCTGTGACGTCACAGAGCATCGGGTTGGCAAACACTGCTGTAGACAGCAGCCAGTCTCGCGTTACAGGTCGCGGTGCCCCTCCCCTTTCTGGATGACGAGGTCCAGCGCCTACCTACACGACGACTTGCGAGGGAATTTCCTTCTCCAAATATCCCCCCAGTGGGGCTCTTCCCTAGCCCGGACAAGCCCTAAGCCACCAAAACATGTAGTAGTGCAATGCGTATAAGTGCATACGTGTAGCAGTACAGTTCGTATAAGTAAGTAGTGCAGTACGTGTAGTAGTGCAGTAATGCGTATACGTGTAGTAGTGCATTCGTATAAGTGCATGTGTGTGTCATAGGAGAGGATCGCGCGGTTCGTGTCTACTTTGTTAGAGTACCGCTCTGTCATTCGTCTGGAATTGATGGAGGAAAATACGGAAAACTACCGATCAGAAATGCTAGCCGTTAGAATGCTTCAGACAGAGGCTGATTTAAAACAAGCTACAGAACTAGTGCCAATAATAAGCCAACGCTGGAACCCAAAGTTGAAGACCTCCCTGTCAGATCCGCTGCAGAGGCAGCCGGTATCCCTGCTCCGGTGAAGCGACGCCTCGTGCGAGCAACGTCGTGAAGAATACTGCGGAGTAGGGAAGTGTTCCATTTACTACCACCGTTGGAATCGGCAAGACGAAAAGTAGTATGCTGATGCATTTGTTATTTGCAAAATGAATGCCGGCCTAACGCGAGTGATATGCTAACGCTAAAAGTGCTCAAGTGTTAACAAGAAACGAAATGGTGTATATACTTCATATTAGGCAAGGATATGTATCCCCTATGATACAATTTCTATGTATATTTTTGGGTTGCTTACTTTGCTACACACTGCAACATTATACTTCGGGAAAAAAAAAATTTGAATTCATCAAATGCAGAAATTAATTAGTTCTAAATGTACTTCTTATTAGAATCAGGTGCAGATTCTAATGGTATTAAAAGTAAAGAAGTTTCGCAAAATGTCCTTTTATTATTGTTACGTTTTTAAGAGGCGCTCGGGTGGTTCATGGTCACCGTGCTAGCTTTCTGTGAGGCGGTCACGGATCCGATTCCCGGCGGAGAAAAAATTTAAGTTGTAGCATTCTAAAACATATCGTCTCAGTTTCTGTGTCAGTATGACAAAAGATGGCTCAGGAAGGTCAAGCTAGGTACGGTAATGGGTAGGGCTCGGATGTTTGAGCTAAAGATGTTAGAAATATGCATGCATTTATGACCTAAAAATATGAAAATATGACCATAAATATGACATAAAAATTATTTCTTTGCATTCTCGAAACCTTCAAAATCTTCCCTCCGATTAAACAACCATTGTATTGAAAATATACTTTTAAAATCTAGCACATTCACATTTCACACCTTCTCCTTTGACGCCCCATGAAAACAATTCTACTTGCTAAAGTTATTAAATAAATTTTATAGAAGCGGTTGCCCTTGGCACAAAACATGACAAAACTAAACTCAGACTTCGTTGAAGTGTGAGTATTGATGTGCGGCCTTCCGATTGGCCGGCTGTTTCAGCCAATCGTACTCGGCCCTCCACCCATATATAAACCCGAACGCTCACCACTCCGGCGCAGACCAGCCCTAAGAAGACCATGACAAGATGGTCGAAACGTCGGCAACACAGCCTTCGTCGTGGCTTCACCTGGACAGACAAAATCATTCACAAACTCACACTTCCTTCGCATCTGATGCTTTCTACGCTTTTTCTCCGACTATATAGTTTCCCTCGTAATTCACATGTACATATATATATTTACAGGAAAGAAAGACAAATATATACCACTAAAATTGTAGTGGTATATAATTAGGTAGGAAATTAGATAACAATTAGACGGTATGAAAACTCTTTGAGACGACTGCAAGTATGCGAAATTGAATCAAAAAGATGAAAAGATGACACAAAATACGAAAATTCATGAAAAACTACGACCATAATACGAAAAATTAGTTGAAAATGACCAAAGCGTAAAAAAGCCAAAATATGACTTTATATGACACACGAAAACTGCATAATTTTAATCATTGATGATAAAATCATGCTTATCTTACATTTTCCAAGAAAATAACGCAAAGAAAATATTATGACATATCATAAACATCCGCGTTCAAGTGGCTGACGGGAATGTGTCGTACTCTCCACACGTCTCAGGTCTGACTAGGGCTCAGGTCTGACAAAATTCGGATTAATCCGATCCTAAAGCGCCAAATATATTTTTATGATCTACGTTTTTATCACTTAACAGTTGAAATCACCTTACCACTTTTGGAGTGGTTTTTAAATGAGTATCATTTCGCGATTTTCCTCCTCTTTCAGTCTCCAATGCCATTTTGAAATACATTCCTTTATTTTGTCCTTTTCCGTTCTTTGGATCAATATTTTCGTTTCTATTTCTTCGCCTTACTTCATAAAAATTAGAGTATTGTCATCGTGCACCGGAAATCGGCGATATTTCCCAGAAAATTTCTTACAGCCGGGACCTAGTAACAAAAAATTGGATAACTCTTGTTTCTTCATGTAGTAAATTATTTCCTAAGGTCATTAGTCTCGTAAGTATATTGCACGTTTTTTGAGGGAGTCTGTGGTGATTTTCCTTCGCCATTAGGGGAAATCTGGCGCCGACCTACGTCCGCTAGCGGGGTTTTCCCAACCAGGACTCTCATCCCAGCGGAGCACTGCCGCAGTCTGGACACCGGTAGTGTAGTGCATGTATGTATAGATATGTGTATGTGAGGGTGAGAATACGCCACGGAAGAGAAAGGAACGATCACGTGCGGTCCGTGGCCCGATTGTCCGTGGCCAGAGGAGTATGTCTCTCTGGCATTCGCCTGGTGCTAATCGGAGAAACCACGGATCACCAATTCTCGGAAGAGGACCTCTTCCAAGCAATTAAGAACATGGGAAACTGGAAGTCCCCCTGGATTGATAAGATCCAGATTTATTGGATTAAGAAATTGACAGTAATACATTCTCATCTAGCAAAGGCTGTTAATAAAATTTTAGAAAACCCAAAGGAACTCTCGGAATGGCTCACACGCGGCATCACATATTTGCTATCCAAAGAAGGAAACAGCTCTTTGGCGAAGAACTACAGGCCAATTCCTTGTCTGCCAGTACTGTACAAAGTTATCACTGCAGCCATATCTGACAAAATGTACAGACATCTAGATAAGAATCATCTAATGCCAGCTGAACAAAAAGGATGTCGTAAAGGCTCTTATGGCTGTAAGGAAATCTTGCTTCTGAATTAAGTCATTTTAAATTATGTGAAGAAACGCAAACGTAATTTGAGCATGGCTTGCATTGACTACCAAAAGGCCTTTGATAGTGTACCACACAATTGGATTTTGAAGACCCTGGAGATCTATCGATTTCATCCTAGACTTATTGAATTTTGCAAGGCTAGTATGAAGTCGTGGAGTACCAGATTACTAATACACAGCGGAAAGGAAGCAGTAGAAACTAGAAGTATTCAGATTAACAGGGGTATTTTTCAAGGAGATTCACTATCCCCTCTGCTGTTTTGCATTAGTTTGATCCCACTATCGAGACAGTTGTCGCAAGCTCACTTTGGTTACAAGCTCCATGGTGATGAAAGGCCAGTATCACATTTGTTTTACATGGATGATCTGAAAGTGTTTGTTAAGAATGAAGCGATTCTCTCCCAAATGCTGTCTGTCGTGAATGACTTTAGCAATGACATCTGCATGAAGTTTGGTCTTGACATGTGTGCAAAAATCAATTTAAAAAGAGGGAAACTCACAACGTCTGAGAACATTGAAATTGATACGCACACTGTGATTCAAGATCTTGAGCCAGGTAAAACTTACAAATATCTGGGCATTGAAGAATGTGAAACCATCTCGAACGACAGAATGAAAGAGAGAATTCGTAGGGAGTATTATAGGAGAGTGAGACTGGTCTTGCAGTCCACTCTGAATTCCAGGAATAAAATATCTGCAATAGGTAGTTTGGCGGTACCTGTAGCCGAATACAGTTTTGGACTAGTGGACTGGACTGAGCAAGAAGTTCGCACCATGAATCGAAAAACCAGAAAACTACTAACAATGCATCATGTTTCCCACCCTCGGGCTGATGTACATAGACTTTATGTGTCACGTAAGGAAGGAGGAAGAGGCCTCAGACAAATTGAAGCCTCCTGGCACAACGCAACAGTCGGGTTGGGGAAGTATGTAGTCGGCCATCAAGATGACCCTTTAATGAGGCAAGTCATGAAATCTGACCGAAGAATGTGAAACACAAGCATTGTTAGTGTAGGAAGAAGCATTGCGAAGAAAACTAGGCAAGACACGTCGAATAACACAGATACTGAAATTCTGATGCTGCTAAACATGAAATGTGAGTCACGAAAATTTTAAAGAAATCGTGGAGAGACAAACCACTTCACGGACAATATCTAAAAAGAATGAACAAGGTGCAGATCAATAAAGATCAATAATTTATGTGGCTTAAAGGGGGAAGAATGAAGCCAGAATCGGAAGCAGTTCTAGTAGCTACTAAAGATCAGGCGTTGAGGACACGACATTATGATAAAGCGGTTCTCAAAATTTCCCAAGATGATAAATGCTGCATTTGCCAGGAGCACGTAGAAACCATTCATCATATTGTCTCAGCTTGTCCAATCCTAGCAAATACCGAATACCTGAAAGACATGATACGGTGTGTAGCTACCTCCACTGACAGATCTGTACTGCCCTCGAAGTTACAAACTCATGCCCCAAGTGGTACGAACACTCACCGAAACCGGTGACGTCTGTTGAATTGTGTACGATATTGTACGACCAACAAATTCAAACTGATCGCACGATAGCGGCAAACAAAGCGGATATAGTTATCCAGGATTTGGAGAAAAAATTGTGTTTACTTGTCGATGTTGCTGTACATTGCAATTAAAACGTCGTTACCAAGGAGACAGAGAAACGTCTTAAATACAAGAGTTTGGAAATCGAGGTCGGCCGAATGTGGGGCGTAAAAGCACAGGTCGTACCGATAGTTATCGGAGCTCTGGGGTTTGTTCCGCAAAATTTGAGTAAGAACTTGTCTAAACTCCCACGTAATTCAAAGGACTGGGAAGTGCAAGAAATTGCTTTATTTGGAAGAGACCACATTTTGTGCAAAGTATTGTAGAGGCACTGACAGTCACCGGATCTGCTCCTTAGGTAGCTGGTTGCAACCTGGAGTAGATTTTATATTGAGCCGACTCATAACATCTTTAGTCGTGATGTATTTGAGTAATAATATTAATAATAATAATAATAATAATAATAATAATAAAACAATGACTTTATTTATGACGAGGCTGAGGTCGGAAGGCCTGCTCTTCCTCCTAACCACTTAAACATTTACATTTACGTAGTTACAATTGAAGCGTTCGGGCAGAAACAATGCTAGCTGACGTTTCACGCTATTTACGAAACTGCAATGATATGTTAGCTAACGGAAATGTGCTGCACACAACTAATGAAAAAAAGTATGAAGGTATTTTCGTTGTTAATTTTCTGGACTCTAAAGCTAACAAGATATAAAAGGAGTCCATTTTTCTTATTTACAAGAAGTGCGTGGAAAGTCAAAAATTTTACCTTTCCAAAATGTCAAATTATCTCCTCCACCTGAAAGCCTCAATTTGACCTAGCTATCTAGCTAGTGCGGACAATCCTGCCACCGCATGGACTCATCCTACTCAAAGCTACTAATCATATTAAAAAACCCAAAATTCATAAATCTCTAATATCAAGAACCTTGGTCTTTGTTGAGCCTCACATTTATAATCAAATACCTATGTCATTGAAAAAACAGTAAATCTTTGAACATATTTAAACGTAAGATATAAATTTGGATTCTAAAACATGATGACAATGATGTAAACAAATTATCAGAAATATTGCATTAGAACTGTGTAAACTGTTGTCTGTGACTATGTAAAAAAATCTGTTAATTTACACAATCAAGGCATTATTAAATTAAGTCATTAAATTAAAAATTCAGTGTTGGTAATCATCTCAACTGGTTATCGATGGTTAGTGATTCCTAGAAAATTCAGTGTAAATTACCTATGTAAAACAAGATGGGAATTATTATTATTATCCAAGGACCTCCCGGCCCTAGGCCGACCGCCCTGCTCCAGCCCTAAGTTCGTCGGCCACGTCTCTCCCTCCAGGAGGAGAGGCGTCCGTAACGTCGACTCAGAAGTATTCCTCGTAATTACGAAACAATTTCCTTTTATTTGCGTCTTCCACTTGCTTGGCACGCGCACTACTCTCATTATGAATTTTCAGTTAAATTTCATTTGCTGCTCCCTCGTGAAATACGTCATCAACTTGTTGTGGCAGTTATTTGCCTTTTCTCGCGAGGAAATGTAATTAAATACGTTGGCAAATAAATAAAGTGCCTAGCTTGGAGCTCATCTGCGGCTACTGCCTGGTTGGTTCTACCTTCCAGTGCTTGAATTTCGACACGAAACGTATGGAGGTGTAACAAAGTTGCACTTACCCGTTATCGTTGAAACGCATGCGTGTGTTCTTTTACACGTGTGAAATTCAATTCAAAGTAACACAGCGAGATTTATTCAGTGTATAGAAAATATCATGTTTGTCTGAAATAACAAATGTTTCTGCATGTTAAAACAATTTCTCTGTGATATATCGAAAATACAAAACATAAAGAAATAAATATTAATGTGTACATTTTTCGAATATGGAAAACTCCTTCGAATTGAATTTCGCGCCGTCATTGTAACAGGAAATGCATTATTAATTGTGGTAGCAAATATTTCGTAAGTACTCTTATTCCCCTGTATTAACGCTGAAACGTCACGTGAGCAGGACTTCCGCTTTTGAAATCAAGTTTTCTTGAAGAATAAATGGCACATTATTACTTTAAAACCAAGCTTCATTTATCAGAAGTTACAGAGATTGTTCTGCTCTTCATCCAGTCACTAAAACTTTTATTAAAATAAAATACGAACTGTATGAGAACCATGTCCGAGCTCAATATGTAAATTTGCAGCTTAAGGTGACATTCCTATTGTTAAAGAGTTTATGAAAGATAGTATGATCCCTCAAATCGTGAACACTACAAAAGAAATACGTTGACATCTATCCCCCCAGCTACTGCTATACCTAAGTAGATACACATACCCAAAACTATTTTCTTCCGCAAGGAGAGCGTGTGTATTCCAATATAATAGGAATTCGCCGTATGTTTGACATCAATTTTGGAATAATATTTCAAAAATATTCTGACACGAAAAGATAAGTCGTTTTAAAATTAAAAATGCTTTCTAAAATAACACAAATACGTATTTCTGACACAAATATAAAAAATATTGAGAGAAAGAAATATTTATAAATAATCCAATTTGTGAGAATATTTTTAAGATTAATTTCTTTTGAGTACCGTAAACATTTCAAATATTAATTCATCTTTCACAGGAAAATTACATATTTCGGACACGTACTCTTGACCTCTGAAATTTCATTATTGTCTTTGGATTGAAGTCCATAATGGAGAAGTAGGTTCATCGCCCCAAAATAATGCGATCCACCAAGTTTAATTTGCAATAAACTGAACAAATTGAACTTTATTTCTGCTCGCATTGGGAAATTTATTATTACACTGGAAAACGCACATGTGTGCAATCTCTTGATTGCATGGAATAATACAATAAAAACATAAATATCACCGTAAAAGACAGTACTAAGTCGCGCTATTATAGTTTATCCGTGCATACTTGATTGACACGCTTTTTTCTTTCCACTGTAGCATATGGTATCGATCGCAGGGGTAACCGCAGAGTTCGCACACGCAGGTTTCATCTGGATCGTGGAAAGACTTCCGTTTACACATCAGATGGTGAAAACCATGCACTGCGGACCTCGTAACCACGTGACGCATCTCGCAGTGTGCCGACATCCTGTTTCTGTTGCGCATTGCTTCGGACGTATAAAACTCTGGCCATATTTCTTCTCTTTTCATGTTCAGGTTTTTGTAGGAATAGTTTCGCTGCCTTAGTATTTAGCAGGAGGAATTGTAGTCTGAAGTCTTCTATCAAGAAGGCTTACTGAGCAAGTACACATGCCAGTCAAGATCTCGTCCTTTTAGATACGCCTAATGCTCGTTTTAAATATGAGGCTTGGGAAATTGGGCATTGGGAAATTTAAAGTTGGTAACTCGGGTTATTCATCCTCCACGTTGATTTGGAACGCATGGAAAAAGCTTCGATGGCGCTTCGGCCCCAAGGGGGCTCCATTCGCTTTTCGGTGTTGTGCTGTTGATATCGATTGTTATCATCTTTTGCATTACGCATCACGCGCGCCGTAGATGATGATTCGACTCGCATAGTTCACTCCGCCCGCCCTCCGACTCTGTCTTTCTGTCTGTCTGCCTGCCTGCCTGTCTGCTGCCTGTCTGCCTGCCTGTCTGTCTGTCTGCCTGCCTGTCTGTCTGCCTGTCTTTCTGTCTTTCTGTCTGCCTGTCTTTCTGTCTGCCTGTCTTTCTGTCTGCCTGCCTTTCTGTCTGCCTGCCTTTCTGTCTGCCTGCCTTTCTGTCTGCCTGCCTTTCTGTCTGCCTGCCTTTCTGTCTGCCTGCCTTTCTGTCTGCCTGCCTTTCTGTCTGCCTGTCTTTCTGTCTGCCTGTCTTTCTGTCTGCCTGCCTTTCTGTCTGCCTGCCTTTCTGTCTGCCTGCCTTTCTGTCTGCCTGCCTTTCTGTCTGCCTGCCTTTCTGTCTGCCTGCCTTTCTGTCTGCCTGCCTTTCTGTCTGCCTGCCTTTCTGTCTGCCTGCCTTCTGTCTGCCTGCCTTTCTGTCTGCCTGCCTTTCTGTCTGCCTGCCTTTCTGTCTGCCTGCCTTTCTGTCTGCCTGCCTTACTGCCTGCCTGCCTTACTGCCTGCCTGCCTTTCTGTCTGCCTGCCTTACTGCCTGTCTGCCTGCCTGTCTGCCTGCCTGCCTGTCTGCCTGCCTGCCTGTCTGCCTGTCTGCCTGTCTGCCTGTCTGTCTGTCCGCCCGCCCTCCCTCCCTCCCTCAGACTTCGAAAACGTGCTTAAAATCATTCAATGTAAGCATCTGTATCAAATTTGTGTTAAAATGATAAACAATTAAAATATTTT
The DNA here is from genome assembly GCA_031308135.1 of Acheta domesticus. Taxonomy (NCBI): domain Eukaryota; kingdom Metazoa; phylum Arthropoda; class Insecta; order Orthoptera; family Gryllidae; genus Acheta; species Acheta domesticus. The sequence continues at coordinate 11,531,649 of JAHLJT010008446.1, read as the reverse complement.
TGAATACAATATCTCAAAATATGTTTTCTTTGTCCTTCAAATAGTAATAATTTAAACTGTGCAATAAATTAGGAACGTACCAAATTGAATGCTTTTGAATATTATTTCCTTGTAGGCGCATTGGCAATATTTTCCAGCAAAATTACGCGAAAATTATTCATATTTTCGGAAAATTCTACATAACCACATTTCAACATTGTCCTTGAAAAGCAGATTTATTAATAAAACATCTCTATAATCAATATTGTAGGAGGACACTGAATATCTTTGAACAGTTGCAATTTTCAAAAATCGGAGATTTCAATGAAAAGGAGATATCGCATATTTTAAAGACTTCTTTAGGCTCTCTGAGAACGCAGTTTAATCCAAAAACTTCGGGCCACTTTTAAGAAGTTTTTGAAAATGTTAGACCTCTTTTAAAGTATCTCAAAATCAAAATATACGTTTGAAAACTCGCACGGCCTCGAGTTCGTTCAGAAACATGAGAGAATATATGTTTTGGAAAAAAATAGTCTGAATGGTTTAGGCGCAAGCGGTATCCACAGACAGACAGACAGACAGACAGAAATATACAAACAGAACTACAGACGGAAATACAGACGGACGGACGGACGGACTGATTGACTGACTCACTGACGGACGTACTGCCAACTGATTTTCCGGTGTCAAGGACCCAGAAAACATGGATTCCGTTTAATATACAACTAACGATCAAGATTTATCCACTTTTTTTTGTTACTAGTATATCCGGCGCACGACTGCAATATATTCTCGTATTACGAAGTAAGGTGAGGAAGTGAAAAATAGGGTATGCTTCTTGATAATAAATACTGTCTATCTTCGTAGCTTTATGATCTTCTTTATTTGCCGAACAGATAACTACACACTTGCAGCTTGAAACAAACTAAGACAATAAGCGAAGTTACAGAGTTTACGTGTATGTATATTAGGATTAAAAGTCTAATCTGCAAGCTTAATGTCGTCATGTTTGTTAAGCTAAAGAATTAATTTTGCGACATGGTCGTATACCTGTGTCTTTGTGGTTGTGGCATGAAGAGAGATAAAACGAGCGAAAACTTTCTTACTATGAATGGTCCAGGTTTACTGCTAAGGATGATGGACAAACTCTTTACGTTTCCACGATTTTATCTGGATTATTTATCGCCGATTCTAAGAAAATTTTAATTAGGTGATTCAGAACATTCACACCTCTACTGAAATAGTGTTTCGAAAATATTATGGTACACTTTTACGAATAATATTGTTGTGGAAAACTACGGAACACATTCATACCACGCATTCCATTGTCGATTCTCGATTCAGAATTGAAAACTAATGATAAGAAAAGACAATTCAGCCCCAGCTTTTTCACGTATATGCTTTTTTACTCAGTTTAATAAAATTCTATTACATTTTCTTTTTTCGTGATATTGAGTACGGATATTAAGATGCAAATATGTCTTGGCTCCTATCTTAATAAATACAAGAAAGTGAATATTGATGTTCGCTCCTTCTGATAAATGTCTATCTGTACTTTCCCATCGATCTTTATACGTAAACAATTGATGGTCGTCGCAAGAAAGGCTTAACAGTGGCTGTGCTGGGGAAGGGATGCGCAGCACTCTTAACGCAGGGCCATTTTCGCTCCATCTCGCGCCTTCCCCCCCCCCCCCAGACCCGCTTCAAAAATCCGCGTCCTCACAACCCCGCCACGCCTCACGCTACCCAATTTATATTCACCCCGAAACACACCCGCCACGTCTCGCCCGTCCCTGCCAATTCCCGCCCTGCCCGTCGCCACCCGTCCCGCCTCGCCCGTTCCCACCCTGCCCCGTCCCGTCCCGCCCCCGCCCCGTCCTCGCTTCCTCTCGCTGCGTCCTCGCTCCGTCCCCCCGTCGCCGCCCCGTCGCCGCCCCGTCGCCGCCCCGTCGCCGCCCCGTCCCCGCCCCGTCGCCGCCCCGTCCCCGCCCCGTCCCCGCCCCGTCCCGTCCCCGCCCCGTCCCCGCCCCGCCCCCGCCCCGCCCCGCCCCGCCCCGTCCCGCCCCCGCCCCGTCCCCGCCCCGTCTCCGCCCCGTCCCCCGTCATTCCGACCCCGCCCCGTCCCGACTCCGCCCCGCCCCGCCCTTATCGACGCATCCGGGGTAGGACGGGCGGGGCGGAGTCCGCGTCCGGCGCGAAGCGGAAGGCCCCGCCTCCTCGAAAAGCGCCGCCGCCGCCGATGCACTCGTCCGCGCCGCGGAGAAGTCCCTCCGAGATGAGCTAATGATATTTCAAGACTGGCGCCTGCTAAATGATGGATGTCGCTGGGCCGTTGGCAGAGCGCATCGGCTTTCTCATTTCGACGCCGCAGATTCGTCGCCGCCGCTGCGGACCCGGCGCGTCGTGAAAGCGGGGGCGGTGGGGGGGCTGGGGTGGAAGACAGAAATGAAGGGGCGGAGCGAGACGAACCAGGGAGAGCTGAAGCGAGGGGAGGTTAATGGGGGCTAGGCCTGGCGGAGCGAGGTCCAGGTACGCCGTAGCGGGCGATACTCGCGCTTTCGTGGCGGCGACGGTTTAACGGTTTAGCGTAGTGGACTGTTATACCCAAGTTCGCGGGTTCAAACCCGGTCGAAGCCATGCATTTTTAGGGGCGAAAAAATCCTTCGTACGCCTTCCTTCGGAGGGGAAATAAAGCCGGTTTGTCCCATGTTAGTAGTCGATTTACTGCATGAAAAAGATCTAGCCTAAATGACGCATCTGAGCAAAATTCAAAATCGCTTGTTTCGTTCCTCATGGAAGACCTTCTTTCTCCGCTAGTTGGTGAAAGGAGCGTTGCGAAATTTGCGTGGTCAGACGGAAGAGCAGGCCTCATGGTTCACTACGTAAAAAAATTCAATTCAATTCAAAATTCAATTCTCCGATCATCACTATGTGAATGCCGGAGCAGTACCCTACCAAACGGGCCGTGGATCGCGCACCATCTTTCAAGCCTCTTCTTTGCCCTATACCCATCCCTGACATGCACACACACTTAACTGTACCACACTACCGCATGTCAGGAGACCATTCAGGAGATTAGCACTTGTCCCAACTGGGGATGCAATGAACATTTGCAAAACCACAATATTGGTGATACACATTTTTCCCTTATTGAAATCCATTCTAAAAAATTAGATGTTTGCATAATGTCAAATACGTTTTTTGAAAGACTCGTAGTTTTCGCTTTGAAGTAAAGGCGATTTATAAATATAACTCTAGAAAACGACTCCAGTCTTTTCCTTTACATTTTTTCCTCGGATAGAGCAAATGAAAAATTTTTAAAAACTGCAAAAAGTTAAAAAGAACCTGAGAAAGTATGCGCTGTTGTAGCACCATTAGTTTTCCGTAAGGTATCCGGAAATCTCAAAAGATAGCCGTCGAGTATTCGAATATTTTCTTTTACTTCGTATTTTAATATATTATGTTGGTCGACAGGTGTTATGTTCTCGGGATCTACCAGGTACTTTTCTGCAATTTGGATGTAAACAATATAGGAAAACGTGCTGTGACGCTCCCGAAACTTTACTTTGGCGAACAGGAAACACAAGAAATTTCAAACTAACTTTTGAGCATTTGAAGATGAATAGCAACTAATAACTCATTTCAAAGACATTTGTTATAACTTCTACTATGACAATATTAAGGAAATATATGCTATGATGAATGTGTAAGAAAGTAGTATAACATTTGCCGAAAACGTGAGGCAATAAAGCATTTCTTTAAATGATAGGTTTTCGCTAGTAAATAAATCTAATGATTGTGGGACAAGCAAAAAAAAGAATACAAAAAAATTTTTGTGAAATTACATGCTGAATATAGTATCTTTTTAGCTACAATGCATTCTTCAATTTGAAAGAAAAGTTAGATTTTTTTCTACTTCTTCACTTTGTTTGGAATGAATAAGATGCTACTTATTAAACGACTCTGAACTGAGGAGTTCTGTGAGGTAGAGGAGGGTGCGAAGAAAGATTCTTTTTCCCCCCTTTTCATTTCAATATTAAATAGAAACAAAAATTGTATTTTTTAGGTTAGTAGTCAAGCCTAATAGCGAAAAAATAGTACGAAGCACAATTACGGATGATTTGGCATCCCCGACAAAGGTGTGAGCCTCAATCACTATGCAAACTTAAACGTAAAGCAATGCTGTAAACTTAGCAGTAAAATGTACACGTAAAAACAAGCATTCACAATGACGATGACGAACGTACGCTGGAACGTAAGTTTCACCTGAAACAATTAGAATTAAACATACTGAAATATGATCGATTAGTGTCTAGCATGGTGAAAAGATCTTTCCACTATGGTTTCTAACTTTTTCTCGCCATTCGTATCAATTTGTCTTTAAATATATGCGAGTAGCTGTTGTAGTCGTGCTCACATTCTCTTCATCTTATAAACAAGGATTCTCTTGTACCAATTAACGAGTAATTTGTCGAAACATAATTAGTATATTGGCCATGTCAAGTTAGTCACGATAAAAATTGTCCAAATTCGTATTTTGAATTCACTACACGCATCAAACTTTCGCAAACTGGTTCTCTACATTACAATAACAATGACATAACAACAAACTAAATGAACACAATCTGAAATCGACCATCCATGCTGCTCTCAGATTGGTCTTCGGACTTTGGTTTTCTCATTGGTAGAATTCGGACGTAAACTTAACGTAAAAGCTTGGAGGTTGTGAACTCTTAAGTTTACGGACTTACACCTACGGTTACGTCAAGGCCAAGATGTAAGATATATAGGTGTGTCAAATAGCCGCCTTTGTGGCAAATTTTCTGAAGGCAGTTTGAGGCTAGTTCCTCGCTTGTCCGCACGGTGCGCACGATCTGTTTGGGTCACGGTTGTAAGATATACATCTTAAGATGACATCTTAAACTCTGACTATTACACAGTTTTACAAAACATTTCCTACCCATTTTCGTTACTGTTCGGTCTCAACTTTACCAATTCCAATTTCACCGCGAAGCGACAAATAACTGACTTGAAATTAAAAATCAGCTGGCCACAGAACTGTTGAATGAATCACGACCAAACACGACCTTGCCGAAATGAGACCCAAAGATCGCAGCGCTTATAAATGCGACAACTGTGAGAACTAGCCTGACATAAGCTTCAGTTTTAGGGAGTGACCACTACCGTGGTGAAGACATTGAGAATCGTCTCGTTTAGTAACTCATTTGTAGGTTTTGCGCCTACGTTACGTTTACGTTTAAGTTTGCGTTGTGAATGAGGCTTTACGGGGCACCAAGACAGTACTCGGATAAACGGGAGGATCCCGTCCTTTGCAGGATGTCTGCGAACGCCCCACGCACTTTCCGCCTGGCGTCTGACTCAGCTCGGTCGCGCGCCCTTTTTCAAAGGGCCGCCAGCCCTCGTCCGTTGCAGCTCGAGCTCAGCCCGCTCCCTTCCGCCACCCCGCCCTTCATTTATTTATTTATCTCAAAAACAGTTTAAAACTGCGTGTGACGAGCTATGGGGAGAAGTCAAATTTGTGCACGTTGTCATAATTCTGTACTCTCTTTCCTAAATCATATTCAAGTCGAATTTTGAATAAAGAAAGAAAAGAGTTTTTTCAAGTTTTGTTGACAAAATATTCGCTCCTATATAATAAAATATATTTTCAAAGTCAAATTATCTATAAATTGGTGCTCTTAACCCTCATCGTGTTCTTCATGAAAGAATAATACATTTTGTCGCGATAATATGAAAAAAGGTAATTTGAATAACTACATTTCCCACTGAAATTCAGACGACGTGCACAAATAATGAAGTTACATTTATGACCAGAAGCAAAACAAGAGACAATCTCAAAATTTGCTCGAAGGATCAGGGAAATTGGACAAAAAACCTGATCGAGATGGGAGCCATCGACCCAGAAGCTGTGGTACAATACTTGCTACAGGTTCTTTAGAATTATACAGTCCAAATGATAAATAATTACATTAACTATCATTGTTAAAATTAATGTTACTTTCCTTTTGATGGTCGGCATAGTCTCGAATTGTATAGAAACAGTTATGCAGCAGAAAAGATTTTACTTGGGACTTAAATTTTTCTATCGAATTTAATCGTTTAATGTCATCTGGCAAAGTGTTGTAGAAATGTAGAAGTGTAGCTTCATTGTGCGCACGTTTTGTTGAGCATTCCTTCTGCTTGTAATGGTAGGAGTAGAATTGATGATCATTACTATTTTGTTAGCAATGCAGAAAAATCAAATCAGTTCATTTACCGTTGAAATTGATTTTCTATAACTCGGGAACAAACAATTTTCAAATTTTTATTTTTCCCAAGTAATAATTATTCTCTAAATTCTTGTTTATAGTTCTTCAAATGATGCTTTTTTTTATTCTGGGCCTCAAGAAAATGTGCGCAGATAATCTCTTTCCCCACACGTCGTATACAGTTTTTACTGTTTTTGACCAAATAAATAAATAAATAAATAAATAAATAAATAAATAAATATGCATGAATTGTATGTGAATTTTTTGTCAAACCTTCAGCCTCCGCGCCATCACTGCACGCTCCGTGACCACGTGCGCTCTCCGCCAGGCGCCATCACGTTATGCAGCGACAAGGCAGAGTGAACGCCACACCGGCCCTCGTCAGGCGACCGACAGAGCGTCTCGGCGCGGAGGAGGCCAGAAGACCCGCCCACACCTCCAACAGGCGGGATTTATAGACTCATTTATTCATTTAAACCGAGCAAATTGGCTCAGTGAGTAGCGCGCTGACTTCGTAGTCGGGAGGTCTGGGTTCTGTCCCCGGGCCGGCCATCCTGACCGGGGTTTTTTTTGTGGTTTTCGTGGTTTCCCTAGGTCACATGGCGAATTCTGGGATGGTTCAAAAAGTCCACGATTACCTCTCACGTTTTGCCATCATCCTATCCCTTCTAATTCATTAATAATAATAATAATAATAATAATAATAATAATAATAATAACTCCACCTAGGGAGTACACGACCTTGCAGTTGGTGGTGGAGCTTGAGTACCCCCATGAGCCTTAAAGCTATGTCAGTGGTAGCCTAGCTACCGGTGGGGCCTCCCTTGCTGAATGGGTTGAAGGTGAGGGGTCAGACGAAGAAGTACTCCATTTGAGGAGAGTGGGAAGTAAGTAGAGAGGGAAGGTCATGAACCTTTGGACTTCCTGTTGTCGGCCCATAGAGGGTACAGGAGAGAAACTGGTTTGGCACACCAGGCCACTGATTAGAGTGGAGGCCCGAACCTTGCATTAGCCAGCGAAGGATGGCTGCCTTCAGCAGTCAGTGAAAATCCCGTAGGGTTTAGTAATGCCGACTGGCGATCGGAGGGACCCCTTGCTGGGCCCTGCGGGGGGATGCCCCCGAGGCCACTGTGGGTCGCAGTAACGGATGGCAGGAAACAACCCGGAGGGTTAAGTGTGATCTGTGAACTCGAACTTGCGTCCTGCGAATCTTCAATTCAAACCAATGAGCAAAATGGATAGAACAAGCAATGTAATGAATCTTAACGTGCCTTGTTCTACCAATGTCCCATACCTGCTCAGAAACCGAGCTAATGTCACCTTGTCGACGTCTGGCATCCCACGGATGCTAGTCCAGGGACCCAGAGCCGGCAGTAGCTCGAAGCCATCGTCAGAGATGGACCCGGGATCGAATTAAAGGAGGTGATGTGGTGCTTTTACTACGCAAAAGCGAAAAATGGGGGCTCTGAAATAGAAGTTTTCAAGGTATGGAGAGAGCGGAACCCAGATATGAGACCTACCCTAGACTCAAAGAAGCTTGCCAGTCAACGACGATACATACTCAGCAGTGGAAAATTCACAGCAGAATCAACTTGCTGACATTGAGAGAAATGCGAATATGTACTTCGCTCGAACAATCCACATGACGAACATGTAGAACTTGAAAATGATGATCCCGTGGAAGGTTTCATCGCTTTCCAGTGAAACACACGTCAGTGGTGAAAACTCATCTGGCAATGAATTACACGATAAGGACCATGATGCGAATCTCCTTCGGCGCGAAATAGAAAGAGTTAGTCAACTTCCGTTTGAATCTCGCGAACCGTTGAGGAGAATATACGAAAATGCCAAAGCTAAAAGAGTGATAGAAACAGTTAATTCTGTCTTAAATGAGGGTGGTGGAGACCCCAGGCAGAGATCTAGATATTACTGAAATCAATCACATCATATATGCAACTGGATATCTAGTATCTCAGATAATTTTGGGGGCCAGCCAAGAACACCGACGGCCGACAGCAAAACAGAGTAAACAGCTCTGTACCCCATGGATGAACAGAATTATGAAACGGATAGCCGACACCCGGCGTGAAATATCATTCTTAGCTGAGGCATCTTCTAAATCAAAGCCACACCTCTAAAGTTCAACGAAAAATATTCAATGTTGAACAAAAATACCAAATTGAAAATGACACCAGCAGGCTAATGGTAGTTGAGAAGCTAAAAAGAGAAAATTCAAGCATGGGCTCAACGAATAAGAGGTACAAACGTAGAATAGATTTCGTGTACAGAACCGGTTGTTTGAAACAGACGCGAAGAGATTCTATCGCAATCTGACTCAAAAACCGAATGGCAAAGCTGTTACTCCTTCAAAAGATGACGTCGAAGCATTTTGGGCAGGAATCTGGGAAGAGAGCAGATCCTACAACAAAGACGCATCTTGGCTTCAATCTGAAGTTGATGCTGCCGATGAACTTGTAGAAACAGTGGAAGATGTTCACCAATTCTCGGAAGAGGACCTCTTCCAAGCAATTAAGAACATGGGAAACTCGGAAGTCCCCCGGGATTGATAAGATCCAGATTTATTGGATTAAGAAATTAACAGCAATACATTCTCATCTAGCAAAGGCTGTTAATTAAAATTTTTGAAAAACCCAAAGGAAATCCCGGAATGGCTCACACGCGGCATCACGTATTTGCTACCCAAAGCGGGAGACAGCTCTTTGGCGAAGAACTACAGGCCAATTACTTGTCTGCCAGTACTGTACAAAGTTATAACTTCAGCTATAGCTGACAAAAATGTATAGACAATCTAGATAAAAATCATCTAATGCCAGCTGAACAAAAAGTGATGTCGTAAAGGCTCTTATGGGTGTAATGGAAATCTTGCTACTGAATAAAGTCATCTTGAATGATGTAAAGAAACGCAAACGTAATTTGAGCATGGCTTGGATTGACTACCAAAGGCCTTTGATAGTGTACCACACGATTTGGATTTGAAGACCCTGGAGATCTAATCGATTTCATCCTAGACTTGTTGAGTTTATTGCAAGGCTAGTATGAAGTCGTGGAGTACACAGGTTACTAATCCACAGCGGAAAGGAAGCAGTAGAAACAAGAAGTATTCAGATTAACAGGGGTATTTTTCAAGGAGATTCACTATCCCCTCATCCTGTTTGCATCAGTTTGATCCCACTATCGAGACAGTTGTCGCAAGCTGACTTTGGTTTTAAGCTCCATGGTGATGAAAGGCCAGTATCACATTTGTTTTACATGGATGATCTGAAAGTGTTTGCCAAGAATGAAGCGATTCTCTCCCAAATGCTGTCTGTCGTGAATGACTTTAGCAATGACATCTGCATGAAGTTGGTCTTGACAAGTGTGCAAAATCAATTTAAAAAGAGGGAACATCAAAACGTCTGAGAACATTGAAATTGATACGCACACTGTGATTCAAGGATCTTGGGCCAGGTAAAACTTACAAATATCTGGGCATTGAAGAATGTGAAACCATCTCGAATGACAGAATGAAAGAGAGAATTCGTAGGGAGTATTATAGAAGAGTGAGACTGGTCCTGCAGGTCCGCTCTGAATTCCAGGAATAAATATCTGCAATAGGTAGTTTGGCGGTACCTGTAGCCGAATTACAGTTTTTGGACTAGTGGGACCTGGGACTGAGCAAGAAATTCGCACCATGGATCGAAAAACCAGAAAACTGCTGACAATGCATCATGTTTCCCACCCTCGAGCCTGATATACATAGACTTTATGTGGCACGTAAGGAAGGAGGAAGAGGCCTCAGACAAATTGAGGCCTCCTGGCACAACGCAATAGTCGGGTTGGGTAAGTATGTAGTCAGCCATCAAGACGACCCTCTAATGAGGGCAGGTCATGAAATCTGACCGAAGAATGGGAAACAGAGGCAATTGTTAGTGTAGCAAGAAACATTGCGAAGCAAAACTAGGCAAGACACGTCGAATAACACAGACACTGAACTTCTGATGCTGCTAAACATGAAGTGTGAGACACAAAAATGTTAAAGAAATCGTGGAGAGACAAACCACTCACGGTCAATACCTAAAAAAGAATGGACAAGGTGCAGATCAATAAAGATCAATCATTTATGTGGCTTAAAAGGGGAAGGATGAAGCCAGAATCGGAAGCACTTGTAATAGCTGCCCAAGATCAGGCCTTGAGAACACGACATTATGATAAGCGGTCTCAAAATTTCCCAAGATGATAAATGCCGCATTTGCCTGGAGCAAGTAGAAACCATTGACATATTGTCTCAGCTTGTCCAATCCTAGCAAAGACCGAATACCTGAAAAGACATGACAGGGTGTGTAGCTACCTCACTGGCAGATCTGTACCGCCCTCGAAGTTCCAAACACATGCCCCAAGTGGTACGAACACTCACCGAAACCGGTGACGTCTGTTGGATTGTGTACGATATTGTACGACCAACAAATTCAAACTGATCGCACGATAGCGGCAAACAAACCGGATATAGTTATCCGGGATTTGGCCAAAAATCGTGTTTACTTATCGATGTTGCTGTACCTTGCGATCAAAAACGGTCGTTACGAAGGAGGCAGAGAAACGTCTTAAATACAAGAGTTTTGGAAATCGAGATCAGCCGAATGTGGGGCGTAAAAGCACAGGTCGTCCCGATAGTTATCGGAGCTCTGGGATTTGTTCCGCAAATTTGAGTAAGAACTTGTCTAAACTCCCAGGTAATTCAAAAGACTGGGAAGTGCAAGAAATTGCTTTATTTGGAAACAGCCCACATTTGCGTAAAGTATTGTAGAGGCACTGATAGTCACCGAATCTGCTCCTTAGGCAGCTGGTTGCAACCTGGAGTAGATTTTATATTCAGCCGACTCATAAGATCTTTAGTCGTGATGTAATGGAATAATAATAATAATAATAATAATAACAACACATTATGATAAAGCGGTTCTCAAAATTCTCAAGATGATAAATGCCGCATTTTCTAGGAAACACGTAGAAACCATTGATCATATTGTCACCGCTTGCCCAAACTTAGCAATGACCGAATACTTGAAAAAACACTAGCTATCTCCATTGGCAGATCTGAACCGCCTCGAAGTTCCGAACACATGCCCCAAGTAGTACGAACACTCAACAAAATTGGGTCACTTCGGTTGGACGCTACACAATATTGTAACGACCAGCAAATTCAAACGGATCGCACGATAGTAATAAACCGAATATACCGAAAAAACCGAATATAGTTATCCGGGATCTGGAGGAAAAATCGTGTTTACTTATCGATGTTGCTGTACCTTTGTGATCAAAACATTGTTACGAAGGAGGCAGAGAAACGTCTTAAATACAAGGGTTTTGAAAATTAGATCAGCCGAATGTGGGGCGTAAATGCACATGTTGTACCGATAGTTATCGGAGCTCTGGGATTTGTTCAGCAAAATTTGTGTAGGAACTTGTCTAAACTCTCAGGTAATTCAAAGACTGGGGAGTCGCTTGAAATCGCTTTATTTGGAACAGCCCACATTTTGGGCAAAGTACTGTAGAGGCACCGACAGCGCCTAGATCTGCTCCTTAGGTAGCTGGTTGCAACCTGGAGTAGATTTTATAATTCAGCCGACTCATAACAATCTTGTGATATAGAGCAAAATAATAATAATAATATAATAATAATAATAATAATAATAATAATAATTCAAAGCGGGGACAAAGTTGCTCGCGTTCTGTGGTCCAACCACACGTGTCCCCTGGGTAACGCTAAATGAACAACAGTGATTCGCCACCTACGCGCTTGACCATTGTGGGAGAGCGTATCCCCACACTCGGAGGGAAAGACTGTACGTCTATACTGGTAAGCGCGTCACCAAAATGGTTAACATGCCAACGGTGTAGGTTGGCTAACAAATAACAATATTTATTCATTTAAGGCCAAGAAAAGTAAAAATTGAGAAGTGCCAGTGTTTTTATAGCAGCAAAATTAATTCAAATTTGGCGTCTGATTTCGAATACAACCAATTTTTGGGAAGAATTACCAGTAAAGGGAATACGTTTCAAAACATCGTGCGTTGGAGATAAACTTAATTTTTCCTCAACATCGCCGACAACATTGCAGAGAGAAGAAGTAATAGTTACCGTGAAGGATATACACTGTGACAACTTCATTGTTCATCCAATGCTATCAATTTACATGGTTAATACTTTGAAGAATGGAGAATCGAATAGTGTTCTTCGGAAAAAGGACCTATATGCCGGTTCTCCATAGACCGCCTCAATTGCACCTAAGAATTTGTCCATTGATCTGCTTTCAAAGATGACCATGAGAGCGCAGCACCTCCCTGGACGGCGCAATGGACCTCGCGCTCCCAAAATTTCATTTCTCGTCTTTCGGAGACATTGGCCTTCTTTCCGCTAAGACGCGGCGAACTCACAATGTTTCCGAATCAGTAGGCGAGCAGGCGAGTTTTGAATTGAATTGAATTGAATTGCCTTATTTTTACGTGGCGAGACTCAGGCCACGTTGCATGCTCTTCCGTCTGACCACGCAAATTTCGCTACGCTCCTTTCACCAACTAGCGGAGGTGGGCGACCGAAACAGGCGATTTTGAATTTTGCTCAGAGGCGTCATTTAGGCTTGAGGATCTTTTACTAACATGGACAGCCGGCTTTACTTTCCCTCTCCGAAGGTAGGCGCAAGAAGGATTTTTTTCGCCTTAAAATTCCATGGCATCGATCGGGTGTGAACCCGTGAACTTGGGTATAACAGTCCGATGCGCTAACCGTTACACCATCGCCGCCACGGCAACACAGTCTCGTGGCGGATCGCCTCGCTCCTGTTAAAAGACTGGTCTTTTTCGGTTGCACTGAAAGTTGAAGTACTTATGTAAAATTGGTGTTGCGGTTTCCGCCGCAGTATTCTCCGTGAACCAGCTTGTTTGGCGCGTGAACTTCACACGCTCACGAACAACGAGAGGAGAACAAGAAGGGAAACAATTTCCTTTCGCCCAGACACAGGTAACACTGGTATCTTCTTCAATATTTAATGTTGAAAAGCGGAAACCTAACGCGAAAGTGTGCTAACAGTCTTGATACTTGTTGTTTTCAGAATCTTTCCTTATAACAAAATCTCAGAAAGACGTATAGCAAATCTTTGGCCCAATTCTTCAAAGTTCTTCCACCACTTAAGCTGTCTTCAAAGCCTCAACAGGGAGAAAACCTACGCTTAGGATCTCTTCACACGGCGCCACTTAGCAGCGCTTCCGAGTGGCCCGTGTTCTGGCGAAGCATCCTCTCCTATGTTATTTCAGTACCTTCTTTTTGCGGCTCTCACACGCAAATAATGTTTAAAAATGAGATCTCTGAACGAATTCACGGAGACGTGACGAACTGCACTTTGACTTTAAAAATATGAAGTATTTGTTTAAAAAATGTAGCGAAATATTTCGTGTAAAATACAATTCGCAACTCATATTTGGATTTCTTAATCTATATTGTTAATAACTCCTAAGCGAGGCGTTCTAGGGCCTTAAAAACTAAAATTTTGAGTCCCTAGGCCTCACAGAAAACGTTCCTTACACCGTAATATAGAGGATGAGATTTGCTTGACCATTCTACTACATTGTTGCTTGTTCGACGCTTCTCCCCCACCTGTTCGAACCTATATAAATCTGCAACTGTATTTTAAATTACTATATTACTTGATATTCTATGCTATTGAATTACACGGGTGTACCTCTTTGATCGATAATAAAGTTAAGTAAGTTTAGTTGGCATTGGACAAGGGTGTATTACATTGTTATCAATGACAAGCTAACACATAGAGCAAGTGATGGAGGATAAGAGGATCTTGAAGAAAAATATATATATAGGCTCAATATGGAAATGGAAAAATAGGAAGAGGGTGGGGTACAGCATGCGAGAGTTCTGGTACGGGTACGCTAGTTGGTTTAAATCGGAGATATTCACACGAACAGCGTCGTTGCGCTGCTGTGGCCGCTCGGTGGCGAACTCTAATCCACCAGTAACGCAGTCGCGCCTCCCACCACCAGGAGATCGCAGTACTAAATGGCGGCCTTCACACTAGACAGACCAGATGCGCCACTGAACCAAGTTTTGGCTACTAACTGCCTTGCCGCCAATCAGAAGCCCACAGTGGTGAGATTGGGAGAATTCTGCCAATTTCGCGGTGAGTGGCGCTTGGTGGCGGCTGCATGTGAAGTGCCCTACCGCTTCTCGATGGCGCCATCCAGTGGCTCTGTGTGAAGGAAGTCTCTCTCTCTCGCGGTCAGTAGAGGTCGGCTGTGGCTGCGTGTGAAGGCAGCCTTTCTCTCTCGCGGTCAGTACGAAGTCGGCGGTGGCTGCGTGTGAAGGGCTCTGCCGCTTCTCGGTGGCGCCATCCAGTCGCTCCGTGTGAAGGCAGTATTTCTCTCTCGCGGTCAGTAGAAGTCGGCGGTGGCTGCGTGTGCTCTGCCGCTTCTCGGTGGTGCCCACCCAGTGGCTCCGTGTGAAGGCAGCTTAGGATTCAGGAGAAAAAGCAAGAGGTTATCTGTGCATTTGTTCAAGTAAATCAAGGGAACTTTACAAGAAAATTTTTCCGAGATGGGCTCCCATATACCTAGAAGCTGAAGTGCAAATACTTGTTACAGGGATATTTAGTATTGTATTGTTAAACATCACAAATTTATTATTTACTAGCAAAAACGCTCGGTGTTGCCGGTTGAATAGTGAAATGACACGAAGTAAAAGAAAAATAAATGAAAATTCATAAATTTAATTACATGCTAAAATAAAATTATATCGCAAATAATTACTTGGGAATAGGGAGCATATAAAACAACGTTCAGAAAATTTGACCCTTCGAAGACCAAGACGAAATGTAATACTTTCCTCATTATCTTGCTTTTAGATTCATATAGTGAACCGGACATTATTCTCGTTCGCTCGGAAAATACGGTTCGAAGTAGGACCGGGCCGTTTTCACAACATTGGGGGCTCTGGAGCCCAGGTTAATTTGAGGGCCTCCTATTCTTAATTTCACCGATCTCGGCCCCCCCCTCCGATTTCGATGCTGATATATAAAGAAAATTGTATCAGACAGATATGCATAAGTTTGAATATCAGATTTATAAGTACATTTAAAAAAGAGTACAAATTAAATAAGACATATTTTGTTTAAAAAATTGAACTTCTATCACTGAGTGACATTCCCGCATCAACCAGCCACATTCCATATTATAAATATTGTAAAATTATGTGCGACAGACCACTCCGCTAGGCCAATTTATGGACGTATAGTTTAATCATATTTCACTTTTTACATTTCTTTATTTTTTTGGAACAATTTAGTTTGAATATTTTTTAAGACCTATCCGCGGTTCTTATACTTTGGGGGCCCTAGCTCCGGCCCTTCGGTACCGTGCGTTAACACGGTTCTGAATTAGGGAACAAGCAATTAAACTTATTAAAAATTTGTTATCGTAAAATGTACAATGATTTCTACATAATATTGATTTATGTTTTTCTCTTTGAGAAATGTAAATAAAAAAATTGTAAGAACTGTTTTGTTTAGTAAGTTTCCTGTTTTACTTGTGCCTATTCTACCATTTAAAAAGCCTAACTGAGATGCTGAAAGAAACGTATTTTAGGCACCTAAAACCCCATATTTCAAAATCTAGCAGTCCGCGGTCTATATATGTCTTCAATGTAACCACCTCAAATGTGTGAATTCATGTTGGTAGCACTGCCGGCCACACTTATGTGAACGTAAATTTTTATTCCTTTTTTTGTTAAATTATGTAAAGATTCATGAATTTCTGTACTAATAAAAATGTTATTTAGTCGATGTAGGAAAACTAATTGTAGTTTTATCACTGAGCGTGCAATAGTGAGTAGTGCTGTGAATAGCCGAAAAAAAATGAAATTTCATTTACCCGCACACGTAATGTACTTTTTATCTATTTATGTATTTATAATATCCCTCTTGACATTAATTGATGTGTAATGACTGCTGCCTGGCACCACGAAACGAATAAATATTAATGAACATTAATGTTCTCTACTTGTTTTTCAATCAAGATACATTTTTAGCGGTGGGTTATTTTGTTGTCCTTAATGCAATCCTGCAATGCAAAATAAGAGGTTAGCCAATTATCAGACTGGCGTCCGTCATATCACTGTTTAGGCCTTCTTTTTCCACAATTATTTTACTTCCTTGAGCTGTATTTCTGTCCATGAGTACAAGCACACCCGACGTGATTTTCTTAATTACATTTTCTTAATTTTTCGTAATTCTTAATTTCACCGGTGGTATAACTTTGGAGTTAAACAGTACAAATGTTTTATTCCCAAACAACGTTCGGCTACAATCCATCGAAAGATTGAGTATTGAGTGTTTGTCATCTAAGATCATTCGTCCCGAAACTAACTCCCGTACTTTTTATAATCCAGGTGGTGGGTGAGTATCACCGCAGCTGCAGCCACAGAACATAGGCCGACCACGTCGAATGGCGTCCGTTTCGCTCTCCTCTGCTGCAGGTGTCGCCCAGCGGTCTCCAACGCAGGATACAGAAGCTCTCAGCTTCCTTGGAGGCACGAGAACACGGCGAGTGAATGCAAGAAGTCACTCATGGGCGCCTTCCCGCTGCGACATAAACGCGGCTTCTGAATGTCCGCGCCCACTCCACGGTATCTTTTTGCCCGCGCCGAGCGCTTTCGCGTGGGTGAGGTCCTCGGTTCGCGGGGCGGCTAACGACGCCCCGCCCCGCGCCGCCTTGACGCCACGCGCTGATGATGCCGCGTCTTTAAAACGCGTCGCCCTTTCAGCGCCTCCGGAGGAGCGCCGCCTCGCCCCCGCGCAGTCAGCCGAGGCAGCTCGCTTGGGAGCACGTGGGGGTGGCCCGCAGCGGCGCGTGGAGGAGCGGAGCGGTGTCGGAGCGGTGTCGGAGCGGTGTCGGAGCGGTGTCGGAGCGGTGTCGGAGCGGTGTCGGAGCGGTGTCGGAGCGGTGTCGGAGCGGGGTCGGAGCGGGGTCGGAGCGGGGTCGGAGCGGGGTCGGAGCGAGGCTGAGGGGCAACGTCGTTAGTCGGCGGAGCAGGGCGGGATGGAGGGGAGTGGAGCGGAGTGGCGCGGGGCAGGACGAAGTGGGGAGGGGCAAGATGTGACGGGACTGACCGGATCCGGGCGGGATGAGACACAGCGGGAAGGGACGGTGCGCGGTGGAATGGAGCGGGGCAGAACGGGATGAGTGGAGCGGGACGGGATGGGGCGGGACATGGAACGGGATGGGAAAGGGGCGGGACGGACAGAGCACCGCGGTACGGTGCGAGGCAGGACAGAGCGGAACCTGGCGGGGCCGAACAGAGCTAAGCGGGACGGGACGGAGCGTGGCGGAGCGGGTCGAGATGGAGCAGGACGGAACGGGGCGAAGCGAGACGGGGCGTGGCGTGGTGGGTTGGGGTGGTACAAACGGGGGCGGGCAGGATGGGACGGGCAGGAGTGGAGCGGAATGAGACGCGGGTGGGCGGGGCCCTTTCAAAGCGCGTAGGCGGGTGGCGGGGGAGGCTCACACGTGTGATTATGATGAATACGAGGCGCCGTAAATGAAGGGGCGCCGCCGAGCGCGTTGCTGGGGCAGACGGAAATGCGGGGGAGGGCGACAGCGCTGAGAGGAAGAAGAAAGAAAGCACGAAGAGAGAACGTGATGATAGTGAAGGCATAACAGGATGGCTCAGGTAACGGTGAAGCGAGAGTGGAAAGAAATGGGAAAGAGAGGAACAAGAGGAAAGAGGAACAAGAGGAGAGAGGAACAAGAGGAGAGAGGAACAAGAGGAGAGTGAAACAAGAGGAGGGAGGAACAAGAGAACAGAGCAGAAGAGCGAGGAAGGGGCGATAGATGAGTGGGGAGAGAGTAGAAGAAATAGAAGGAAAATGGCGAGGGAAGCAGATCAAGACGAGGAGAAGGCACAAGTAGAAAATTGAAAGTGACAGGAGAGAGAGAAGTAAGGGCAAAAACATCTTCATTTCACATACTTTATTTAGGATGCCAATATTTTTGTCACATTTAAAATAGATTACGTCGTTTATACGTTGAATTTACCGCAGCAATACTAAATAATATGCTGAAAAAATTTGAATGCTTCCCTGCCATCAGTATTGATAATGAAATTGAATGTATCGGTTTGGTGATGAGAATGTGTCCATACTTTATTTTTCGTGAAAAGAACAGAGAAATCTACAGTCTACTTCCCTGCTGTCGGAAGAAAAATAACAAGTACTCTGCAAATTCTGTTTTGTCTCAACTGTTCATGAATGGCGGAAAAACATCTCCTACTCTTCAAATAAACATATCGGAAAAGTACCAATGATTTGAATGAGCGATTTTTTCATGTTGGTCAATGTTTGATTTTCTGAGTTTACTATTTCTTAAAATAATGTAGCCGATCCCCAGTGGCTGAGAGCGCTAAGGCAGGAGTATCGTAGCGATTCGGTTCGAGTCCCGCTTCGGGCATGGTTGTATTTGTGTTCGTCCTTTCACCGTAACGTTAAAACCCAATAGTGGTCGTTAATGACCTAGATGTTGATGTGACCTTCAATTACAAGAAAATAATGCATTTTCTGTCTTATTATTGCTTCAGACATAATTTGAAATACGTATAACCGGACAAGCCGCTAGTGGCTCAAAACTGGAATTATTTCGGCCGCCAGAAAATATTACTATTTCTTATCTTTCTACAATATGTACCAGGTGGAATGAGACAGGTAGTCACGCCCCACCCGATAAGGCGAAAGACCATACCACGTGATACAAACGTCGTGACCGTTTTCAAGACCTATAAAATTCGTTAATACATGTTTGTTTCATCAATTATTTTGGTGGACTTCATACAAACGACTAATTATCATAATAAATAACTATAAATCAATAAATGGAAAATAAATTTCAAATTCATTATAAATGAAACACACTTTGCAAGGAAACGATGTTGCTGGATATTATTTCTACACACACACACACAGCTATAGAAATATTCTTAATGCACCGCTGAGAAGAATTAACAAATTACCAATGAGAAAGATGAAGTCACTACTGTGCTTCTATAAAAGGAACGCCCACGACCTTGTTTGTGACCACTCAGAAGACTCAGAACTATTTCCAGGAAATATTGACTGTGAAGCTTCAAGCTTCCTTAACGCTTCGAGAGAAGCTCCCGCAGTCACATCCCGCAACTTTTCTTAGAATTTTCCTTTAGAATTTATTTTTGCGCCGCGGAGATTCTTCCGAATTGCAAACCCAATCAAAGGGATCGTCAAAATCTAATTCAGTTTAGGTCCAACGAACATTTGAATAACAATTCACACGCTTCCTCCCCCATTGTTACTCTGTCTCATTGTCATGCAATTTCTATTAAAGCACCGGCAGCGAGGCACTGCTGAGAGGGATGGGAGGGTCGAGTTTGGAGAACCGAGATGCTATTAAGGAGATGACTCTGGTGCACTTTTCACCACCACAGAATATTGTACAGTTTCATTTAAACATGTATTTCCCTTTAAATACTCTATTTTTTATTTAGGTCAAAGAACAATAAAATATTCATACGAATCTCCGGGATAGCACTGGCTTCTTCAGCACTAAAAAATTCCTCCACTACCCACGCTGAAATATGTACAAATGTAGGAACAACATTTGTTGGCTATATCCGAATATCGGAGAAGATTGCTTTCGTGAAAAAGAAACTCTTTGCAGCGGCAAGGCAATATTTGATTTGACAGTATTGCTGACGAAATAACTAATCTCTCACTCCCCTCGCTTCTAGAAAAATGACAGCTCAAGACAGCCTGCGAAAACTAAACTTACAATTATTGTCCACGAGCAAACCACACGATCATCTGAAGAGGATTTATAGATAAAAGGACACCCAGTATTTCTAAGGGGTAAAATAGTAAGATGTAAAGCGCACAACCTAATGCTTCTGCCTCGTAGACTGCGGCAACCAGTCACCCAATATTTCTATGCGCAAAAATATGAATATGGGAGCGCACAAGCTGATACTTCTGTCTCGTAAGATCGTCAACCAGTCACCCAGCATTTCTAAGCTCTAAATAGAAAAATGCAAAGCGCATAAGCTGATGCTTCGGCCTCGTAGACAGCGTCAACCAGTATTTCTAAGCGATAAATAGAAAAATGCAAAGCGCACAAGCTGATGCTTCGGCCTCGTAGACAGCGTCAACCAGTATTTCTAAGCGATAAATAGAAAAATGCAAAGCGCACAAGCTGATGCTTCGGCCTCGTAGACAGCGTCAACCAGTATTTCTAAGCGATAAATAGAAAAATGCAAAGCGCACAAGCTGATGCTTCGGCCTCGTAGACAGCGTCAACCAGTATTTCTAAGCGATAAATAGAAAAATGCAAAGCGCACAAGCTGATGCTTCTGTCTCGTAAGACGGCGTCAACCATTCACCCAGTGCCCCAGTATTTCTAAGCGCTTTCTGAGCGCGTTTCCGGAGCAGCCTCTTTGGATGCAAAGGGCCCGCGCCATTCGGCGCGCGGCGGTCGCGCCGGGGTGACGGGCCGTGGGCGGGGCCGCGAGGGCGGGGGGCGGGGGCGGGGCGTGGCTGCTCAATATTTGAAGCCGCCACTTTATAGAGCAGCGTCCGCGTATATTTCCCGCGGCAAAGAGAGTAATGAACGCGAGGGCGTCCCGCGCCGCAAATCTTCCGTTTTATGAGGGCCATTCCGCGCGGGGCGACAGCGGGTCAGAGGTCGCCTGCAGAGGGTGGCGATGCGGGCGGTGGAAATACGGGTGCCACTTCAACCACCCGCCCCACCCCCCTCGCGCCATCGCGAGATGGTCCCGCCCAACATCTTGGCGGCGCCCCGCTCACCCCGCTTTCTAAGCGCTAAATCGGAAAATGCAAAGCGCACAAGCCGATGCTTCGGCCTCGTAGACAGCCAGTATTTCTGAGCGCTAAGTAGGAAAATGCAAAGGGCATAAGCTGATGCCTGTCTCGTACGATGGCGTCAACCAGTCACCCGGTATTTCCAAGCGCTAAATAGCAAAATGCAAAGCGCACAAGCCGATGCTTCTGCCTCGTAGACAGCGTCAACCAGTGTTTCTAAGCGCTAAATAGGAAAATGCAAAGCGCACAAGCCGGTGCTTCGGCCTCGTAGACAGCGTCAACCAGTCTACTGTCATGTACACCTCGTATTCAGCTTCACTTCCTCTGTGGAACGGTGTTTCACATTCCTCCTTTGCTCTTCTGGTTGAGTTTCCACTGACATCCTCACGCTCCAATTCCCGTTCCTTTAATGTTGCCGGGGGGATTCAAGCTTATATCCCGGAGAGCCAGGCGGAACAACAACAAAAAAGAGAATTAAACGTCAAATTCAATCATGGGTTTAATGCTAAACAGATATATGTAGGTACATCTTTCAGAGAATTATTTTACATATGCTTATATCTGAATGTATATCAATTGTCTCCATATCAATTGTTTAAACACTATAGCACTACCCATCTTCCAATAATATAATGTTATTCATATATACACACGTATTTTTTATTACGTTGTAAACATTATAATATTTAGCGGAAAGGCAGGAAAACCGGAAGAAATTTGTACAGAACGTACATTTAAAAAAGTTACAAAATCCTGATTAAAACCCTCACAAATGTACCATTAAAGACAATAACATGCCTAAATTTAAAGGTACACCGTCTAACCTTTTAAAATGTTATTCCATTCTCTATTCTATTGTTCTTCTTGCAAGTTTTCCATGGTTCATTTCAATCGACATCTTCTTGGTGATGATACAACCAAATAAATAAACGTTTTTCTGGATCCCATTGAGTCCAGCAGCTTTCTGCAAGACTCGGAAATAAATTTGTGTTTTTAATGTATAGAGTGTTTTAAATTACCTTTAGACGTTCTACAAAGCAGCAGCGATATGGAAAGTTGTGTGTAATATCTTCTTGCGAAATAGGAAGTTTATTTCCACAAAAGCAGAAAAATGACGCGTTGCATAAAAACAAACATTTCGGTATTGACCTACTTGGGTGAAACTTCCTTGCACCTTGGAGAACTAAAGATGCTTCACCAGCACATACTATCTCGTATTATTTCTAAATTTCGATATTTTCGAAAATTCAGTGCGTTGACAATTTTAAACCCGTTTTTAATTATTTTTATAAATAGCATTAATTTGAAGCAGGTATCATGCGAAAATCACTCGTTTTTTAAAAAAAATTCGACATCAATTTTTTAGAACAGATTTCATTCAAGGATAGAAAAATATCATTAATATTGTACTTTTGCAATGATTTTTGTGACAATCTTTGAATATACAGAGACTTCTACAAAAATGGGACCAGAGCCATGTTGTCTGCATACCCCGTCATTCCATTTTTTTTTTCGGTTTCTACATATGAGTAAAGAATTTAAAGATTTTTGGGCAAAATTATTGGTTAGGTCAAGGAAGAGGAAGGAAATATTCCACGCGGTCTGCGGCCCAATAGTTACGGTATTGCTCCGGCATTTGCTTGGAATTCATCGGAAAAAAATGAAAAACTACCAATCAGAGCTGTCCCTCGCTAGAATTCTCCTCTAGACAGCGGTTGAATTCGACCTACCTTTCTAGCTAGTGTCGAAAATCCAGCCACCGTCGAGATTAGAACTCCAGGACTTTTTGGTCAGAGGCACTACAGAGATATCAGGTGATGCCCTGAGCCATCTAAGGCGGTGTGAAAATTTCGAAAATGTAGAAGCTTCATGTAAACTACTCCCCAAGAACAAAATATCCGTTTCAATCTCAGAAAGCTTCGAGTTCCTTCTAATTGATATCAATTTGGAATATCAATTTCGGCGAAAATTGTTTGAACAGTTTAGGCGCTAGCATTGACCAGAGCCAGAGGGACAGAAGTAGAAATAGAGAAACAGAGTCAGAGAAACAAAGAAAGAGACAGACAGAAATAGAGACAAAGAGAAAGAAAGACAAAGAGAAAGAAAGACAAAGAGAAAGAAAGACAAAGAGAAAGAAAGACAAAGAGAAAGAAAGACAAAGAGAAAGAAAGACAAAGAGAAAGAAAGACAAAGAGAAAGAAAGACAAAGAGAAAGAAAGACAAAGAGAAAGAAAGACAAAGAGAAAGAAAGACAAAGACGCAGCGAAAGACGCAGCGAAAGACGCAGCGAAAGACGCAGCGAAAGACGCAGCGAAAGACGCAGCGAAAGACGCAGCGAAAGACGCAGCGAAAGACGCAGCGAAAGACGCAGCGAAAGACGCAGCGAAAGACGCAGCGAAAGACGCAGCGAAAGACGCAGCGAAAGACGCAGCGAAAGACACAGCGAAAGGCACAGCGAAAGACACAGAGAAAGACACAGAGAAAGACACAGAGAGAGAGACAGAGAGAGACACAGAGAGAGAGAGACAGAGAGAGACAAAGAGAGAGACAAAGAGAGAGACAAAGAGAGAGAAAAGAGAGAAACAAAGAGAGACAAAAAGAGAGACAAAGAGAGACAAAGACAGAGGGAGACAGACAGATGCGGTCATTCGATTTTCCTATACCAAGGACGCACAAAACATGAATTCTGACTACACAACGTTTAAGAGAATGTAATTTACTATAGTATACTATATGTAGGAACAAGATTAATACACTTTTGCGTTACCAGGACCCGGCAATAAGTGTTTTGTCGAAAAAATCGCCTTTTTCTGGAGCATGATTACAATACTTTCTCCTCTTACGAAGAAAGGCGATAAAGTACAAATGTATTATCTGTGGAGTCTCAGAGAAGAAACGTTCCGAGAGCGATGAAAATGTTTTCCACTTCACGATTTATGAATTTTCCCTGCTGCAAACACACTTCATGACCCTACTTTCAGACTTTCCACGAACATACATTGAAACCAGTGAGAAAATACCTGAGTAGCAATGATTAGTGACAAGAAGGACGATTTCAAAAACATCAAGCCATACTCTCCCCTCGGTCAAGAAATTCAATCCTTTTACGCACATCAGTATTCCAAACCCATTTATGTGGTTCAAAAACAATAAAGTAAGTTATATTTAATAGAAATATTCTGCAATAACTTTTGAAATATATTGTACTCTATTACAAAAATTGTATTCTTTTGGTGCAGAAACCCCTCATGTCGAACGCGTTTGATATTGTATATCTGGGATTTGAATATCATTGGAAGTATGAAAACACGCAAAACAGATGCGCTTCCCATGCTGTTTACATTGGTTAAGGTTCTATTGGTAATTTCGGGTGAAAAGTAATTAAGATTTTTTCCCTTCTTAAAAATCGTAGAGTGCGAACATAACGGGTTTTTTGCACCAAGTGATTCATATAGTACTTGGAACATGTGACGACACGGGAGACACACACATATGATACATGTCCGCAACCATCAACACACATGAACACGATACCTTTTTCTTTGAACCAGTGAACACTGTAGGGTTACTAGCAGTGGCGTAGCGTGACTCGCGCGTTTGGGGATGCTCAACAATAACGCGAACTGAACACATCATGCTCGTTAATGTTCTCTAGAATCCATGGTATTGAAACAAATCATACAATACTTCAACAGATTAGTCAGGAGATTTTTTGAAAACAAATTATGAAATACCTCAGCTTTAGTTCTCATGCGCGATTGGCAATGAGATCATTTGTGAATTTATATATTTCAAACCAAAATAAAAGTTTAATATATTTAAGTAAGAAATCAACTTCTTAGATACGAGTTAACTATTAGTAGGCAAGCACTATACGTAGATTTACAGTAGATAACAGTAGTGTTTGTGCCCATGACCAAGCACAGAATCACGAGTGAGAAAGAAAAATATTTCTCTGACAACCTCAAGTGTGCTGCACTCTCGTGCACAAACGAACAACTTGTTCAAGCCTTTTCTCAGCCGTATGATGGCCGTATGCTAGCTTTTCAGGATTCGAGAATCCAGGGGCAGAGGGAAAGAGGGGAGGGGAGAACCTCGCCGTCTGCGCATGCGTCATTGCTCGTCGCAATCTCGCGGCAGACGCTAGAAGCATTTTAGCATCCAAGCAATCAGAGGCCAGCTTGTATAAACCCGTGGAATTCTATCAGAGGAAATCACTTAAAAATTAATACAAAACGTGTTTCGCTCAACGTGTTTCACTCACTTGGAAGATTATCAATACAATATTTAGGCTCTTTGATTAATATTTTTCGTGCTCAGCATCTTAGCGTTCCCTGTCGTTACGCCACTGGTTACTAGATAATCGTAAAAGCCACATAGTAATACGACGTGCAAGGAATGATGCGGTAAGAAATTGACGTCGAAGCAGACCATGAAACGTTATGCGAAGCAGACGCCACTAAACTTGCTTTAGTCTGAGTACTGAATAAGTTTGGTACTTGCTTGTAAGAAAGCGCTTTCTGTAAAGTAGAGCAAAGGAATTCCGCCCTGAGCCAACAACCCGTATGACCTGACCTCAAGCTGCCCCTGAAATCCACTGCCTGAATGCTGAGAAGAGACTCTCCTCCAGGCGCGAAAAAGGAGGAGAGGAAGTTACAAAATACGGCGGTCGCTAGGCAGTACGGCGCTGAGTTCAACTGGAGTGGTAAAGAACAGCAAAACTTTCGTCGAGTATGAGACTTAAGGTCGCATCAAAATCAAGGTCATTAGCGACCACTATTGGGTTTAACGTTATGTAACCGAAGATAACATCGTGATAGGGGGTGAAAGGACGAATACACATACAACCCATGCCCGAGGCGGGACTCGAACCCGCGATTCTTGGTCCGGGATCGCTACAACACTACTTGCCTTAGTTATCTGGACCACCGGAGTTCGGCGAGTAAGAGATTTGATAAACCTTTGTGTGTGTTTTGAATTGCACACGTATACAATAATCATGAATAACAGTTCTATCTGGAGGGTTCAAAAGCAATTATTGATGTTTCGTTATATATATAACTGAGAATTAACTGAGAGGTTGATGCGTTAATACGAACTATATTCCGTTGCCATAAAAGGTTAGCCAATTCGTTCCGTGAAGAGACCAAATATCGGTGAGTTGTAAGTCATCAAAAAAGTAATCCAGTCCGAGGTTTCTGAAACTAGCGACATTTACATCCGGCGTTGTGGTGAGTGACCCTGTCGGACCAAATGCTAATTGCTAGGCACAGACAAAATCGGGTGTTTCTGTTGTGATAAGACAAACAAGACTATTTTGAATCAATGTCGAAAGGCGAAAAATTTCAAGATAAGTATAATTTTCAAAGATGTTAAATTTTCGTAGAAGCTACCGAAAAATATTTCTTGGACGCGACAACAAATCCGTTACAAGTAGCATGTCTTCTTTTCTTACGTACCAGAATCCGTACAGAACAAAGTAAACCGTACCAGAATCTCTCGTGTATTGAACGGTGCTGTTACTCGAGACAGGTCAATTATTTAATTGAGTAATATACGCAGTTTTAATTAGTTTACTTCGTTCATATTTCAGAATCCGTTCAAGGAGAGAAACTTTAATATTTCATTATCACTTGCGTCTCCTATTGAATAACTTTCGAAATTTCTGTACCAAACTCATTTGTTTTCGTGTATCTAAATTTCAAATCGACCTACCAAATCTAGCATCGATGTACTTCGTGGCCTCTTGTGAGATATAACATATTTTACAAATTTTGGGCAATAATTCTTTGTTTTTTCCAATATGAATCAATTATCTTTTGATATTTAATTTAGTTTCGAATACGTTAAAGTTACCAGTATCACGCTTTTCCCTCAAAACATGCTTGAAGCCTTGGATCTGTTTTACGAGTCTAAAAATCAGCTATTATAAATAACTTTAAGAGGGAATTCTAGACAATATTTTCCAGGAACACTACGTACTCCACTGCATTATTGATCCCATGTGCATTCCAGCGTTACATTGGGCCGAAAGGCGCGCACTGGAAGAAAAAAACAAAATTCTCAGAAATGGAAGAGAATGTGACTAAATATGTTATTTATGAGTTCCTGAATCGAATTTCAAGTTTTAAATCTCTTTTCGATTGAGAAATGTTTAAAAAAAATGCATTCAAAACAAAGCATTTTTTTCTCAACAAAATTGATCTCTATGTTATTTTAATGGGAAATTAAGTCTCACTTTAAAAGGCTGTAACTTTTTTGGACCCCAGAGAACACGGCGAGGACTTATAAGAAAAATAGATAATTTAAACATTTGTATTTTAGGTTTCAATGTAGCTGCGGCTACTGGCGGCCGTGAAAATGACCGCGTTTTGAAAAATGTTTAAAATAATAGAAAACTCCTGCGCCATGCTACAACTGGCGAATGGGCGTGTGCGCGCGAGTCTTGCTTACCAGTGGCCATCATGTCAAATTGACGCTCCAACATTTGATTTTAGCACCTACATTATTTAATTTTTAATTTAACAATTTTAATATTGGAAGAAACAAAATCTAAAACTTACGATCAAAAAATACCTAGAAAATGTGAAAAGAGATGCACATATTTATTGTAATATCGTCAAAATTAGGTTTATTTGTCCGCTATAGTTGGTAACACCTTTACTTCGCTCTGCCCGTCCCCGGCTTCCGGCATGTAGTTGTGTTTCAATGTGTGTCTCAATCATATATGCCATTACTTCGTACATAATTGTTGTCACATATGTTATCAGTAATGATTTGTTACATTGTTTCAATTACCTGAGCAGAACGAAAGAGTGGATAGTTTATTCTGTAATTAGTAGAACGTAATAATACCAAACTGTTGAGTGTGTATCATTGAATTTTCTCTGTTCTAAGACGATATATTGTTATTACTTTTAGTAGGATGGTGTATTTAGCACAGTGTGCTATCTCGTTATATTGAGTTACACCATGCATTATACTGTGTTATACATTTTTGTTGCAGTTATTATATAATTATCCAACTTCAATAAGAGAGCATGCATTACATGATATATCCTATGAAATGCAATCTGATATTTTCTGTCAAGCTTGTGTGCTTTCCGAATCCGAATCTCCGTCGAAACTTCCCGAAAATAATTATTCAAATAAAGGTGGCGCCATCTGCAATTTGCAATTGTTTACAAAATTTCGTTATTTTAGGTCTTAAAAGCACCATCTGTAACTCGCGACCACATTTCAAACTTATTATTTTAACAGAATTACTCGTGAAACTCATTGCGCGTATTTCAGCCCATTTCAGCCCACTGTGCGTCGTCCAACTTTCAATGAGCATTCACTCTTCAACCTGTGGCAGGTGGTGCATTAATACATAGCAAAAGAACGCGCTCAAGCTGCTTTAATATATGCATTTGATACTCGAGCGACCGATTCCGGAAATGATTTCCAGTGCAGAGAATTGGAGCCGAGTCCCAGTTCCACACTCGAAACGCCCAGTTTCCATTGGTGTGCGACTCAGGTTGCTTTAAAATATGTGACCGCACGGAATCCGTTACCTGCATCTCCTCCCCTTCTCCGGATACCGGGTGCAGCGGCCCCGCGCTGCTCGTTGACCGCTGCTGGGGCATTGACCTTGACCGAGTGGCCCGCCCCCAGGATCCACGAAGGACTCCGCCCCGCCACGCCCCGCCACGCCCCGCCACGCCCCGCCACGCCCCGCCACGCCCCGCCACGCCCCGCCCCGTCCCGTCCCGCCCCCCTCCCCGCCCCGCCCTGCGCGCGTCCGCTATGGTCACTCGTGGCCGATAAAGAAGCTAATGAATGCCCGCCGCGCCGCCGCCGCTGCTCCATTAGGCAAGTGGGGCGACTTTATTTGGGCGGAATCACGTGACACCTCCAGGGGCCCAACGCGCGCGGCGCGATGAGATGGGATGGGATGGGCGCCGAGGACGAGGCGACAGAGCACCGGGGAGGTCGAGGACGAGGCGAGGGCAAGGCGACCGGTGAGGGTGAGGGTAAGGACAAGGGCGAGAGAACGAAAGGAAGAGAAGAGAGAGGAGAGGAGAGAGAGAGAGAGGAGAGGAGAGGGAGGAGATAAGAGAGAGAGGAGAGGAGAGGGAGGAGAGAAGAGAGAGGGGAGAGAAGAGAGAGAGGAGGGAAGAGAGAGGAGGGAAAGAGAGAGGAGGGAAGAGAGAGAGAGAAGAGAAGAGAGAGGAGAGAAAGAGGAAAGAAAGCGAGAAGAGAAGAGAGAGGAGAGAAGAGAGAACGATGAAAGAGAGAGAGAGACGAGAGAAGAGAGAGAGGCCAGAGAACAGAGAGACGAGAGAAGAGAGAGAGGCCAGAGAACAGAGAGACGAGAGAAGAGAGAGAGGCCAGAGAACAGAGAGACGAGAGAAGAGAGAGAGACGAGACAGGAGAAAGAAAAGACGAGAGAAGAGAGGAAGAAAAGAGAGAGAAGAGAGGAAGAAAAGAGAGAAGAGAGGAAGAAAAGAGAGAGAAGAGAGGAAGGAAAGAGAGAGAAGAGAGGAAGAAAAGAGAGAGAAGAGAGGAAGAAAAAAGAAAGAATAGAGAAAGAAGAGAGAAAGAAGAGAAAAGGAAGAGACAGAGACAAAGAAGAGAGGAAGAAGAGAGGACGAAGAAAGAGAGAAGAGAAGGCGAGGGCGGGAACGGAGATTACGCAAGGGAACAAAAGTACGAGGAAACGAGAGGCAGAGGT
Organism: Acheta domesticus; assembly: GCA_031308135.1. Lineage (NCBI taxonomy): Eukaryota > Metazoa > Arthropoda > Insecta > Orthoptera > Gryllidae > Acheta > Acheta domesticus. The sequence continues at coordinate 11,501,792 of JAHLJT010008446.1, read as the reverse complement.
AGGGAACGAGAGGATTTCGAAGCACAGAATTTGTAAATGTGATCCAGACTATATTTTCTAATCTATTTTTTGCCGAGTTTCGATTATAGATGAAATTACGGGAAACATATAATTTTGATAGTGTTTCAGTAGTGATATCTCTCGGATGTAAATCTGATAGTGTACGTTTGCTCGTTAATAAGTCACACATTTTTTAGAACATTGCTTGCTAATGATGCATGCACGGTACGACGAACTCCTGTTATACGCTATAGCTATTGGAGTACCAATGAAGCGAGGAAATTAGTGATCTGAGGAAACAATTGTTATCGCAAGTACTAAAAAATGAACATAAATCCTTCCATAACTCATGAATATGGAGAAATCTCTTTGCGCCTGAACTTACCTTCACTTAGATCGTATAGTGACTATGTGCATGTCTTGTTTTTGCGGAAATTTTTGGAGGATAGTATTGATTGCTCACTTTTGTTGAATCAAGTTAATTTTAAGGTTCCCACTGTACATACTAGGACACCACAAAATACATTTTTGTCAAGAGATTTAAGCATTCCTATGTAGTAAACAACTCCATCACTAGAATTTATCACGTTGATGAATTTGATATTCATCTTTTTGTTGAGAATGATGGTAATTTTTAATGTGAATTGAGAAGAAAAATACTTAAATTTGAATAATCAGTGCTATATTTTATTTATTGTATTTGTATAATTCTATAGTTCCTGTGTGATGTTAAATTTTTCTTCATGTGTGAAGTACTGTGTTATTAAGTTCCTTTCATATAAACTGTACAATTGAACAAATTGTCCGTTAATAAATAAATCAAAAACCTCTTATTTCAATGATCACTATGAACTTCATTTGAATTTTCCCCATTATGCACTTCTGATTCACATTTTTACGGGTTGGCTTTCAAAGAATAATTGATAAGAAACGTATGCTGAGAATGAACCAATTAAAAGTTAATTACTCGTAATATGAAATAGAGTGGAGCATCATTAAAATAATCATCTATATTAAAAATTGTATTATTCATTTCATTGAGAAATTGTTGATATTTAGCAGACTATTCTTTTTCCATAACACATTGATTTCGACTGAAGCGAGGATATGTTCTACCTTTCAAAAACTTATTTTCGTAACATTTTTAATGTAAGAGTCTAATGCCCAATTTAGTACTGAACAATATCTCCATTTTTTTCAATAAGCAAGTTACAAGAAACTTATAAATCAATGACGTTGGAAAAATTAGTTCTCACTGATGTTGTACCATTATTTCCACTACGCACAATTAAACGCTCCTTAAACCCAATTCCGGAGTACTAAAACCTATGAATTAACACTCGTAAAGCGAACAGCCACAATGTATTAAGATGAAACATCGCTCAATTTACAGAGTGCCATGTAAAATGCTGGGCGACAAGAAACCGTGTCGGAGGATGGACCCATAGCTCTTGAGTCCCCGCAAGCCCTAAAGTACACACAATTGAATCCTCTTTTCATTGCCGCAGCTTTAGCACAACAGGAAGAAAGATACGAGCTCACGGTATGAGGCGGGGGCGCGGGGCCAGAGGAGAACAAAGACGCTGCGACGAGCTGACGGCGGTGGAGGCGGGGTGACGGCGGTGGAGGCGGGGTGGTGGCGGGGAAGCGGCGGGGGCAGAGTGACTGGGACAGGGAAGGGGACGGGGAGGGGCGGGGCGGGGCAGGGTTAACCTGGCAACGCAGTGGTGGATGCTCCTATCTCAGCGGACACATAAAACCATACAGAAGTACACGAGTTCATACACATGCAGATAATAGGTAACAGAAGACTCAGCCCGAGCGTAAAACACCCGCTGCAAGAGGTGCCCTCAATATTTTTTTAACAAATGGTTGTATTAGTACTTAATTCATAAAATGATATAATAATAATAATAATAATAATAATAATAATAATAATAATAATAATTTTATTCCGCAAAATTTGTGTAAGAACTTGTCTAAACTCCCAGGTAATTCAAAAGACTGGGAAGTGCAAGAAATCGTTTTATTTGGAGCAGCCCACACTTCGCGCAAGTATTGTAAGTATTGTAGAGGCACCGACAGTCCTTAGAGCTACTCCTTATGTATCTGGTTGCAACCTGGAGTAATTTTATATTCAGCCGACTGATAACATCTTTCTTCGTGATGTAGATGGAATACATTTATAACGCCGATCCGGTGGCCACTAAGGCAGACAGCAAAACAATTTCAAAATTGCAAAATTGAAGATAGAGTTTTTGCCTTAGACAAAGTCGGTTGTATAAAATTAGATCTTTAAATAAGGTCATTTAATTTTTTGTGAAAAACGAGTAGTTTTGGAGTAAATTGAGTTTCAAATTTCCCAAAACTTTGTTTTTACCAAAAATTTGCGAAAAACCGCTCCAAATTTTTTCTTTAAATTTTCTTCACTTATGTATTACTATAAAAGATATGTCGCTAATCCTATTTCCGGGTGATACTTGGTTTTTGTAAAGTTTCAAAAAATTTTTTTAAAACTACAAAATTGTAGGGACAAAGTTTGTTGTACAATATTAGTTCTTTAAAAAATGTCATGTACAATTTCCTGAAAATAAGAGTGGTTTTTGCGTAATTTGCCCTTCAAATTTGCGAAAAGAAAATTTTGGGGAAAACCGCTCCAAATTTTTTCTTTAAATTTTCTCCACATGCGTAATAAGGAACGGCAAATAAATAAACTAGTGGTGCTATAGAATGGTGCTATAGAGTTTCTCGCAGAACTTAGTTTTCTAATCTCTATAGTCTCAACTAGTTTTTCTGTTATGAATTATTATCTTCCCAGATACCTTTTTCGGGCGCCCAAAGGACATATTGTTTGACATTCTCTGGATTTTCGGCTTCCTCATGCTAGAAATGAAACCACCATACACTGATTACTATTATATAAGGGTAAATGCCATGCATTGCCAAGGTGGTCACAGTCACTCTGTAGCGAGCATGGACTCAGCTCTTCCGAGGAAAGCTTCCCTGGTTCAAGTCCTGGTCGGGGAGTATTATTTGTTACAAATATCTGTTGTCGCAGGAAATAATTGAGAATTCTATAAACGTTTTTGAAAACAATTTGAAACCATTTGAATCACAAATATTGATAATTACGGTAAATAAACTGGGAGAGTCTGTATGTAATTTTCGAATTTTTAACTATCCGACAATTTTCCACATCTCTTCTTGGATTTGTAAAACGTATGTACCATCATATCAGTTATTTTCCTATCATGCATTGATCATATCATGGCTCTGTTCGATTCATTTTATGGCTTTGTTCGATCCATACGGTGCTAGTGTGGCGTAGTGATGCAAGTGCCGGCACGTTAACTTTGAGGATCTGATTTCGGGTCTCGGAACGGAAAAAATTTGCTGATTGAAAACATTTTCGGTGTTTTATGTAGAAGTAAATATTGCGGGGCATTTATTCAATTGCGGGGCATTGATTCATGCAATATGCATTGGTAGCGTCAGTAGTTGAATTTGAATTTCAATGGGAAAGCAAAAACTATATTTATGCTGGAATGTTTTATACCATGTCCCAAATTATTTTTTTTACATTAATTTCGCGTGTACTCTTTTATGGCTCTGCCCGAGGTCGACCCAAACGGCACTTGGTTGTCGTAGTGGTATGAATGCCGACACGTTGGCTGTGGGGGCTCTGTTTGGGCCGCGGAACGAGAAAAGAATTTGCTGATAGAAAACACTTTTGCTCGTTTATGTAGTAGTGTAATCGCGTTTAGGACCATGTACAAACAGTGCGAGAAAGTACGTGCTTTGGTAGTACCACTAAGGTACAAATTTGTCAATAAAAGTGAAATATCATATCACAATACCGTGGTAATATCCATAAAATGCATTTGAAGATTTTGAATTGTCATCGCATGGGAAATACGTAGTTTCAGAATATTGCATGGATACACTTCGAATTTGAAACTTGACAGTGGACGCCCATACAGTTCAAAATACAAAATATTCTTTCTTGAGGGGCGCAAATAAACATGCCATTGCAGAACCCGTTATTTGAGTTACGAGGGTATTGCATATAATGGTATATTCAGTATTTCAATATTACTTTCGAGCTCGCAGCCTAGGCATGTGGGTTTTACAATTGGTGTAAAATGTGTACGAAAGAAGTAAAATATTAGGGGCCTTACAATTTGATAATGTTTAGGCACAAGATTTTAACGGACACTAGTGTTCGTCCAGCTGTCGAAATTCGAGAGTAATTCATTGATTTTTTTTTATTTTAAACGTTATTGAGGTTCTTCTATCAAAAAGAGTATGTGTTTAATTACTGCGTATATACGTTTTATTTTCTCGCACTTCGTAAAAAAAGAGAAAAAATGTGTAATCGTGCGCCGGAAAAAGGCGAATTTTTGGCAGAAACATCTGTGTTGTCAGGCCCTGTTATCGAAAAATGGATGAATCCTGTTGCTGTATATATTAACTTGCTACCCCTAAAGCACGGTGTAGCCAGAATGCATATTTTCTGGGTCCTTGATACCGAAAAATCGACGTTCGGCAAAATGTCCGTCTGTACTCGACGATAGAGCCTAAACCGTATAATTCTTTCTTTAAAACGGATATTCCCCGATCAATCTGAGGGAACTCCAGGCTCTGGGAATTTCAACAAGATATTTTGAATTTTGAAGGTACTTTACATGGAGCCTCAAAAAATTTAATTTTTTGTTTCAAAAAATTGCACGAATTTATTTTTTTTAATAAACTTTGTCTTGAAATGGACACTTAAGAGAATCTTGCGGGTCTCATGTTCCATGAAATCTCACATTTTTCGAAAATTGAAAAATGCTTTTTCGGGGGTTGTCTTCGTATCCTTCCTAAGTATAATATTGAAGATAGAGGTCTTAAAATACATGTACAACATCGAAGATAGAGTTAAATAAATAAATTTAAAAAATTATTGAAGATAGAATTATTTTATGATACAAGTATAACATTGAAGATAGAGATTTTATAAAATATTATAAGTATAATATTGAAGATAAAAGACTTTTTTCCTTAATGAAGCCTGTTCTTTAAAAACAGAGATTGAAATAAGGTCATGTTCAATTTTCCGAAAATATGAGTAGTTTACGTAATTTTGAACGAAATATAGGCAATTTTAATTTTTTATCAATGCATCAAAAGCACAATAAAACGTATTACTAAAACACTTTTAGTATGGAATTAAATTATTTACAAAATGTTATATACAATTAATTAAATAAAGCAATCAATGTTAAATAAATTACTCCATGTTGTGTGCTGTAATTTTAGTGCCATACTCAAATTTTTAAATTAAAGATAATTAATTATATTTCCAGTTAATTAATTACAAGATAAGTACAAATAACTCTTATATTTAGGTACATGTTTGGAAACAATCCAGAATTCGGCGTTTCTTCGAATTCCTATCAATCTAAAGAGAATATCAATTGTAACAGAAGGTTACGTCTTCTATTGAGAGCGAAAAGTGAATTTATGAATTGTGTGGAGATGTACTCATTCTGGTTTAAAATGTTAACCGATAAGAAAATTTTTAAGTGATATAAATGAAGCAATGTAAGTCTGAAAACTCAAACCAAACCACAAATAAATATCGAATTAGAAGACAATGTTTTCTTAATTATAAGAAAAATACTATATACAGCAAACTATGTAGAAAAGAAGAAATAGAAATATAGGCACTTTTTTATTTAATTTTTTCGCTTTTACGAAAGTTCAAGCCTTGTGGAATCATTTTTGTATTGTACATGGATTTGTTGAATAGGACTTTCAATCGTGAAAATAAGTTTGAACTTTCTCTCAAATTGCTTTTCTATTATATTTAAATATGAGGCCCTGAGCGAATCCTAAAGAATTCCCACGTTCACAGATTGTGCCAATTTTAAAATCTTTAATGAGAAACGAAGAGGATTTGACTGAGAAAATTCTAGGTGTTGATAAAAAATAAGGGACCAACGGCCGTGAAAAAAAGTACAATTTCTGAGATCCCTCAAAGCTATATTTCCGCCAATAAGTTGATGGGTATTAATTCCTTAACTGAATTACGATTCAGAAACCAGATCTGCAATGATCTGAAAATGCAAGTTCGGCGTGGAACTGGACAGAGCGGGGAGGTTCAGCGTAACGGTTACGAAAGAATCGGCGGAAACCAGAACTAGCGAAATGGGCAACGGGGCGAGGTCGGCTAACGTCACGTCAGACCGGCGCGAGGGGAGAATCTAAATACGATTTCATGTGCAAGTGTATGAAAAAAAGTTCAAAATCAGCTAGTCATATAAATTGGTGAGCAAGAAAAGATTGAATGGAAACGGATTATAATCTCAAAGCTTAAAAAGAGTTTAAGAAGTTGTGTTTATGCCTTTTTCTTATTCATTTGATACTTTTTATAAGTCTTAGAGAAGCGAAGTGCGATGGGGTTCGAATTATACAAAGATTCTGTGCGGAGTTAGATTATAGAGGTTTGTTTCTTAATGTAGTTTAATGTTTAATGAATCAGGCAGTTCCTATATTATTATTATTATTATTATTATTATTATTATTATTATTATTATTATTATTATTATTATTATCACTATTTTACCATTATTGTTTATTTTTATTATTGTATCATTATTATTATCACTATAATTATTAATATACAATTTGTTATTTACCTTATTTATGTAATCAGCTGACACCGGTTCCACCCAATGGCAGTTTAAATAAATGTACCTTTCTTTATTTATTTATATACAGGTACAATTTAGAGCTGAATAATGTAGAGAGCTTCTTAGTCCCTTTCTCCACAATCTACGATAGGATTTCACTTCTGTGCCTTTCATTTTGAAGGATAAAATGTGGTCAGGTAAGTATATAAGCTCCACAGGCATCAAGTCCAAGAACCTAGAGATGTAAAACGTCACGTTTAACAAATTAATAAATATAACTTACTGGGCGGTACTAGGTATATTTTGCCCAAACAATGTAATAAACGGTGAGAAGAAACAGAAATTATGAGGTACAAATCTGGCTCGAGAATGGGTGGGTAGAGGATAATGAAAAGCAAGGAAAAACTATGGCATGGCGAAAGTCTCGGTAGAGATCACAGAAAAAAAACACCCATGGTTTACCGGACACTTGATCAGGACGTATACGGGCAGAATGGGGTTTATATTTATTTATTTGTCAAAAAAATAGTAAAAACTGTATATGACGTGTGGGGAAAGAGATTTATTTGCGCACATTTTCTTGAGGCCCAGAATTTTAAAAAAATTGAAAAATTAGAAACAAGAATTTAGAAAATAATTATTATCTTAGAAAAATAAAAAGATTTGAAAAATGTTTGTTTCCGAGTTGTATAAAATCAATTTCAACTGTTGATGAAGGAAAGGACGATCAGGAAAGAAATTCAGGAACAAGTGGATTGTTGAACTAACGCAAGACTGATTTGGGTTGGGAATTGAGAGGAACGGTATGCAAACGAATTATACACCCATCAACACGCCGGAGATCAAAGATAAAGAAGAAACAGAAGCATAATAGAGAATTGTCAAAGGGACTGATACGAGAAGAGGATATAATTTATTTCAGAGAACTAGAGTGAAAAGAGAGAAGATAAATATGAACTGAAAATACATCAGAAAGACATAGCAGCGATAACCGTGGTTCTATAGAGACCGCAATAAAAGAATGATAATTCATTAAACTGTGGTGTATTGCTCATTTGCTTTGCTACATTGGGTAATCAGAGAGAAATACGTTCACCGCCCAATTTAAAATCCTCATCGCTCGCCTTCAGTTTCGTTACGAGCTTAAACGTGTATTTGGTTCATTTCATGGCACAGTGTCTGATTTATTGCTCTATTATGGATCATATTTAAACATTATTATTTGTAGGTTCTATTACGTTTATTGAATATTGCATTTTGAAAACTATTGCAACTTTCTGACGCAAAATGTAGACTTGGCAAATTCATTCACGCCGCATTCATGCCGCATTGCTTTGATTAATTTTTTGTAACCCAAGTCATTCATTGCAATCGCATAAAATTGCAGTTTTACTGATCCAGCTCAAAATTATCAATTTCGAATCTTGCCTGAGATTTATCTTCTTCAGTGATAATTGAGGTCACCTGCGATTCAATTTCAATAGCTTCTGCAGCAGCAATAATCGATGTAAATACAAGAAATGAATTGCCTGTACAGTTTTCCGCTTTACTTAAGTTAAAATGAGCTCTGTTCGATTGCACTTTGGTCACAAAGGAAAGCAGTGAGCTGGAAATACTTTCAGGGGGTGTTCAATTCCTCACTGAATGTACTATTGAAAATTATCACGATATTATGACTTTTTTAGTTCCGATTTATTCCGACTTTTTTAGTTTCTTCCGATTTATTTTGTCTGCTAAAATAATCCCTGTGAATCACACGTGATTTTAAATAGCCCAAAAAAAAAATTCATTGTTGATTTGACAGACTACTCACTTATAGGTCATACGAAAAGGCTTTGCTGGAGGATATCTCCATGGATGTAACTTGTGATGCTTCAACAACACATATTTTGTTATATTATTTGAATTAATTCTGTAATATTGCGAGTACAACAATGCACCTTTCTTCCTACTAACACTTGGAAAAACATAATCAATTTAACACAACATTACGCAAATACGACTAATAATTTAAAGAAAGCGTTGATGAAATGATTTGAATATTTAAGATTGAGTAGTAGATTGTAACAAAAAATAAATACCTTGAATATCAAAGATGTAGGACAGGTAAAATAAAATTAAACTCTTTGCAATTTTCAAAATTTCAGAGTTTTGGATGAAAATTGGACACATTCCATATTATTACACAATGTTTCTCCGACTCGAAAACAAAATAAAAGAAAAAATTAAAAGCCTTTTTGAAAAGAACTACTTTTTTTTTTAATTTCTTTATTTTTAGTCGCATCAACTGCTAAGGTTATTAGCGACTACAATTATACAATTATAATTTTATCCATAATTACATTAACAAAAATGTCATAACTTATATATAATTAACATTGTATAGCAACATATATTTTATGTAATACATAACTTAATTGTACAATATCATATGTCATTAAAGATGTTACAAATTTCACAAAACTTGATCAGTTGGTTCTGATATTTGGTCGAATACAGTAAGGTATCTAACGGTTTATTTAGATTAGTAAATTTTCTTTCATTATTGAATTTAGAGCAGTTTTCTAGTATGTGGTAAATTGTTAAAGTAGTGTTACAAGTATCACAAAGTGGAGGGGGTGTTTTGGAAATTAAGTGGAGGTGTGTTAATTTTGTGTGGCCTGATCTTATTCTGGACAGTGCGACTTGTCCTCTTCGGTTGAGCTTTTTAGAACTTGTATTATTAAAAAAGTTATTAATTTGGTTGTAGACTTGACTTGCTTTACATTCCTTCCATGTGTTATTCCATTTCTGTGCCATGCATTTTTCTATTGTTTTCAATTTATCATAGGTGGTGTGCATGATGTTATGAATATTGTTCTCCTTCCGTAGGTCTATTAATGTTACAGAATTTTTCACAGTTATGTCCTCTGGAATTTTAAGTTGAGGTGGAAGCCAAGCAACAATAATACTTATTCCAGCAGATTTAATGTGGTAGTATTGTTCTTGAATCATTTTAGCCATTTCAGTATTGGAATTTTTTGCAAGATTGTTGTATGACTTTCAAGGATTTTGTGAAAAGAATGGTTTTAAAGGAGAATAAATTTTCAGTGACTTTTAATGCAGTCAGAAAGGCATAGAGTTCTCCTGAATTGGGACCGATGCTTTGGGGTAGAAGGTATTTGTAGGTAGTGTCAGGGGTGTGCACTGCGATTTCAGTTCCTTGTTCATTTTTCTGGCATTCAATGTAAACTGGGCAGTAATCTTTATATTTGATGGTCATTTCTTTAAGTTGTTTATTCCATTCTTCTTTGGATGAGTTGGTGTTCATCTGTGCGTTAGTCTGAGTGAGGTTACTGTTTTGTAATTCTAAGAGGGACAAATCAGAGATGAGCGGTAGTATAATCCATGGCGGAATTAAGAAATTTCTGTGTTTTTTCATTCTAGTAATGTTCACCTCAAGGTTTGAGAGAAGTTCTCTTGTCCTGTAATGTAGAGGTTTATATCTGGGATTAATATTCTTGATAATACTCTGAGACGGAAAAATGTCGTTGTAGATGATGAAGTTTGGGGAAGAAGCAGCTCTGATGGCGTACTTAATGGTTGTTACTTCTCTGCGATGTGATAAATGAGATTCTTTTGCTTCAACTAATAAGCTGCCTATTGGACTAGTGAAAAACATTCAGTGCAAATTCGTAGACACATGTGATGGATGGAGTCTAATTTCTTCAGTGCTATTTTTCTGGCAGATTGATAGAGAATTGATCCGTATTCTAATTTGGATCGAATTATAGCCTTGTACGTAAGAAGCAGTAGGTTTTTATCTGACCCCCAGTTGTTATGGTTCAAATATTTTAGGATATTAATTCTCTTTTTGCATTCATCCGATAGGTTTTGTACGTGAGAATTCCAGGTCAGTTTGTTGTCAAAAAACATTCCTAGAATTTTGATGTTGGTGACAAAACTCAAGGCTTCATTGCCAAGCTTTAAGATAGGTGGTTCAATTTTTTCCTTTGTTGTAAAGAGAATACATTTACTTTTTCGGGGAGAGAATTTGAAACCTGTCTTCAAGGACCAGTTATGTACCTTATTAAGTGAGATTTGTAATATTTCTTGAGTAGACGATAGGTTCTTGCCTTTGCACAGAATGGTTATGTCGTCTGCGTATTTTCTTGACACTGTTGGAAGAGTTATATCCTTGTCCACGTCGTTGATTGCTAGTAAGAATAAGGTAACACTTAGTATTGATCCTTGAGGATCCGTTGTCTAACTTTTTCATTACTGATAATTGTCCATTGACTCTCACTTGGATGTGTCTTTCTTGAAGAAAGTTATTGATAAACTTATACATATTTCCATGTATTCCAATTTCTTGGAGAAGAAGCAATATGCGATGACTCCAAACCATATCGTATGCTTTTTCAATGTCGAGGCTGATGGCTATTACATGTTGATTGTTGATAAAAGCTTCTTTGATATATTTACAGATACTAACTAGGTGGGAAGTGGTTGAATGCCCAGGTCTAAATCCGAATTGATTGTCATGGATACAATTATGAGTATCAAGAAACCATCTTAACCTAGCATCAATAATCTTTTCCATTATTTTGTACATGTTGTAAATTAGTGATATTGGTCGATAATTCTCAGCTTTGGTGGTATCTTTTCCTGGTTTCGGGATAGGAATAACCGTGGCCACTTTCCAACATTTTGGGAAAATGTTTGTTGTCCAGATTAAGTTAAATAATTTTATAAGTAATTCTTTTCCAAGAATTGGTAGATTTTTTATCATTATATTTGAAATGTTATCAGTTTCTGGGCAAGAGTTATTAGTAGATTCAATTGCTTTTGTGAATTCATCCATAGATATAAGAGTGTTGATATGATCATTTGACGGTGTTTCTTCAGTCATAAATGGTTCCATACTTCCTTGTTCTTCTTTGTACGGTTTGAAGGCATCAGGGTAGTTGTTAGAACTAGAGTTCTGGCGAAGGTGTCGGCTAAGTTGTTGGCAATATCTTGAGGTTCAGTTATGATTGAATTGTTATCCATTTTGAGAAAATGAATCTTGTTGGTTTTCTTGTTTCCTTGTATAGCTTGTATTTTTCTCCATGAATCCTGGATATTGCTGTTGGAGTTGATGCTCGCTATAAATTTAGACCAGATTTCCGATTTACTTTCTTTGATAGTTCTTCTAGCAATAGCTCTTGCCTTTTTATATTTAATTTTGTTTTCTGAGGTGCAGTGTTTTTTGAGGCGGTTGAAAGCATGTTTGTACTTTTTGATGGCTTCTTTGCATGTATCATTCCACCAAGGAATTGGGTTAGGTTTGTATGGTTTACATAATTCAATTGCTTCATTAGCAGCTTTGTTTATAATATTAATGAATGTAGTCAAAAATGACTCAGTATCATTATCAGTGTGAATTGTTTCAGGTTGATTGATGTATTCGTTTATTCTTTGTTGGTAAAGTTCCCAATTTGCTTTCTTGAAGTTCCATATTTTGATGTTTGATTGGATGTAGACCATATTGGTTGGTATTTTCGCTGGTTCATTTACAGTAGTGATTATTGGAAAGTGATCACTGTCATTTAAGTTGTCTAATACGGTCCAATTGCATTTTGGGGCAAATGTTGTAGAGCTGCAAGTAAGGTCAATTGAGCTGAAGGTTCCAGTGCTAATATTGAAGTGTGTGGGTTGTCCAGTATTTAAGATTATCAAATTATTTCCATCGATGACATTTTCAATTGTTTTGCCTCTTGGATCAGTTTTGTTAGATCCCCATAATGTGTTGTGGCTGTTAAAATCTCCAAGTATGATAAATGGTTTAGGGAGTTGGTTGATAATATCTTGAATTTCATAAGCTTCAAAAGAATAGCTGTTGGGAAGATAAATGTTACATATGGTGAGAATGATTGGAGCCTGAATCTGAATAGCCACAACTTCTACATGAGTGTTAATATGAAGCTCCAAAACAGGAAACTGTTCTCTAATATATGTTGCCACTCCTCCGGAAGCAAAATTGGCGCTGTTTCTATTTTTAAAGAAGCACTTAAATTTACTAAATTTGCCAAATTTATTAGACTTGAAGTTAGTTTCCTGCAAGCACATTATGTCCAGTTGATGCTCATCATTCATTAGTTCTAGTCTTTCTTTTTGCGGTGAAAACCATTAATATTCCATTGCAATATATTCATGATTTACTAGTTGTTAAATATGAATGTGATCAAATTCAGACTCAGCAATGAGGATATTATGATATTAGTCAGAAGACTCGGTTTCGTGGTTCTCAGTTTTATGAATTTCTAATTTAAGTTTGTTAATTATTCTAGTAAACCTATTTTGATGGCTGTTTCAGTCAACATGGGGTATGTGACATTTAGCATCTGTATAATGGATTGGATGTCATCAGTAAATTCTTTTGCTGTGGAGACAGGGTTGCTAGAACCAAGTGAATTTTCTAGAAAATATTTCATTTGCACATAATTCAGTGGAAATCTTTCAGTGTTGGATTCTATGAGTTCCTTAATGGGTTCAATGAGTTTTTCAATTGATTTGGTCTGGGTGTCACCAGCTGAAGAGTTACTTTCACTCTTGTCTGATTTTTTCTTTTTCTTTGGTTGTTTGATTATTTCATTTTTTCCATTTTCAGATTGAATTCTTTTGGATTCAACTTTTGATGAATTATCAGATAGGGCTCTTTTTTGGAGGATAGGCAAGTTGCCATTATTAACTAGTTCAGGAACTTCAATTGTGCTTTGGGTTGCAGAATCATTACTCAGCAATTTAGATTTGTTGTCATTTAGCTCTTGTGAGGATGTTTCCGAGGGAAGCGTTCTTTTCTGAATGGCAGGGAATTCACTTGGATTAAACCTAGGCTCTTCTGCTTGTTTTGGGGGGCTTCTAATGGCAAGGTTGTAATTCTGATTATGTATAAAAGATTCTTTAGCTACATTAGTTTCTATTACTTGGTTTTGAACAGTTGTGGCTGATACCGGGTTGTCATCATGTTCAACAAGGGATTCATTCATTACATTAGTTTTCCATAACTTCAGTAGCAATTGTTTTGTTTGGGCATAAGTTGGCAAAGTGCCCGGTTTGTTTGCAATTGAAACAAGTCATTGTGTCGGTTGAAAAGTATATTCTATATGTAGTATTATCATAGAATATAGTTGTGGATTCTGGTAGTTTGTTTACATTATCAGAGTCTATATATACCTGTCTCCTAAAGCTCATGATATGTGAAAATCCTGGATCTGAGATACCAGCTTTGAGAAAACTGATTTTAGATGAGCATTGAATATTTCTTTTGACAAATTCATTTTCAATTACAGCATGGGGAATAATGGGACATACATTCGAAATGATTACTCTCTTTTGTTTACTGATGAGAGGTCTGATGCTCAGTTCTTTGTTACATACCTTAATGTACTTAAAATTATCAGTTATGTAATCTGCAATTTGCTTAGTACTGAGAAAGACACATATTCTACTATTGGATATACGGGATACAAATCGTATGTCACTGGCATTAACAATAGAGGCTACCTTACTAATGTAGTCTTTTATAGTGATTCCTTCTTGAGAGTCAATTACAATGGCCTGGTCTTTAGTCGGGAACATTTCGGTCGATGCAGCGCTGACGTAGGATTTCTTGACTTCCACATTTGGTTGAACGTTTGATGAAACTTGGGTTATGTTGACACTTTCGGAGGATACCATGGCACAGAAGAGCAAGCCGTATCTACGGCTGCCTGGTAGACACTGCTTAATATTACTGATATGAAGTTAATAATTCTATATCGCACAATTAACACAGTTGACACCTCGTGACACAGTTTGTTACGTGTTTTCACAACTAGCGAGTCGCGCACGATACAGCGATGTGTTCGGTACGACAACCAACTGGGAACCGAAAAGAACTTTGAAAACGTGTAATTGGCTTCAACATTTAAAAAAAATTTCCATTTGTCCATTTGAAATTTCTAGGAATATGACATGGACGGCGACAAATATATTCAAATAATATACGGGGAAATACAGGATGTCCGGGGAGGAAACGTCGAAACTTCGAAAATAAGCTCTAAAGACAATACTAAGCGTATTTTGTCTAATAAACTACGTGGATATTTCGAATGGTTGAGCCGCTATTAGCACTCAAAAGTTGGTTCGAAAAAATGATTTTTAGACAAAAATATATATTATGAAAGCACAGAAACACTCCAAAAACATGTAAATTGTTTATTATTTACAAAAGTAGTTAGTAGTAGCTAGTAGTTACGAAATCTTAGGCGCTATACACGAAAGAACTAAAAACATAAATAGCCATCCAGTAGTTATTGCCGGAGATTTAAATCTTCCAGACATTAATTGGAAAGGGTGCGTTTGCGACGGAAATGTACAGCAACTTGTCAATAGACTTGTTTGGGACAACGGATTAGCGCAGCTAGTACACCAGCCCACTAGACAGGACGCGCTTCTAGATATTTGCCTCGTTAGACCGAAAGACTTATTCTTATCGTGCGACGTCATGGAAGGTATAAGTGACCATAAAGCAGTTCTTGTCGACTTGGACTTAAGTACTTCAAGGAAAAGTATTAACGCCGGGTTTCCACTGAGGGAATACAAGAAAACGATTGTAGAAGGGCTTCGAAAATACTTAAGAGAACAGTACGAAGTGTTTCTTAGAATAGGAGGGGGGATTGAAGAAATATGGCGAGGATTTAAAAATATTCTTGGAAATGCCGTGCAGACATTTGTGCCGTGCAAATTGTTAAAAAGTAACCCCGATCCAGAATATTATAATGCAAAGATTAGACGCATGAAAAGAAAAACCAGAAAGGCGTTTAGAAACAGACACATTAGTGATAACCATATGTCATTATTTCGAAGTTATTCAAAAGCATTAGAGAATGAAAAGAAAATTGCGGAAGAACGTCATTTGAAATATATCCTTGATGCGGACGGCAATAATTGGTCGAAATTTTTTAAGTATGTTCGTAGAAGGAAGGGAAACAAAGACGAAATACCAGTTGTTCGGATAAATAATTCGCAAGTAACTGACGACAGGGAAAAAGCAAACGCTTTTAATGCGTATTTCACGTCGGTATTTAAGCAGAAAACTAACGTTACACGGATACCAACGTTATCAGATAGAAATCTATTTTATATCGACATAAATACTCTACGGAAAAGAATAAAATTAATGAAAAGCGGAAAATCTCGAGGTCCCGATTGTATTTCCACGGATATCATTAAATTAGGCGGAGAGGCTATTCTACCGTATCTAATTAGGTTATTTAATGTCTCTATCAATAACGCTTGCGTACCGGAAGATTGGAAGTTAGCACTCGTAGTACCTGTTTTAAAAGCGGTGATAAAACAATCCTTAGTAACTACAGACCGATAAGTCTCACATCAGTCGTATGCAAACTCATGGAACAATTAATTACTAACTACATCCGGAAAGAATGGGAGGACAAGGAATGGCTGTATCAAGGTCAACACGGTTTCAGGAACGGTTTCTCATGCGAAAGTCAGCTTGTTTCCCTTCTACAGGATCTAGCCGATGAAATTGATAATGGGGGAAGGGTAGACGCGATAGTAATAGATTTTGCCAAAGCTTTTGATGTTGTTCCACACGATCGTCTTGTAAACAAATTAATAGATTCGGGTATAGACACAAGGGTGGTGGCTTGAATAAACGAACTACTACGTGATAGGAAACAAAAGGTTCGAATAGGAAGCTATTTATCAACCTCCGCTAGTGTTACGTCACGGATTCCACAAGGAAGTGTCATTGGACCTCTCATGTTTCTCGCCTTTGTGAATGACTTGCCAAAACATTTAGCTTCAAATGTAAGAGTCTTCGCCGATGACTGTATCATCTATCGGGTTATCAAATCAGAGGAGGACGTAGATATTTTGCAGCGAGACACAGACAAATTACACTCCTGGGCAGAAACAAACGGCATGGAAATAAACAGTTCGAAGAGCAAAGCCATCACGTTTGGTAGGGGTCGATATTATGGTGAAACAGTGTACAAATTGAATAACAATATCATACCTACAGTTACATCTTGCAAATATTTAGGAATACAGTTAGACAGTAAATTGAGTTGGGAAAATCAAGTAAATTTCGTTGTAGGAAAAGCCTGGAGATCTTTACATTTCGTTATGCGGATTCTAAAGAGGAGTACGGTGAAAAGTAAAGAATTAGCTTATATGTCACTAGTGCGACCCGTGTTAGAATACGGCGCGGTATGCTGGGACCCGTACAGAATATCGCAGCAAGATAATCTAGAAAGCCTCCAGCGCAGAGCATCAAAATTCACTTTCAGGGGTACAAAAAATAAAGGTGCATGGGAGTCACTCGAAAAAAGGCGGATTAAGTTGCGACTCTGTGCTATGTACAAAGCATACAAAGGTTATCCTGCTTGGGGTGAAATTAATCGTCGTCTAGGAAAACCTACTTACTTCGGTAGAGCGGATCACAAGCACAAAATTAAGACAAGAGTGCAGAAAAACGGACGTCGGTAAATTTTCATTCACAAACAGAACTATTAGAGACTGGAACAGTTTGCCTGCGACAATCTTTGAACCCTTTCCTCAAAGCCTGAGAAAATTTAAAAATAAATTAGTTTCCTAGCTATTCATCTATATTTTAGGTCATTGTATTATTGTTAAGTTTCTACTGTTAAATAAGTAGAATTTCCTATTAAGTAATTTCTCTAATTGTTATTATTAGTAGTAGTTGTAGTAGTATTGTCATTATTATTATTATTATTATTATTATTATTATTATTATTTATATTCGTGTAGTGCAGTGCAGTGCAGTGCAGTGCAGTGCAGTGCAGTGCAGTGCAGTGCAGTGTTGTGTAGTGGAGGGAAAGAAATGCGAAAGAAATGCATAACAGTTAAGTGTTGTGAAGTGCAGTGCAGTGAAGTGAAGTGGAGTAAAATGAATTGGAGTAAGGTTTGCGCTGTGAAATTATGTACTATTATTCTTAATTATTGTTTTTTTTCCTAAATTAATTACTCTCTTGTAATTTAAATATTCTGCCACCAAGTAATGATACTTAATTGCAGAATTAATAATAAATCTAATCTAAAAGAAATGAATATATTTGCTCAGACAGAAAAAAATAAGCAAGAAATAAAAAAGCAGTTGAATTGTAAATTGGGTGCTTTCTTATTTCTTGTTTAATTTTTCTTTCTGAACAAATATGTTCATTTCTTTTGTAAATAATATATAATTTACAAGTTTCTGGAGTGTTTCCATGTTTTCATAATACAAATTTTTGCTTAGAAATCAATTTTTCGAAACATCTTTTGAGTGCTTATTGCGGCTCAACCATTCGGAATATCCACGTAGTTTATTAGACAAAATACGTTTAGATTTGTCATAAGAGCTTATTTTCCAAGTTTTGACAATTCCTCCCCGGACACTCTGTATAATACGGCGAATTTCAATTTTGGTGAAAGTCCTTGAACGATGAAGGCGGTTTAGAGCTTTAGGCGCATTGCTCACAAACGGACAAACTTCTTTTTCGGTTTCAGGAACCCCCAAAATGTGTATTTTCCTCACAATCTCTATTTCCATGTTTTGCAGTACTACACTAATTTTGTTATTCTCTGTACTACGTAGTACACAATAAAGTAAAAAGACGATGTTGCAGGAAACATTAAAAATCAAGATGGGAGTGTCCATCTGGAATATCTGAGGGTTAATTAACGTTAGGTTAATTAATACATTAGATACCACTGTGCTGAATAATTCTAAAATATTAATATACTGGTGAAAAGTAATCTACTTCAGCTACAGGTTCAGCTTCAGCTACAAATCTGCCCCATCTCCGCCAGGCTTTCTTCCAGTATACCCTCATCTATTGAGCAAATAATGAGATGGCCCCTATTTTTCCTTGCAGATATAGAGTTTCATTATCCCTGCACGTTTTCTTGAGCTCAGTGAGAAATATCAATCGTTCAATCAATCGTTCCCCATGTTATCTTAGCAGTAAGTCTATTTCTCCACGTAGAGTAGAGAGAGAAATTATTCAAAATATTCACCCAATTTCATTTTGTAAATAGTTTTTTTTACACGGGAGCGAATAAACCATTATCAAATGTCAAAAACGCCCACCTACTACCTTCATACAGTATAAGAGCTTGGGTAGGGATTCCAGAACTCAGGAACCCGTGCGCAGATTGCATTTCACCCACATAATACGTCACAGAAATTTTAACAGATTTTTTACGTTTAAATAAAAAAATAACTACAATAATTTTCTTGATTCTTTTTTTTGTTATGTAAGGTCACATCAACATCAAGGTCATTAGCGACCACTATTGGGTTTAACGTTATGTAACTGAAGGTATGATATGGGGGTGATACCCCCCTATCGGAAAGGACGAACACAAATACAACCAAGCTCGAGGTGGGACTCGAACCCGCGATTCTTGGGTCCGAGATAGCTGCGACACAACTGCTTTAGCGATCTCGGCGACCGGCTTTCTTGACTCTTGTTGGAGCGCACTAGACATCTGGGCTTTGGCCCACTGCGAATAGCAAGCTGCGCGGGCAACGAGAAGGCGCCGAGGGCTGAAGTGGGATAACAGCGCCCAGCGAGTGCTCGAGCGAGGAGAGGTCCGGCGGCCAGACGTCCAGGAAAACGAAGCGAATTGTCTAGAACTGGCGAGTCGCGCTTTGGAGCCCTAGTTGTTCCTGTCTTTGTTTTATTTCTCCTTACCGTAGATACGGCAAATCGATTTTACTCCTGACGAATATTGCTCGCGAGGAAAATGCCCGTGCACTACGGTAAAACGTCGGAACGTTCAACTGTCGCATACCGATGGGAGTGGGAGGCCAACGAATGATCTAAGCGCAGCGAAGGATCCGGTACCGACCTAAATGACGGCTTGCCCAGGATTTTCCTCGCCAGTTATCTCCCTTAGTGGGGCACAGACGAAATGAGACAAGCTCCAAGATCCCGACATGTATGGTAGATTCCTATATGTGTGTCAGTTAGCATGTTCATAAGGGAGGGTCAAGGATAAGTCAAGGAAGAGGAAGATAAGATCGCGCGCGGTTTTTGATTCGTTTCTTCGCCGGATGTTGATCGTAAAAACCTACCAGACGAGCAAGACGCAAGAATTTTCGTCTAGACCGCGGATGAATTAAACATAGTTATGTAGCGTGTGTCCGCCACCGTCGGGATTCGAACCCTACGCCTCAGTCGTTGCAGTGTCTTGTGCATTCGGAGCAACGTAGTGCTAGTTGAAAGGTCATCAAAGTTGTTCATTGTTCAATCAAAGTTCATCATTGTTCTTAAATATAGACAATTTTCCATCAATTGTGTTGCGATACCTTGCGAAGGAACGTCCTTGATCCGCATAGCCCCATCCTATTCCCCCATTCACTTCCGTGCAAATTGCATTGCAATAACTTCAACCGTTCGAAAACTGCAGGAGGTGCTAAAGTTACGCGACTCACCTGTAGGTATACTACAAGTTGCAAAAGACTAAGTATTACAAGGGGTCGAGTAAGTTAATACAATAAATTTCATTTTCCCACTAGATGGATTGTTACTATCTCAAGTTTTTCTTTCCATCGTTTAATTCTCAGATAATAATATTTTTTGGGGAAAATCAACATCTTTATTATTGAGGAATTTTATCGTCATTGGGAACAGGCAGTGGGACGTCTTCTGATCGATTGGACTTGTCTTTTGTCATGGACAGCCCATGCAATGGAATGTATATGATCGCTAATATAAAATTAAGTAATTCTGGGTGAAACCGTACACAGCGTCACGAATCGAACACCTGAACCACGCTCCCAAAATGCAGAGTCACAAGATCGTGATCCTTTCAAACCTTTACGCGTCAGACAACCCGACCGTTTTAAACAGAGACAGAAACCGAAGGCACTTGGTGTAATGCAAGCCCTTTTGGAGGAGCTCTAGTGAACTACCTCGGTGTCTGGAGCAGCGGAGGCGACGAACACGTGCTGTGCGAGACGAGTGGTGGGGTGTGGATATGAGAGTAGACGGGCCACTTTTTCGGGAAACAAATTTCTCTCACTTCTTCTGATTTTCCAACAGATTTTTTACTTCTTTCTGACGAAATTTCATATTATTTCACAATAATTAATGAAATAATCGTTGTCTCGTTGATTACCAACGTGTCACAAAGCACATTTTATCAATTTTAATAGTTTATAATTCATTTACCACTTTGATATCTCGTATAGTTTGTTCGTACTTAATGACCTGAAAAATCTTGTTGAAAAAACGCAGTCTGTTGGAATGAAACCTTATTACGGCTTGTTTTATACCACCTTAATCCTCTTGTATCATGCTTTTGTAATATGATATGAGGTTAAATGCACAGCCGGAGTTGGTGAGTGTATTATTGTGGATTGGTCTTTGATTATTTCGTTATTTCGGGCGTGTCGAGCACAACTAGTTTGGTAATTAATCCTGTAAGCGGACTAAAATCTCGACCGGTCTCTCGACACGCCTTCAAAATTACATTTCTGTTTCTGCATAAAATCGCAAAAAAAGTTTCAATAACTTCAATTAATATCTAATCTGATTAACCAACTCAATGTTTCGCCGTTTGTGGATAAACACTAATACAGTAATATCTCTCTAAGCCGGAATCGATCGGGATAAAATTCCGGTTTAGGGAGGTTTCCGTTTTATGCAAGGTTGTCCATTTTATGACCCTTGTGAAACTGAAATTTTTGCCCTGAAAGTAGTGGGCCTAAATTACATGACTTTATTGTATTTATCAAAGTTCAATAACATATAATGTTTTCATGGAAGAAATCACCAATAAATTAATATGAAACACTCTTCATTGACAGCTTCTAAGTCGGAAAATACGCAACACCTTACCACAGAACAGCTACTACACAGAAAGGAAAGCTACCCACAGTCCGTGCGCCGAAATGATGCGCATGATCGCCATATTGAAAGTGTGTAAACTGCTGTACGGCCCGGCATTTGTTGTGTGGTGCACGGTGGTTTTTTTACGTTTTACTCGTTATATTTGGTGTGTGTGCAACTAGCAAAAACATACCTAACCCGAGGGGGCATTTGCTTCGTATTTGCACATATTAATATTGCACATACGATAATATTAATTAAAAATAGAGATAAAAAGGTAAGAATAGCTAGCACGGCTACAGAATGGCACATACTTTCTCTTATTAGTTTTCTATTTTCTTTGGCCAGTGCTAGTTTATCGGACTTGCCAAAAATTCTAGCCAACTTCCATCTATTTCCGTCCGAAGTACATTTTTTTTTAAATGTTCACAATTCTTTGGTTTCCTAGCGGTAGAACCGAGATATTACTTTAAAAATATTAAAGAAGAGTAAAACCTCGTCCTAAATGACAATTTTCATTAAAACAAATTGGAGCCGCCTTTACGAAAATGTCGTTTAAGCGTTACTAAATATGAGAAAATGAAGCTCATTTTCACAGAAACTGTTTGAGTTTTCGGAAACTTCACTTAAACTTATTTCAAACACTTTAACTTACAAATGTAATAGTGTTTACAAATCGCTGGAAATGTGCATATTAACGGTGTGAGAGATATTTAAAAAAATACATGTGTGTAATTTTTTAAACAACAAATAATACACCAAAATGAATTTTATGTCATAATAAACAGTGCAATTAGCACTACCCGTTGGAAAAGTTGGAAGAAAAAAAATTGGAGCCATTTTTGAGAAAATGGCATTTGAGCTGAGGCTGAGGGTTCCTTTGCGCAGTTTCAAGATGGCGGTCTGCGCTGCGCGATGGCTCCCTGAAGATCAATGGAGCAGCCCTCTACTTTCCGTTCTGTGTAGTATCTATTCTGGGACCTTACTGTCTAGTAGCTGTATTCGGACTGCTTGCTGACTTTTCAACGCACAATGCGTCACAACCCAGTACTATGACTTTCCGATACACTTGCATGGCCTTGAGCAATGTGTACCTGTATAAGGGCTTATAATTTTCAACGCTGGACAAGGAGACGCTTGAACAGAAGCCACGCCGGTATAACTTCCCACGCTCAGAGTCGGGAGAAAAGGAATTACCCTACGGCCTAAGCCTTGAGAGACAAGTGACCCCGAGGTCGAATTCTACGCTGACAGCTGAAGCCTCTCTCCCTCAGTGCCCGGCTGCACCACTATATTGCGTGTCACAGGAATAGAGAATTTAAAATAACGTTGAAGACGCATTTATTTCGTTAACAACATCTCATGTTTCTATGCCAATTGCAGTAAATTCACAAGATTTCCGTTTTATAAAGATTTTGTTTCCGTGCGGGACGAGAAAAAACTTTTCGTTTCCGCGTTGCAGTGTTTCCGTTTTATGCCGTGTAAAATACCATTTAACGTCATAAAAATTTCCGGTTAATGCAAGTTTCCGGCTAATACAGGTTCCGGTTTACACAGATTTTACTGTACTACTACCTTACTGAAATTTTCCGTAAGGTAACTTCATTACTCTCCTGGCATTCGAAGAATGAAACAATAATAATAAGAAAATAAATAACAAGAAAATAAATAAAACGTGGGTAGTCTCAGACTTAAAATACCTCCAACTGTTAAGAAAACGGGAGATCAATTTGCAGCTTCCTGATTTTAAATAAAAACAAGAACTAATATTTGCGTAAGAAATAAAAATTGGCCGAAAATAACTATTCTAGTGTTACAAAATGAGCCTCGTTTTATGTGACTTAATTCTACTTATTGTTCTAAAACGACTTCCCGGGTTGATTGTTAGTGATTCCGGGCGTGTCAACTGCTAGGGTCATTAAACCAGTAAGTGTAGTCCATGCTTTTGTTTGGGAGGTGACGATGGTCTTCCCTCGCTTGATGCTCAAATCCGGCGCCGAGGTACCGTCGGTCAAACGGGTTTTCCTCAACCAGGTATCTCGAAACTAGGACTTCCCGGTCAGAGGCACTACAGTGACATCAGCTGATCCCCTGAACCACCTCTTCCGGTACAAAAACGTTGAGAATCCCTTCGTTAGCATAAAGGTGGGCTCTTCAGAACTGGAGAACGTGAAGGCCCAGTTTGAACCTCAAGCACGCACGCTTTTCCCTTCGCCTTTTCTTTGGCTTCCGTTGAGCTACACATTCTAATTTACTCGATTACGATGTAAGTCCGAATATCATTAAGACTTCTGCCACGTCGAAAATTGAACATTCATATCTTTTTTGCAAAATCTGATCCAAAAGCAGCTTTTTTTAAAAAAAGAGACCGTTTATATTTTTTTAATGAGTAGTTTTTGGAAAATGAACGCAGTTTGAACAGGTTATAAATATATTTTCTCAAACAACGCTCCATATTTTTTTCTTTAAAAGTGTTTCCAAGAATAAACAAAGGGGCGCTTCGGCGAGTGTCTAATCTTCGTTGAACTCTATGGAAATTGGGAAACTTCATGTTGGGACCAATGGGAGAGACAATTAGGTATTGTCGGCCCCGTGGTCGAGATCGCTAAAGCAGTAGTGGGGTGGCGGGTTCGAGTCCCGCCTCGGGCATGGTTGTATGCATTCGTCCTTTCATCCCCGATCATCACCATTTCGTTTCATCCTCATACCATAACGTTAAATCCAATAGTGGTGGCTAATGACCTAGTAGTTGATACGACCTTAAATAACGAAAAAATAGATACTTAAGCGGTGCCCAACTGATTCCGGCAGAGAGGCTCGCAGATGGAGAGGTAAAGTTCTCGGCGGATAAAGTAGTTGGACGTAAGTTCGAGTCTCGGCGCAAAAAAATTGTTGGTTGCAAACACTTTTGCAAATTCGTGTATTGTAATACTGTGGGGCCGATACAAATAATGCGGGAAAGAATGCTCTATTCTACCACCACTAGTTTACTGTTCTTTCACGAAAATTAATGAAATCATCTCACAAGAACAGTTGCAAGCACTCATTTTTTATTACTTAAGTTTAATTCTGAAGCAATAATTTTTCATGTACTACGCTTGAGAAGGAAAAAGCGAAACATCTGTATGATTGAAGTTTCTTTTCATTCAAAATTTGTAGATAAGAAATTTTCAACCTATGAAAATAGTTTTAAAATAGTGTAAAGCGTCGGCTACGCCGCACTCAGCTAGTATTCCATATCGTTTCCCGAACTCGCTGTTGGGAGCTTGCTCAGGAGCCAAGTACGACAATCGCGTGTTAGATTGAAAGCAGCTTGAACTTTCTTTTATTTCTATTGTAGCAAACATGAAACTGTCGATAATACGTAGAGCAGTGGAAAGAGCAGGAATCAAAACAGAATGTACGCTGAATGAAAAGTTTCAGAATGTGACAACAAAGTTTTTTGTGGGCAAATACATTTCCACAAAAATCTATGCCAGTAGAATATATTCATCCGTAGTCGCTGTCACGTACATTTGAAATGTCATAATACAACTGATTTTAATACCAATTGGTTCGGGCTCACTGATACATGAATGTTAAGTAGTGAATGCTAAATACACGTTGTCGAAAAATAAACCGTGTCGTGGGTGTGGGTGGGGATTTTTCTGTTGAAATTACTGTTGGCGATTGTGGATAGCACAGTAACTTTCAATCTTCTTGCAGAAAAAAATCAAGTCTGTTTCTTGTGGTTGAGGATGTCATGGATCATCAAATGCTCGAAAATTTTTAAAACTTCTTCACATATACGAAACTTTTCGAACACACGTTAAGACATGCTAAAATTTGCAAGCTTGTCATAAATTAGGTAAGGAGAAAGCAACAGAAATTGTATGGAAATGAATCAGTAAAAAATGCCATGATATTTAAAATCTGCGGATACGAACGAAAATTCGACTTCATTTGTTATTTTATGGAAACAGTTTTCTGTTTCAGTGAATGCAACTAATTTCATTTTTTAAAGTGTCATTCATGAAAACATTCAATATATCAGAAGAATAGAAAACTCAATTGGCAAGATTTGAACCATCAAATTTAAGCAATGAGTAATCTTCCCCGTATTAATATCTTTGAAGCTGGTAAGGGTGTTAAAGGGAGAAAAAGACATAGAAATATGCGAGAAAGAAAAAAGAGAGAGAAAGAAAAGAGAGCGGATGAAAAGAGCGAAAGAAAAATGAGGGAGCGAAAAAAGAGAGCAAAATAAAACAGAGTGAAAGAGAAAAGAGAAAGCGAAAGAGAAAAGAGAAACCGAAAGAAAAAAGAGAAACCGAAAGAAAAAAAGAGAAAGCGAAAGAAAAAAGAGAAAGCGAAAGAGAAAAGAGAAAGCGAAAGAGAAAAGAGAAAGCGAAAGAGAAAAGAAAAAGCGAAAGAGAAAAGAGAAAGCGAAAGAGAAAAGAGAAAGCGAAAGAGAAAAGAGAAAGCGAAAGAGAAAAGAGAGAGCGAAAGAGAAAAGAGAGAGCGAAAGAGAAAAGAGAGAGCGAAAGAGAAAAGAGAGAGCGAAAGAGAAAAGAGAGAGCGAAATAAAAAAGAAAGCGAAATAAAAAACGAAAGAGCGAAAGAAAAAAGAGAGAGTGAAAGAAAACAGAAAGAGCGAAGGAAAAAGAAAGCGAAAGAAAAAAGAGAGAGCGAAAGAAAAAAGAGAGAGCGAAAGAAAAAAGAGCGAAAAAGAGAGCAAAATAAAACAGAGAGTGAAAGAGAAAAGAGAAAGCGAAAGAGAAAACGAAAAAGAAAAGAGAACGCGAAAGAGAAAAGAGAACGCGAAAGAGAAAAGAGAACGCGAAAGAGAAAAGAGAACGCGAAAGAGAAAAGAGAACGCGAAAGAGAAAAGAGAACGCGAAAGAGAAAAGAGAACGCGAAAGAGAAAAGAGAACGCGAAAGAGAAAAGAGAACGCGAAAGAGAAAAGAGAACGCGAAAGAGAAAAGAGAGCGAAAGAGAAAAGAGATGGAAAGAGAAAAGAGAGGGAAAGAAAAAGAGAGGAAAAGAAAAAGAGAGGGAAAGAAAAAGAGAGGGAAATAAAAGAGAGGGAAAGAAAAAGAGAGGGAAATAAAAAGAGGGGGAAAGAAAAAGAGGGGGAAAGAAAAAGAGAGGGAAAGAAAAAGAGAGGGAAATAAAAAGAGGGGGAAAGAAAAAGAGGGGGAAAGAAAAAGAGAGGGAAAGAAAAAGAGAGGGAAAGAAAATAGAGAGCGAGCGAAAGAAAAAAGAGAGCGAGTGAAAGAAAACAGAGAGGGAAAGAAAAGAGAGAGAGATCAATAGAGAGCGAGCGAAAGAAAAAAGAGAGCGAGTGAAAGAAAACAGAGAGAGGGAAAGAAAAAAGGGAGAAAGAAAAAAGAGAAAGAAAAGAGAAAGAGAGAAAGAAAAGAGAAAGAGAGAAAGAAAAGAGAAAGAGAGAAAAAAGAGAAAGAAAAAGAATAGAGAGTAAGAAAAAGAAAATAGAGAAGAAAAAAGAAAAAAAGAGTAAGAAAAAAGAAAATAGAGAGAAAGAGAGGGAGGCATAGAATTTCATTCTGAGTAGGAAAAACCCTTATGAATTACTCATCTCGATCTACCAAGCGCAGATGCGTACTAGGCTACTGTCTCGAAGAGAATACGGAGGAGAGACATAACTGATGTAGAATGTTGACAATTCGCAGGAGCCGGTGGTGCGGGCAGTGAAGGTTACGCGAAACGACTCGGTGGCGTGAGACGAGAGGGCGGCGCGGGACGAGAGGGCAGCGCGGAGAGCAACGGCGATGGGTGACGAGATGGCGACGTGGGACGAGGCAGTGGCATGGGACGAGAGGGGCCTCCTGGAGCGAGACACGGGACGAAA
Organism: Acheta domesticus; assembly: GCA_031308135.1. Lineage (NCBI taxonomy): Eukaryota > Metazoa > Arthropoda > Insecta > Orthoptera > Gryllidae > Acheta > Acheta domesticus. Next base: position 11,474,396 of record JAHLJT010008446.1, on the reverse strand, counting down.
TAAGGCGCAGGGCAAGACGTGTCGCAGACCGGGACGGGGGCACGACAGGTGATGCTGGCGTGGGGGGGATGGGGACGAAGGATGAGATGTGATGATGGGCGAAATGGCGGCGCGGGAAGTGAAATTTGCCCGGGACTATAGTGCGATATTTGTAACCTCTGAAGCCCCTATGTCCACGAAGGAGTATCACACGGCATTTCGCGTCTTTCTCTGCTACCGCTAGAAGTTGAATGATCGCAAGCACTGCTTGATACTGTGGCGATCATATGATACTTGGTGCCACAGAACGCCACAGGTGCCACGCCACAGAACGTCGCGAAATACTATGATAATATTTCATCGCGAAGACGGGCCTTGGGGGCAAAGTTAGAAAAATCGCACGATAGATGTGGTGGTATGAGGGCGCGGCGTGGGAGGAGACGACGCGGGTTGAGACGACGGGGACGAGACGGCGATGCTTAACGAAGACCATGGAAGCATTGCTGAGCATGATGACTGCGAGGTGGGCATTCCGGCACCAGAACACTTCGTCGGAACTGCGCTGACGGAGCGGGGAATGGCGGGGCGACGCCAATACACATACAACGTTCCAGTAGTGGGTAGTCTGCAATTGCTGCAGGGGAATTGTACGAGTATCTGAATGAAAGTAGTTGAATTTGAAACATTAATTGACGTATGTAAGCCGGATATAACAACAGGCAGAAAGCCCTTGCTTACGGTTGACATTACGCAGAAATAGTTTGTACAACTTTCATTATACACAAAGAACCGTGAAGATCATTTAGGAGGGGGCATTTTCGTATGTGTAGGAAGAAACTTGAGTAGTTTCGAAATATTTACTAACGATTTACATGACACTTGATGTGTTAAGTTACACGGAATGGGAAATAATACGTTTTAATTTTAGCCGTTTTGGCGTCATTAAAAATATTAGTAAGAATAACTACATGCCCGGTGTTACTTCAGGAAAAATCATAATGGGAGAGATTTCAATTTACCGGGTGTAGCATAGCAAGAAGCAAGTGAGTGAGCGAGTGAGCGTGCAAGCGAGTGATGAATGAATGGATGAACGAACGAATATTTCGTGATTCCTGGCGCGTTACTAGTCCCGTGAGAGTAGTACATGTTACTCGGGAAGTTTGTTTTTCCCCGGCACCGCCCCAGCCGCGTCCTGTTGTATAGTGTAGTCCAACTTGCATGGTAGTGTAGTGTAGTCCAACTTGCGTGGTAGTGTAGTGTAGTCCAACTTCTGTGGTAGCGTAGTGTAGTCCAACTTGTGTGGCAGTGTAGTGTATTCCAACTTGTGTGGCAGTGTAATGTATTCCAACTTGTGTGGCAGTGTAGTGTAGTCCACCTTGTCAGGCAGTGTAGTGTCGTCCAACTTGTGAGGCAGTGTAGTGTAGTCCAACTTGTGTGGCAGTGTAGTGTAGTCCAACTTGTGAGACACTGCAGTGTAGACCAACTTGTGTGGCATTGTAGTGTAGTCCACCTTGTGAGGCAGTGTAGCGTACGCAAGCGGCAGTGGAACTAGAAGCGGAAGGGCACTTAGTGTGGACGGCAGGCGAGGATGCGCCAAGGCGTCCGACGCGAGGTGGGAGAGGGGGGTGTCTCAGATGAAGATCCCTAATTCGGCCGAAGCGCTGGGCTTCGCTGACTCGGGCAGGGGGGTGGCGGGTGGCGGGGACGGGGACGGGGACGGGGACGGGGAAGAGGCGGGGGCGGGGGCGTTGGCGCAAGGCCAGGCGGCCGCGCGTCGGGCGGAAGTCATTGGGCGGATTACGGCGCCCCGCTTCCGCCCCCGCCCCCGCCTTCGTGCGACCTTGCGCTGGCCTTTCGCCCCTTAGCCCTCGCCCCGCGACCCGCCCTCCCCGCTGGCGTCCCCGCCACCGCCGCCCGCATCTCGCGACAGCTATTTTCCCGCTCCTCGGCGCTCGCAAACGCCCGCGCCCTCCCGGCCTCCCCGCTGCCCTCGTCGGCGAACTTCTATCCTATTTGCTGACTTTCCACCTTCACTGTCCTCAATTCCCATCTGCGTTCTGCATTTAGAACGGTTCTGCTCTTGATGACTGTTCACAACTATTTTTTATTTTTGTAAGATTTTCAAGAATTATTTTCCTGTTTAGTACCGTAATTTTGTATAGATTTTATTTGTTAAGTTTAATGTCTTACGATTTAACCCACGCGTTTTTTGATCGTCTAATATATAAACAGCTAGATGATGTAAATAAAACTTGCGACACATCGGTAAACAACTAGTTGTGCAACAGTCTCGTAAAAAAATTCTATGAACCTGCTACTTCTAATGCAGCATTTATGGTCAAAACGATATTCGAGTTCCACAACAACATAATTTTATCTTTCAAAAGTAGTCTCCATGCAAAATAACTCTAATATATTAATCTCTTTGAGCACTTCATTGTTCATGAATTGTTATTTCCCTAAAAGTATTGAAATGACTTGCCAAGATGAAATGAATAGATCTTCGTTGAAACAGTAGTTTGTAGGTGATACAACTCTTCAGAGCAGTCAGAGTTGGTTAGCTTGTTTGCGCGTGAAATGAATTTTTAGATCATGGTTCGCAAATTAGAAAAAAATAGACATTAAGTTATACGAGAAAAATGTTAATAATAATCATGCAATTATAGAGAAAATGAAGCAGAAAGATTTAAATGGTTTGCACATTTAAAAAAAATCGAATTTAAAAAAATATTTTAGAAAGGTTGCCGGTGAGTTGAAAGAAAAAATGAAGGCTAAAACTTACCAGCTTAATCGATTTATTGATGTATCTGCTATGGTCATTATTTTCGTTAGTGTTGTGAATGTTTTAATGCCTGAAGGTGGCGGTGTTCTTACTCCGCTGAATAGTGAAATTGGTCGACACTTTGCGACACGTCGACACTACACAACGGCTTACTCGAGACTTTCCCGTGGTTTCTCCGATCAACACCAGGCGAATGCCGGGGCAGTACCCTAACAAACGGGCCACGGACCGCGCGTGATCTTTCCTTCCTCTTCCTTGTCCTATCCTCTCCTCTTACACACACTTGCACTAACATGCACTACACTACCACACATGCTTACAGCTTGTCCCGGCTGGGACGGTGCCCCGCTGGTGGGAGATACTTGGTTGAGGGGAAACCCCGCTAGTCGACGGTAGGTCGACGCCAGATCTCGCCATCCAGCGGGGAAAAGTTCATCGCCCCCTCCCGACGAAAAACACGCACTACACTGACGGGACTAATGACCAAAGTAGTTGACGCGTCCGGAAACACGAATCAATCAATCAATCGAGACTTTCTCCTCTAGCGGTGCACCACCCCAGAGAGAGACAGAGAAATTATGATCCCAACTAGGCGCTTTACATGTGTGGAAGTATATGGCTTGGAAATGCAAATGTGTATACGTAAGGGGAGACGATAGGAAAACGATGAGGAAGGGAAAATCGCGGAAGGACCGCTGCCCGTTTGTTAGGATACTGCTCCAGTATTCACCTGAACAGAGCAGCCGACCGCTAGAATTCTCGTTCAAACAACGCCTAAATTCAATCTAGGTTTGTAGCTAACGTCAAACATTTGCAATCATCAGGATAGGAATCCTAGGATCTCCCGGCCACAGTTGTTGCAGAGACAGCGGCAATACAGGATCTGAGCTAAACTCGATTGGTGGTTAATGGAAGTCCAAGAAATGTTTAAAGAGACGAATTTAACCAAAGGAAAAAATAAAAGCGTAATAGCTGGAAAAATAAAATAAAAATTATATATGTAGCTCATTGTAAACAGAAAATTGTTTTTCAAAAACGTACCCTTGTTAAATAAAACGCAAAATGCTTAGTACTCTATATGTGTTGTATTGTAAACCTCTATTTCATAGACGTGATTCCCTGGCAATGTTACTTCTATCAGAAAATGGAGTGTGCGAGAAGAGTCAAAAGCATACGCATACAGAAATATAAAAAAATTAAGAAATTGTAGTTTATAATAGTAGAATTAGACGTATTAACATTTATATATAGAAGACTTTAAGGCAAAAAAATCGGTGGGCAAAATAGTTATTGTCTAGTCCTGAATGCCGTATTTTGTTGAAAGCTTGGACCTAATAAAATCAGAACAATATACTTGCTTACATAGAGCTTGAGGGTGTTTAATATTCTGTAAATTTGTTCAGTATGTGAATGTTTCATCCCGAAGCTGAATTTATTGTGTGTGAGAATATTTTCAACTATATTGGAAACTATCCGATTGACATGTGGAAAGCTTTTGACAATGCCAGCAATAAACGTATGATCTTATACGGACGGACGTTTAGCTGGTTTCGGTATAATTGTTTATTATTACTCATTATTATTTATTATTACAATTGTTGTTTATTAGCCAAATTATATTTTGACTGCATTTCCATTGAGAGGGATAATCTTCAACTCTAAAGACAAATGAAAATTGGTGTTATGAATGCTGGTGTTTTACGTTGAAGATTTCTTGAACAACGTTGATGAGGTCGCATCCACTTGCTTTATGGAGATGAATCGGTTTTATTGCATACGACACATTGTTACCATTCTTTGGCAACATACATACCATGCTTTCCCATTCTTCAATTTTAGCGCTAACCTCTGATTCACGATTCTATGCCCTGCCATGGAAAAACACTGCCTATGAACTTGCATTTTTTACTTACGGGCGTCCTAGACAGCATAAAATATTCAGCCATGGATCACGCAGCATTGGAAATAAATATATTTTTATGTCAGTTTCATGTGCATGGAGATATTTAAGAAACTTTTGAATGTTTTGTGCTGCTCAGCTGAAATTTGTTTTGTCATTTGGATCATAAGTAGTTTGCCAAACATTCTTAATGACTTTAACATTCCTAACGACTTAATGGCCTCTTTTCATCTTTCATCTCGCCCACTATTTTAGCCCCACTATTTTGCAACTAGTATTTTCAAATCACGGTAAAAAACACAGTGTGCGCTAAATACATTAATAAAATATCCACCCCTATAATAAGGGCCACCGTAATTACACTACTAAGTAGTAAAATAGAACCTATTAAATATTGTTTGTCGTAACACATTTCGCACAATGGTATGTGTACAGGAGCAATATTGCAGTTGCAGATTTGAAATACTATTGTTTTCAGAAGACGGCTGAAGATTGGATATATTCACAAACACAGGTTCTCCACTGAAATCGAATCTTACTACACAGTATGCTTTCAGGTAACTGGCAAAACAATTTTACAAAACAATTACCGTGTTACCCAGGAAAGGTTACATAAAACATTCCATAATACTAGAGAACAAATGCAAATGGAGATCCGTCACTAATAAGTTCAATCGTGCGATAGCCGGGTCGAGCGCCGCGCTCGACAACACGTCTCGCCGCCCCTCAGGAGCACAACGATAGCGCACGCACGTGCAACAGGCCTCGGAAAAAGCCATTCACTCATGGGTTAATTTTTCCGAGCACGATAGCTAATATAGTCACTAATCCCCTTTAATGTAGTAAATGGTCTTTACTTTCTCCTTACGGAGTCAAAAGTAATGTAATGCTGCGTGAAAAAAAACGGTTAATTTTCGGCACAAAAACTTATATTGCAGGCCCCTGGTATCGAAGAAGTGGATAGATCTAGTTGCTAAATTAAAAACAAAATCCTCTAACACGTAGTGTAGCGAGAATCCGTGTTTTGTAGTCCTTGATATATGACCGAAATATCGAATGAGAGCAAAACGTCTGTCCGTCCTTCAGTCCATCAGTCCGTCCTTCAGTCCATCAGTCCGTCCTTCAGTCCATCAGTCCGTCCTTCAGTCCATCAGTCCGTCCTTCAGTCCATCTGTCCGTCCTTCAGTCCATCAGTCCGTCCTTCAGTCCATCAGTCCGTCCTTCAGTCCATCAGTCCGTCCTTCAGTCCATCAGTCCGTCCTTCAGTCCATCAGTCCGTCCTTCAGTCCATCAGTCCGTCCTTCAGTCCATCAGTCCGTCCTTCAGTCCATCAGTCCGTCCTTCAGTCCATCAGTCCGTCCTTCAGTCCATCAGTCCATCCTTCAGTCCATCAGTCCGTCCTTCAGTCCATCAGTCCGTCCTTCAGTCCATCAGTCCGTCCTTCAGTCCATCAGTCCGTCCTTCAGTCCATCAGTCCGTCCTTCAGTCCATCAGTCCGTCCTTCAGTCCATCAGTCCGTCCTTCAGTCCATCAGTCCGTCCTTCAGTCCATCTGTCCGTCCTTCAGTCCATCTGTCCGTCCTTCAGTCCATCTGTCCGTCCTTCAGTCCATCTGTCCGTCCTTCAGTCCATCTGTCCGTCCTTCAGTCCATCTGTCCGTCCTTCAGTCCATCTGTCCGTCCTTCAGTCCATCTGTCCGTCCTTCAGTCCATCTGTCCGTCCTTCAGTCCATCTGTCCGTCCTTCAGTCCATCTGTCCGTCCTTCAGTCCATCTGTCCGTCCTTCAGTCCATCTGCCCGTCCTTCAGTCCATCTGTCCGTCCTTCAGTCCATCTGTCCGTCCTTCAGTCCATCTGCCCGTCCTTCAGTCCATCTGCCCGTCCTTCAGTCCATCTGCCCGTCCTTCAGTCCATCTGCCCGTCCTTCAGTCCATCTGCCCGTCCTTCAGTCCATCTGCCCGTCCTTCAGTCCATCTGCCCGTCCTTCAGTCCATCTGTCCGTCCTTCAGTCCATCTGCCCGTCCTTCAGTCCATCTGTCCGTCCTTCAGTCCATCTGTCCGTCCTTCAGTCCATCTGTCCGTCCTTCAGTCCCATCTGTCCGTCCTTCAGTCCATCTGTCCGTCCTTCAGTCCATCTGTCCGTCCTTCAGTCCATCTGTCCGTCCTTCAGTCCATCTGTCCGTCCTTCAGTCCATCCGTCCGTCCTTCAGTCCATCCGTCCGTCCTTCCATCTGTCTGATTCCAGTCCACCTGTCTGAACATTCTGCCTGAATTCACGGCCCCATGAATTTAAAACAGAAGTTTTAAAATTTTCGGCGTCTTCTTAGAACTAAAGTATTAAAGATAGAGATGTTTTCTTTTAATAATATCTGTTTCTGATAGATTTTGAAACAAGGTAGTTTTTGATAGGAGATAGAGCTTGAAATAGGTCATGTGCAATTTTTTTCGAAAATTTGAATAGTTTTTCCCGTAATTTTGCGTAAAAATACGGGCGAGAGAGTACGTGCTGTGTTAGCTCCACTGGTTTTCCTCGGAGATTGCGATGATCCCGCTGCGTCGAGAGATCCGGCACCTATCGATCAGAAAACCCACACGTTGGCGTGGGAGATGTTCCTGCCAGGTAGCAGGTTCCTGCAGAGCATCTCCCCGCTCGGGACTGCGTTCTCTAGTGCTAAGCTTCGCCTCGCATCCCAATCTGTGTGACAAGCGTGTGTGCGTTTGAATATGGGAAAGATCGTGAACGGCTCGTGACGCTTTTCTTAAGGTGCTGTTCCTGCATTCCGTCGGTATTGATCGGAAAAATCACGGAAAACATCCGATCAGAGCGCCCGTCTTCTAGAATTCTCGTGCAGAGAGTGGCTGAACTCGTCCTAGCTATATGGCTGGTGTCAAAAGTCCTAGTCCGTATTGACTCCAACCCTAGGACCTCAAAAATCGGTATTGACTCCAACCCTATGACCTTCTGGTCAGAGCCGCTGCATAGACCAACGGCAATGGCTCTGAGCTATCTCGGTTTAACAGAAACCATTTATGTACAGTTGTATAACTGACATGTCGAAGTCTCAATGATGGACTTTTTGTGTTCCGCTGTGGGGATATTTGTTTCTGAGAAAGAAGCGTGTGTGCGATAATTAACAACAATATTTCCCTAAGAATAATTATTTTGTACATTACGCAATATGCAGTGGTTCACAACAAAATATGTATATACGAGCAGTAGTTATGTAGTAAATAGTAGAGAAAATTAGTGTTTTCGGTGTATGATTGAAATGTTGACGACGGAGGCGACGACAGAAGCCGAGTCCTGCATTTTCAAATGAATACACCTTTGCGGTACACGACCTGCAAAGAAACACTTTCCAATGAAACTGAAGGAAAGTGTTAGCTGAGATAATGAGTACTGAAAAAAACATTTTTCTATGAAAGGACAGGATCGCATTTTTGTTAACCTGCCACATCGTTGTTAACCTTCTCCCGTGAAAACGTGCTAGGTTCGAGAAGTACATTCTGCGGCTATACTTCATTCTCAAGTAATTTTTCGACAGTTATGAGAAGTTTATTATTTCATCATCTTAGTTTCCTAGCAAAAATATACGTGAAGGAGAAGGGATCTGGGCATCATTGTCGCCCTGAGGCACCTCCTGCAAACTCAAGCTCGGACGAATCAGAGCCCGGACGAGGCGGGAAGGGGCCAGAGATTAGAGGCGGAGGATCCGGCGGCGGGGGGGGGGCAGCGGGGGTCGGGGGCGGCGCAGAAACGGGGGCGGCGCCCTAACCATGTCGCAAACAGGCGCGCGTTACTGCGCGAGGATGTTAGCGATTATCCTCAACTCTGGGCTCCGGTGCAGTGCCACCTAATTGTAATACTCCGCTGGCGCTCGTGCAGGAGCGGAGGAGGCGCCACCGGTGGGGGGAGGGGCGTGGAGGGGAGGGGAGAGGGAAAGACGGGCGCATAACGCAGTTGCTGGCGGCGGGGGCGGCGGCGGGGTCGGCGGCGGGGGCGGGGGCGGGGTCGGCGGCGGGGGCGGGGGCGGCGGCGGCGGGGGTGGCAGCGGGGCGTGGCGGGGGCGGCGGCGGCGGCGGCGACGACGGTGTTGCGTTGCAAACTGAGTTGGCTCCTGGAAGCGGATTATGCCGAGGGGGGAAGTGGCTAGTTTGTTGTTGAATGCACGGAATTCTTGTGATGCATGATCCTAAGCACTGTTGGTGCCGTTTACTATGCAGATGTATCGCAGAAACTTGACGCAGTTGCAACACGAAGTTAAAGCACCACGCTGACTATATCTTTGAAACTATGTAAAAGAGTAAAAATGGATTTTTTGCATCACTTCTTGAGTTTACTGCCCATAATAAAACAGTAGTACATTAAATTCTTCTATTCTATTAAAATTCTAATTATAACTTATGCTTAACTGTTCTGTAGGATAATACACTATTTATCAAGTTCAGTGAACGGTATATTCACTATTCATGTTAAAACCTGAAATGTATGATCACTTTCCATAAATAATTTATTATTTCTTTTTCCCACGAATCAAGGAAGATACATATGCCCATGAACATACTACTCATAGTATTTGATCAAATTCAGACAAGACACACATTCGATGCATACACACATATTTCGTATATAATTCTCCTTTAGATAAATACATTATCTACAATGATGACACATATATATATATATATATATATATATATATATATATATATATATATATATATATTATATATATATATATATATATCTCAGATAAATCCTCTTCCCTCTTGGCGAATCGGGGATTTATTGACAATTTCCAAAGCACTCGTGGTATTACTTATGATACAGACGCTGTCGTGGATAAAGACGCCGTCATGGATAACTCCATTAGTGTAGCGACGCTAGGGTTGGGATGTGAGTGACAAGAGACGCCAAAGTCGGCAAGCAACCCGCCTGCTACTATTTATTCTAACAATATATATATATATATATATATATATATATATATATATATAACAGAATTAAATATATATAACAGAATTAAATATTATATATATAACAGAATTAAACACTAAATTAAGTTCATTATGCTATGCATTCAGAATTCTTTCAAATTCTGTCAGCCTTCATGCAGCTCGTTGCGTTTATTTTGCAAATGTGCATTCCCGCCTGAGATATGGCATAATATTCTGGGGAAGCTCATCCTGTAGTATTCAGGACCTTCAGATTGCAAAGAAAATTATCGAATAATGAAAAAATGCCTTCCACGTGATTCCTGCAAGCCTCTTTTCATTGAGCTGGGAATCCTAACCATTGCCTTGCCTATTTATTTACGAATCTGTAATATTTGTCAAAAATGACCTACTTAACAGAGGGAACATATTTTCATGCAATATTGATATTTATAATTACAACACACGCCGTAGAATCACGTGCATCAAGTGGTCAGTATCAACAGCTCAGTACAAGAAATCAACATACAATACATGTACGTTACTTTACAACGCATTGCCAGATGACATAAAACAATTAAAGTCGGTACACAAATTTAAGTTAAAAGTAAAATCTTTTCTGCTGCAAAACTGTTTCTATACAATTAGAGACTATACTGATCGTGAAAAAGAAAAATAATGTTTAATGTAACAAAACAAAGATATATAATGAATTAGTTTATGTTTGCATTGTATACATTTAAAAAAAATATTTAATACGCCTGTAACAAGTAATGTACTTCAGCTTGCGGGTCAATGACCCCCATCTCGATCAGGTTTTTGTCCAGTTTCCCTGATCCATTGAGCAAATGCTGAGATGGCCCCTTGTTTGCTTCTGGACGTAAATGTAGCTTCACTGTGCGCACGCTTTGTTGAGCACTCCTTTTGCTTGTAGTTCATTTACAGTTGAAATTGATTTTCTATAACTCGGGAAAAAATATTTTTCAAATATTTTTATTTTCTAAAATAATTATTTTCTAAATTCATTTTCTCGTTTTTTTAAATAAAATTCTGGCCCTCAAGAAAATGTGCGCAGATAAATTTCTTTCCCCACACGTCATATACAGTTTTTACTGTTTTTTTGACAAATAAATAAATAAATAAATATTAGTTAATATCTTCAGCAATACAATTACAACAAATAATTTAATCCATGATACAAGTAATTATAAGGTGTTTTGTTTGTATGCATATATATGTAAAGAAAATATATTTTCTCTCATTCGAATATGCCGCTCTTCCAAGGCTTAGCGTTTTCATTTTTAGACAGACGAAGTACGATGATAGATAGACAAAAGAATACGGAGAGAAAGTTTATTAGATTGTATTGTATGTAAAATAAGTAAATAGAGAAGCGCATAAATTCTCGAGATAAGCATAAATTCTCGTTTCTCTGTTTACAGGTAAGAGTAAAGTATTATAAATAGTTTTGTGTAATAATGTAATTGATAAATGGTTAATAAAACGTTTGCTCTGTTTACAGTGAAACATTTTGGCTTAATACTACACTAATATATATATATATATATATATATACATATATATATATATATACATACATATATATTTATATATAAATATATACAATATATACATATATTCTTAATTGCAATATATAATGTACAACAACACAAAAAAAAAAAAAAACCTTTCTTGGTTTCTGAAATTTTAGAACTGATTATAGGTATTTCAGGGCCGCTGATTCCAAAACTGCAAACTGTTTGAACGGATCAGCTCTAGTATTAAAGATACAGTGAAAAGAATGATTTTCGTTATTTTCGGAATTACAGTTTATTTTGAATTGATGTGTATTGCCTATTTAATAATTATTTCATTATAAATCGACAAATTTGAATTGCTTGCATCTTTTTAGTAATGTGCACTGTTCTTTCACACATTTTTAGTACTTAAGTCACGTATTTAGAAATAAAACGTCGCGTTTCGTAATCACAATTTATCTATTGTCTCCGAACCTACCTGTCTTTCCAGCCTGTCTTTCCATCAACAAAAAAGCAACGAGCTTCACTAAGGAGATTTTCATTTTTGAGTTAATTTATTACACCTAAAGACAATGCTGTTACATATAATGCCCGCTTATTTTCTTCTTAAGTGTTTTCGCACTTACATACGAGGTAACCTATAGTTCGCTTATTTATTAGTTCGATGTATGAGTAGCTTACTCAAGAAAGTAGTGTTTGAATAGTGCAGATGCCTTGCTACATGTGGCAAGTACTCTTTCAAAGAAAATAGAAAACCTATTTCTGAGTTCATAAACGTGGCACATTGAGTTATTTTAGTGTCAGGCTCGGAGATAAAGATGAGGGCTCTTCTTATTGTATGCAAGATATGTACGGAACATTTATGACAAATGGTACAGAAAGTCTAAAATTCGGCCCACCGATGGTTTAGAGCGAGCCTAAAAGCCATATTAATGATTGTTATTTTTCTTGCCAATATCAATGGTATTAATCGTAATAATGATAGCAAATGGACGTACTACTACACAAGGATGTTGAAGGTCTTTTTAAAAAAAGTTGGATTCACTGACAGTACAAGGATAATTTTGTGTGTACCCTTTCACAACAACTAATGTAGCTCTGATCCAATTGGTCACTCATTCCGAGTGAAAGAAAAGTACTAGATAACTTCTTTAGTTTAAAAAAGATAAAGTATTATGGACATCAGTGAGTAATTTGTGTTGATTTGGAGATGTTCAATTTTCTTCTCGGTTCCCTTTGCATACCTAGCTAGGCTTGATGAAGCAATTTGTACACTCGGGGATGAAATAGTTTTGCTTCCAGTGGATATTTTGTATACTTTCGGGAGTCACCAACGAGTAACTGGAAGCAGGGATTTTCCATGCTTCTCAAGGAAGAAAGCTCATAAATGGTTCAAATTTATTTTCAATGAGTACCTGGTGGTCTTTGTTCTATTTGGGAAAAACTTTCTAGGAAAGTATAAAGGAGAAAAAATTTCAACAATTGGTAGCAACAATCCCATTTTCATGTGCTTGGTTGTAATGGTAAACCCACGTAACCACTTGATGATTGCTTTCCTTCACTTGATCATCAAAGTGAAGCGTAAGGTGAAAGATTTCACCAAGATATTCATCAATGGAAGAGAGACAACAAGGAAAATGAAATTTATATATTATGGCAGACAACTGTTGGAACATGCAGTGAAACTGCTACGGAATTTCTCACTCCAAAAAACCTATTTAAAATCTTTTTGGGTGTTGACTGTATGATTGATTTTGTGCATTTTTAAAACAATTTGATGATAATTATGATATTTACAGTTATCTAAGTAATATATTTCATTTACAAAAATAAATTTATTTTATTTTTATGTCCACATGCCATTGAGACTCCCAAATTCTAGGCCCCTAAGTGTGGAAGTGAGGTTTATGAAGATACTTCTGTATTTACAAAAGTAAATGTGATAGAGCAAAACTAATGCATTTTTTTAAATCAGTAACATCGAAATTCCCAGGAAAAGTTTAATATCTGATGCATCAAAATGTTTGTTGACCAGTGTAATCAATGCTGAATATGGACACAATTATTAATTGGACTAACTTAATTTATGTCATATCCAGACTCTATAATTTTCTTATATTGTTTTTTCATTTACGTGAATGTCTCTTCCCTTGCACACTGTTTCCTAATATTTCCGGAGGTTGGCAATAACTATAACAGCCAAGTGATCAAACATCTCCTATAACTACATTCTCTGGTTTAAATTAAAAATAATGATAATATATTATATACACACTGACATATATATATATATATATATATATATATATATACACACTGACGGAAAACTCCGTCTAGCAATCCCTAGACGCCTGTCGGGATCTTCGTAGAATCTCATGCTCTTGCGAGAGTTTTTATTACCTCAGGGCAGTGGTAACATTTGTGTGTTCCAGAGGAATCCACACAAATACACACACATAAAATCAATTAAACTTGGGTTTATTTTTCTTAACCCTTTTAAAACGATTACACTTATTATTAAAAAATATAGAACTCAAAAAAAAAATAAATCACTGGTACGGTTCTCTTTGTCGAGGGTGACTTTCATTCAATACTCTTTTTCTACCTTGGGAATTCCCGTCTATCTAATCTAGAATTTACAATTTTTTCGGCCGCCGAAGTCGCCCAGTGACGCCGGGATCAGACTTGCAACATTCAGTATTTAAATCAATTTGACAACTTTGATTAATTGATCGTACTCTTCAATAAGAAATCTTTGCTATGAATATCACAATATTAACAAATTTCGCATTTCGTCACTATATATATATATATATATATATATATATATACACACACACACTAGTCGTATATAAAGAAGGCTAAATTTGTAAACAGGAATCACAAATCAATACAATTGGCAATAATGAACCAAGACTGATGTTCCCGAGGCGGAGCCAACAAAAATATAAAAATCTCCATAAATGTATGACCACATGTCACTTAACATACATGTAATTACAAATAATTCGTTATTATTGCCTTGATTTTTGTAGTAAATGGTAGTTTCAACATGCCTGCTTCTCTTATGTAATGATAAATAGTGTTAACCAACTGCACTGCCTGTATATTTATCTTGTAATATTATTGTATATTTATAGCCCTGAAGCAGGCCAACTAAGTGGCCGAAACGTTGTCATTGTAATAAAAATGTACTTTTATTGACTACCCTCCGCTTATCACATTATATTTATAATCGAGATAAGAGAATAACAGCCTGTCAGTGGTTTTGGCACTTACAGGTTGTGACAGAACAGGATGCACAGCCCGGTGAATAGCAACCTATCGTGTAACTGAACGTATATGAACACAAAACTTCTCTCTTGCGTGGCTGTGTGTCGTGTTTCTATTGACTTCGGCAACTTGCGATGCTTGGCTCGGAATACAGCGCTAGGACCGTCCAACCTCACAAAGCTCCATCTCGACAACGTGGTGTCGCACGCGTCACCTAGGCATAGTGCACGAACAGCTATGGCTCTGGAGACGCTAACCGATTACAGAAGGACCAACTCAGCCTTAAAGAGCTCTCTACTCGATCGGTGGCCCCTGATGTCACGACCGTACCACTGTAAGTGCGCCAGTTTAGCTGATGATACGCAACCTATCCGTCAAGTCAGAAACGGAACGGTCGATCACACTGAGCGCAATGTTTTATGTGGGCGACTGACATTTGATGACTCAATATTGCGTTGGATCTCTGAATGCCGGATGCATCAAAATTTGTTCAGTCCTGTGTGAAGTGTTCTTGAGAAATCGTAAGCGTATTTCCGCGAGCTGAGAAAAATGACGCCCTACAGACAAAAAATGCTCTCTGCCAGAGACACGCAGCTCGGCCTTACGAAGAAGGAAATATCTGTGCTAGAGTCCTTAGAAACAGAGAGTAGAGCTGACTATCCTATCATTCGAGAAACCCACCAGGCCGACGTCAGAAGTCAAAGAAATTATAACAGGGGGAATTGAAGGATTGAAGGGGTTATGAGAGTTTGAAGTAAATCAGAATTGTTTTCTCATAAGACGGTGAATCACAACATACCCAAATATCGTACTATTGGAACACTCATGGCAATTGGAAATAAAAGTATCTCATTCGGCGAAGCAATGAAAAGCACTACTCTGTATGTACACACTAGTCTGTATCAAAGCGATGACTGGACAAACGGAGATTGCGTAATTTGTCTTGCATGTTTCAAAATTTCATCCGCATTGGCGAGCGTTTGGTGAATTGCCGCGTTACACCTTATGCATATATTTTGCAGCACCCATACGTAGGCATGTTGGTAGCGACAATGCATCCTATTCTATGATGGAGTTTTAATGAACTGACTGACTCGCGACGAGCAAAATTATGACTTAGTGGCCTGACGTATAGCGAATTTTCTGCGAACTGCCTTGATACGCGAGCAAAATAGTTTCGGTCACTACTCAAGTCGGCACCTCAGCCTACGATGCAGCTTTTTTTGTGACGATGAGTGTATATAAACATTAAGCAAATAGATTGCACAATTATGCAAATAGTGTGCACCACCCAACGTCAGCATGTTTGTGGCGACAATGCATATTATCCTAAGATAGAGTTTCAATGAACTTCTGGCTGTTAATGTTTCTAATACATTCATTCTTTCGTAATTTGAAAACATTCGCAATTTTCGAATTTGTTCTTACAGAAATGGCATCATTGTGGACGGCAGAAGCCACGTCTTTCAGAACTGCAGGCAGCTTTGAATATCCTTGCGCCAGCTAACATTTCAGAAGCAATGTCGAGGTGGCGGGGAGCGGCGGCTATGGCGTCTGCGGCGGAGGAGGGGAATGGGCGGTGGGGCGAAAAGGGCAGTGGGTGGGAGGAGGGATTGCAGAGGGGAGCGGGGAACGGGGACGGCAGCGGGGAAGAGGAGGCAGACTGAATGCGCGCAGACCCTTGTGATGACGATCACAAGGTGTTAGCACACTCGAGCGACTTCTAATACACGACACACCCTTCACAAACGCCTCCAAATTGTATTGTAATTAGAGAAACCGGCCGCGACCAGTTCCCCCGTAGCTGCGGCGGAGGGTGGGTCCAACGATGGACGAAGCGAGCGAAAGTAGCGGGAGCCCTCGGCGGCGAAGTCCCTTCCTTGCCCTTGATTCCTTCTCCCTCTCCGCCCTCGCCCATTGCGCCCTCGCCCATTGCGCCCTCGCCCATTGCGCCCTCGCCCATTGCGCCCTCGCCCATTGCGCCCTCGCCATTTCCGCACTCGCCCATTCGCTTTCTGCCCTCACCCTTTCCGTCCTCACTTTTGCTTACCCTCTCGTCATTCTTCCCTTGCCCTATCCGCCGTTTCCATCTCCGACCTTTCTCTTTCGTCCTTTCCCCCTCTTCCCTTTCTCCCCTTCCCTTTCCTCTCCGCCTCGCAATGTCACTCCCGGATTGCATCTTCACACATCGCGTCGCTGCCATGCCCTGCCCTACCTCCTAGCGCGTCTCCTAGCCACCCTGGCGTGACCCATGCAGCTCTGCCCATTAAGACGATGCCTTCCTCATGGCCCTTCCGCCGCCTCGACACTTCGGGCCTCCGCCCCGCCACGCACACTCCGAGACACACGTCTTCACACATTGCGTCGCTATGTGTGCCTCGCCGCGCCCCGCCTTGCCTCGCCGAACCCCGCAGCGCGACTCCTAGCCCTTCCCATAACCCACCCGGCTCCGCCCATTAAGACCCAGCCTTCCTCAGGGCCCTTCCGGCGCCTCGGCACTTCCGCACCTCCATCTCGCGCCTCTCCGCCACTCGCTGCGCAGCGCTGCCGGTCGCCCAGGTGCGCGGCGCGGGGACCGTCGGGGGCAGGGCGGGGGCGGGGCGGGGGCGGAGGGGGCGGGGTCGCATTCCACTCGCGAGCGCGCTTTGTGCGGTGTGTGCGCCCGCCGCAGCCACCCACGCAACACCTCACCGCGTGCCCGCTGTGAAACCGACTGATCTTGAATAACTCACGCCTGCGTTAGCACGCGACTCCGCTCCGCTTGCCGCCCCCGTCCCCGCCGCCGGTGCCACGCCCCCCTGCTGCTTGTTTGCAAGTGCCGCGACACACGCCGCCCTCGCTCGCCGCCCCACTCAGCGGTCCCTCGCTCCCCTGTTTACCCCGATGCGACGGGGAGGTATTTACTCGGGCTCGTCATGCGCATCTGACACGCGGCCGGAAAATTCGAATACTTTACCTTGTTTACTGGAGATAAATCTCAAATAATGACACATTCGAATTATTATCAGCCTAGTAGTCTGCAGCATCCAAAATGGGATTGGAAAAATTCCCAAATGTATATCATGGTATAACCCTTCCAGACGTAAAAGTAATTACTAGGTAAAGAAACATGCATTTTTTATCAGTCACATATTTAGTAATGTTTTGGATTTCATTCATGCAGATAAAAAGCAGTAAACAAAAAAGGTGCAGAAGAACACTGAAATAGGTCTACAGTCTTCGAATAAAGATGACTTAATATGTATAGACACTACGCATAAGTACTATTTTGAAGTAAATAAAAGTCTCCACGAATATTTTTATATCGAAAAAGAAAATAGTTACCGAACATCTAAATATTTAAAAATCGAAATTTATTGAAAAAGTACTCATAATATTGCACATTTTGAAGAACCACGGACAATATGTTAGAGAGTGAAGGAGAAGTATTTAAGTGTTTTTTGATCTGAAATCTCAAAATCGACGATAAAGTATTTGGGGAATTTATTTATGAAATGTCTATTTATTTAAATTTTTAGTTCTAAAATGAACTTAATTGGAGACGATACCATTTTTCTTGTTAGTGTGAATACTGAAGACAAGAATGAAAGAAGATTAAAGTCCTCGGCCAAATTCCCTAAATGAGGCGTTAATTTAACTACAAATCTCCAGAAATTGTTAAATTCGTTTAAAAAGTTAGTTTTTAACTTCTCGTAAAATAATTTTTAACTGGCCAACGTTTTGATTTTTCTATAAAGATAACAGATAGCATTATTAGCCGAGCCGGACAACGTATTGAATTAAAACAAATTCTCAATTGCCACGAACAATATCACATTGAGTAATTTATTGATTGATTTGTGATTCCGGACGCGTCAACTTCATTTATTTAACATAAAAAACAGTTAAAAACTGTGAGTGACGTGCTGTGGGGAGAAGAGTTAAGATCATTTACCCCGCAAGTCTAGTGCATGTTTCCCTTGGAATTTGGAGATGATCTTCCCCTGCTGGATGGTGAGATTCGACGCCAACCTTTCCGACACCTAGCGGGGTCCCCCCCCCATATCAGCGGGCACCGACCCAGCTGGGACAAAGCTCTAAGCTCCTGACCGGTCTCCCCAACCTACTTTGTCCATATGCAACTCCGCACAATGTTTTTGGCAATGATACTGGTTGTCGAAGCATTTTGGCGGGGAATATTAGGATAGAGAACATTGAAAATTAAAGTAAAAAATTTGAATTTTAAGAAATGTGAATATTATGTTCTAACTCATTATTGACGCGAGAGTTTATTACTTGCGTAGGGTAACCACCAGTAGTAAATAATTATGAAGAACGTTCGTTAATTGATCCAGTTATATTTATATCATTAGGTAGGTAGACCAGGCACTCGGCTAGAATTTTTAATTAAAAAGACATTTATGTGCTGATATATTCTTTTTTTGTTGAAAATGGTGTCTTCACATGTTATTTTAAAAAGAGTGGTAGTGTCTCATTGCAATTGTATAATTTCTTTAACATCAATATCTTGATATATATGTTAAATGATGTCGTAGGCTTCCGCGGCCAGAGTCATGATCTGGGGTGTTCGGGTGACGCCGCGACGATGGCTGAGGTGCCGACGTTTCGACCATCATATTTTGGCCTTCTTCAGGGCGCAATACAGCCCTGAGATGTTGGTCGAAACGTCGGCACTAGAGATCTGCAAGGCGTGAAATTTGCTCGCTCGAGTATTTCAGCTTCGAGTACCGTGTCTTCGAGCATTCTGTGCTCGCTTACGGTGGATAGGTTCACGCACCGAAGGCGGCGGCGGCGGCGATGTACACGTATTGCAGCCTCGGCCTACGCAAGGCGTTGATCGGTCGCAATGTGATCGGTCACGTTTACGGTGTGCCATGGCTTCAAAAGCAAATTAAGAGGATTATGAAAGCTTACATTCGCCTGGAGATGGCGCCCTAACATAGAAGACGAAGTCTTAAAAGGTGAAGAAATCTAAAAGCAAAAAGGATAAGAGGAAGAAGCTTCACACATTGTTTGTGAAATCGCAAAGACTTTCTTTAGATTGGACAAGTTTCTAAGTAAAGGAATATCTTTTTCCACGGAAAAACAAAAAAAACATTACATATTGAAAGTTTGCAAATGACACAGAATGGAAATTGTCACAGAATTGATCGAATTATGAGCTATTTGGGTCACGTAAGCTAGGTGCACGCAATGCCTGCTCCGTAAGCCTGTCACCGCAGGCGCGACTTCCTGGCGCCTTGGGGGCCGAGCCAAAGACAAGCGGGATGGACTTGCGGTGGGCCAGCTCTTGCGGAGTCTTCAAGATAATCTTTGCCACTCCCTGTGACGCAGTGCTTTGCGCACGAATAGTGCACACGACCCGCACTTTTGAACACGGCAATAGTGACACGTGACCCGAGCTCATATAACCCCACGCCCCATAGAGCAGACCCTGTCTCTTAGAGCACGCGCCAATCGCTAACCAGCCCGTCTTGCTTGCTGTCGTGCTGGTTGAAACGCCATTTTGACTCTTCTCTGATGAGCAACACTACCCCTTGGCTACTGTAGAAAATGCGGATTTTAGTAATAATATTTGAACATAAAAACCTTTATCTAGTAAGTCCTTCAGCCTTGTTCTACATGGCCTTGTTGTAATACCTTAGTATTGTAATAAATAGGTTTAGATGATCTGTGCAAGTCACAATCAACTGCCAAGATCAGGGCTACTACCTGGTTGTACATTTCCCTATCTTCTCATAAGCGAGTAGCTAACTCCCAGTACATGCAACAATCGATCAGTCTTGTGACACAAACTTAACTTCTTTTATCGGCGACACGTTTTTGATTTTGAAATACTGGAACGGAATCTTAGGTTTCGCACTGCAATTAACTTGCACAAATTTGTTGAATAATGTATTATTTAAATTTAATTTAGAAACGTTTCTAATCATTAACTGGTACCAGAAAGATATTTTTGCCCTTCCGTTAGAGCAGCAGCGTCATTATGATACTTTATCCACAATGATAAAATAAAAAAAACATAGTGAAATGTACCAACAACGTCTCGTCATAGACTCTTTACGAGATCGTTGGCATCATTCATCTAAGATGGTTATAATCGTGACCCGTTCCGAATTTATATTAAAATTTTGGGCGCCAGGAACAGGTTACGTTAATTAAAAATGAGCAATGCTTCCACAGCTAATTTCAACAAATGTATAAATGTCCGGCTAGCTGAGTCAATGGGTCCCGTTATGGATAATCGCTATCGCCTAGATAGCC
This sequence comes from Acheta domesticus, assembly GCA_031308135.1. NCBI lineage: Eukaryota > Metazoa > Arthropoda > Insecta > Orthoptera > Gryllidae > Acheta > Acheta domesticus. Next base: position 11,453,728 of record JAHLJT010008446.1, on the reverse strand, counting down.
GATTACTTGATCTGCCAACTGTACAGTATGGCGAGGAATCTGAAAGGGAATAATTATCTATTTCTAACTATTTAACAATTTTGATTGACTAAATGAAAATCTTTTCATTTCCAAAAGAAAAAAAATTCAACAATTTATATAACAATATTACAATTGTTTTTGTCCTTAGGTCATGACCACGTTTTAAAATATATCTTTTGTACTGCAGTACTTATTTACCGTCTTGGTCGCCGACGCCCCGCAGTCTCTTCTCACTTGAATGTAGGCGATCCCAAATTCCGCTTCTCTCTTCTAATCTTGCGACGTTGCCGACGCATCCAGCCCTCACTGACTAGAATATCCACCGGTTCTTAATTGGTATACAGAGTTCCTAGTCTTCCCCAACTAGCGGTAAAACATTAAAGTCCAAAACCGCAATATAAGAAAAATCTTTCAAAGTCCTAATCGAACTCCTCTTGGTCATCATCAATGGGGCTACTGTTAAACCCCAAAAAATCTCAGTGTCTTGTAATCGGCTCCAGAAACTCCCTAAAAAAGTTATCACTTTCCGCTCTCCCTGACATTTGCATAAATGGAACTCCTCTATCGTGGTGTAATGATGTGAGAAATTTAGGTGTGCAAATGGATAATACTTTAACCTGGAATGTTCAAATTGATAAAGTATGTCAAAAAGTATTCGGGTCCCTGCATGTTTTAAAACGCATGCGTACTCTTTTACCTACAAAAACTCGTCAGACCCTTGTACAATCACTCCTTATGCCTCACTTTGATTACTGCGATTTCCTTTTGACTGACATAAATTTAAAGCAGCAACGCAAGTTACAAGTAGCCCAAAATGCATGTATTCGCTTTATTTTCGACCTTGAAAAATACGACCATATTTCAACTTTTTACGCACACTCTAAAATTCTTACCATTGATAAAAGGCGTTTACTTCACTGCCTTCTCCTCCTTTACAAGATTTTAAACAGCACTCATCATGACACCCTATCACTACGTTTTCAATTTATGAAGCTACATCGTGCCCGAGAGTCACGCCTTATTTGTATTCCGCATCACAATACCACTACTTTTAGCAAATCATTCACTGTTACTGCCATCCGTGCCTGGAACAATCTTCCCTCTACTATAAAAAATATCAGTACTTTTCAAAAGTTAAAAAAAACTGGATTCATGAAATATTACTTAACGGGATTGACAGTATTATTGCGTACCAGTACAGTATTACTGTGTTACTAGGACATTGCCAGCTGTACGTCTACTGCGTCAGCTAAAACTAAGGATTAGGGACGCCGTACTGCCTTGACACGGTGACGATTCTCATTCTTATACCAATTTTATCGTACAACATTCTATCCCATTTTTCAAATAAACACTTCTCATCTAACCTTTCTCATACTTCTCTCTTTCTATTTCCTTTTCTGTCTCACTTTTTTTCTCTCCCCCTTTCTTACTCTCTTTCTCTCTTTTCGGATCACTAGAATCCCTGCTAAGTTTGCTTCCTTTCTCTTTTTCTCTAAATTATCATTCTAGTTCAATAACTCTTCCTTTTCCTCTCTTTTTAATCACACTATCTAAGTATTCAACCTTAAAAGTGAACAAATCTCTGTGACACACATAAATACTTTTTTGTTTTGTTTTTGTTTTTTTCTTTGTACATTTATCCTCTTATAGAATAGTTTAACTACTCCATAATCTAGCTATTTGTTTTTATAACCAATTTGTACTCTCCCGCAATCATTTTAAATAGCATATGAGGAACTACCGTTCAATTCATACCTCACGTTTACTACAGTACCCACCCACATGTGTGCATACCTATGTTATGAGTACATGTTTGTGCATTTGTGCATTTGTGCATTTGCTAAATTGTACAACGTGATAAGCATGCGTCCATGTGCTCACAGGTGTATATACTCAAAATATAATTTCTATGCTTTAATTCTTGTCTAAATGTGTTTACTAATTTGTATTTTTTTTCTGTTTCAGTTCATTTCCTACAACTATTGCTATACGTTAAGATATAATATTAAATTCAAAATATTTCATTCCTACTTTGTATTTTGTGTGCACTGTAATTGTTTACTTGTATTGTGACCTAGGTAGAGTATTTTGTCTTGGCCTTCAGCCACCATCCTGATTGAGGTTTACCTGGGTTTACTCAATCGCTTAAGGCGCATGCCGAGATGGTCCCTTTGTTTGCAGTCCCAGGAATAAATGTAGTATACATCGTTGGTATACATGTGAAAGATGTTGGGTCAGGTTTTCAAGTCTTGAGAATATTCCAATTGATAACACTTCATACATTTTTAAAATTTGTCGTTTTTTTAGTTTGGGGAAAAGTTTAAGTTTCTAAACTTTTCCTAGATTTAATCTGATCGTATCCACGTTTATGATTTTTTTCTTCTTTTTTATTTACCTAATTTTAATAAGCAAATAGATTCGTTTTTTCTTTCTTTCAAGACTTGAACTCTTTACTGGATGTTTTTCGCTTGTAGGCTGACGAGTTTTCCTCGCTTTCTGTTTCTTAGGGGTAATTCAAAAATACGTACGCAATTTCAGCTTCTTCAAACGCTCTCTCAATTAGTAGTACTTAATAACATGCCACTGTGTTAAACACGCTCCTTCTAATTTTTTCTGTAACTAACTTACGAGTCAAAAACAGTTTTTCAAAATTTAAGTTAAATCTCGAAGTGCTTCAATCTGATATATTTGTGACTAATTTTTAATATCTCCCTAACGTAAAATTAATAAACTTAAACACAGAAATGTTGAGAGTGCGTTTCTTGTTCTATCAACGTCTTCCTCCCTAGCTCTCACTCCTGCTTCCCAAGTGAGAAAACCTTCATCTAAATTGCGTACGTATTTCTCATTGAATGGTCTCCTTTTATCATAAAATAAACTGTAATAAAAACTTTTGAAAGTGGTCAGGCGGAAGAGCAGGCTAATTAGCCTGAGCCTCGCCACCAATAAAGACATTTATTTATTTATTTATTTATTTATTAACTTCCCGATTCCGAAAAACTATTGAGTCTCACTCGAAACTTACAAGTCCTACTTCACTAATGTTGATCTCGCGAGCGATCTTTACCACTCGACGACCACTATCAGAATGTCCAGTTCTCCCTGTTCTTTCGCCCTCAACGCTTGGGTATCCGTCCTTCGTTCCTCTTTTTAAAACAAAACGAGAAAATTAGACAGTCTATTCTCCCTTAGCCAATCCATTCATCTCTTATCAAACCAAGTAGCCACGCCCTCGACAGTCATTCCTTTTCAGACCAATCACACATTATTTTATTTGTCTATCTAGCCAGCGCCCCCACCTCTTCAAGGCCTGAATGCAGTTTTGTTGACCTTGCCAACCACTGCGCCGGCGTTGCTAAGGCTGTATATCGCCATTTGCATATCCTTCTGTCCAACCCATTTACAACCAATATTATTAACAAAATATTATATATTTTGGTATATCACAATAGTGTACATATTTGAGGAACACTTCACCGAGGGATTTTGCGAACTTGTTGAAGTACAAATCGTGCCTCGCGTTTATTAAACCTACGTATCATTAGTGTTCGTGGCAAATGTTGGGCAGAACCTTCGTCTCCAAACTTTCTTATGCACAGTGGAGTGGCTTTTGTTAACTATTCGAACGATTTGTCACAAAAAATAGCCCTTATGTGCTAAGTTGACTATTACCTCTTTCTCAATGGGAGAGAGCTCTTTCTGCTTGGAAATTTCGATGCCGAATGCCGCCTACTGGCGGAAGTATCCCTACAGAGCGCATTGAGATCTAGGAAAACAGTCAAGAGCCGAGTAACTCGACGCGGAAGACCTACATATTGCCACTCACTTTGACTGTACGAATAGCAAAGTTGTAACGAAAGATTTATTTTAATCAATATTAATATTATGTTAAACATACATTCATGTACTCATTTTTATTGACATTATTTATTTGTTACTAATACAATTGGTCCACAATTTCAACACAGACATTATTTTAAAATATTTTAGGACGAGATATAACATTTTGTTGCTAAATCTGAGTGTGAGAATAAGAATGTTAGATACTGTTTCGACACATCGCCTTATTGTGGCCCACTGCCCGTCCCCTTCCTACACAAGACTAGCCCAAGTTGTTCCCCTCGTACCGAGAGTATCGGATCCTCGACTCTCAAGGCCAAGCAAATTTCACTCGGTGGGTAGCGGCGAGCAAACCTCTGACCTAGTTGCCCGACGGCTAGCGGATTTTCTGCGAACTGCCGTGATATTCGAGTAAAATCGTCTCGTGCAGGACTTTAGTCGACTTAGCTTTCGACGCATTGTCACTCGATCATCTTGCTATTAAATACTGTTTTCTTGAATTCATTGTAGCTAGAAGAAGGGGGAAAATGCATGCCTTGAAACGTCGCTCAACGAACTGTTGTTAACAAAAAATAAAACTTTAACACTTATATGGAAATATAATATTTATAACGCAAAGAGGAACACCGGTCTCAGAGACCGCCATTCCTTATTGGGCGTCGAATGAGGGATGAAAAAGTTAAAATAATATTATAGACCTGCTTCAATCAATTCTTATATTTCTTTAGAGTATTCTAAAATATATTTTATATAATAAAACATGAAAATAATTGAAAAATATTGAAATTGTTGAAAAAGATCGAAATTGTTGAAAAAGATCGAAATTGTTGAAAAAGATCGAAATTGTTGAAAAAGATCGAAATTGTTGAAAAATATCGAAATTGTTGAAAAATATCGAAATTGTTGAAAAAGATCGAAATTGTTGAAAAAGATCGAAATTGTTGAAAAAGATCGAAATTGTTGAAAAAGATCGAAATTGTTGAAAAAGATCGAAATTGTTGAAAAACATCGAAATTGTTGAAAAACATCGAAATTGTTGAAAAACATCGAAATTGTTGAAAAACATCGAAATTGTTGAAAAAACATCGAAATTGTTGAAAAACATCGAAATTGTTGAAAAAACATCGAATTGTTGAAAAACATCGAAATTGTTGAAAAACATCGAAATTGTTGAAAAACATCGAAATTGTTGAAAAACATCGAAATTGTTGAAAAACATCGAAATTGTTGAAAAACATCGAAATTGTTGAAAAACATCGAAATTGTTGAAAAGATCGAAATTGTTGAAAAATATCGAAATTGTTGAAAAAGATCGAAATTTTTGAAAAAGATCGAAATTTTTGAAAAAGATCGAAATTATTGAAGAACTTCTCAATTGTTAAATGTTGAACTTGCGTTTAAATGTGTACAGCCTCCTCCGTTCTCTGAATACATACAACGTTGATCCAACTAGTCTTTGTGGACTAGCAAGGAATTCTTCAGGAATCATTTTATCTTATTTTACTGTCCCAACAGTTAATTTTCTCTTCATCAGTTAAACAATAATTTCTGCATAATTAAATCAATTGTCTAAATTCCTGTTAGACCCATCAATAGGTATGCATACACGAAGCAGAGCTTGAGTAGGGTACTAAATTTGTCTCTTCTTGAGCGGGGATCGTCCGAACTAATTGGGCGATCCATTACCATATTTTGAAAGTAAAAATATTAAATAAATATTTGAGAAAGTCGCCCAAGAGCGTTTATAGAAATACCTGTCTCACAGACCACTTACACACTAAAGAAACAAACGGTCACACATACCGCTACGAAAAATACGGAAAGAAAAACTACCGGTCTCACAGACCACCACGATATCCAAAAATGTCCCTTAAATGCCGACCACTGCAGCAGAACTAAACAAAACTCAGCCGTGTGATAGAAGAGGGTCAGGGAGGAAGCTACTATGACTGAACGCTCTCGCCCACTCATTTCACCCATTATTGCATAAACCAATTTCACATGGTGCCTGTCAGACCGATGTTTTCATATGAGTGTGAATGGAATTCAAACATTTTTATATACTGTGACGGTCGAATTATGTAGGCTAAAATGAATTTATGTGGTGGCGTTTTCGTCAAGTCATGCTAGATCTCTTCGAAGCTATAACAATTATTTACAATGAAAAATGCCTTAAGATATTTTAAATAAAAGTTAAAACTGATAATAAATACCTTAATTTTCAAGCAGTTCAAGCAGAGAAACATTGGAAACTTACACTAGCCCAAGAATAAGCAGTGTTGCCAAATTCAGTTGGATAGCAAGAGGGAGGATTCAATATTGATAATTTTGAGGGAAAAATTATATAAACATTAAGCAAATAAATACACAATGTTTTTACAAAATGACAGAAATTGAACGCAAATTATTAAGTATAGGTAGTTAATTAGTGAAACTTTTAATTTTGTACTGCCCAAATGAATATTTAATTGTTACCACATTTAACCAAATATTAATTTATATATAATTATAATACATTTATATAATTATATAGAAATGATCAAAGAAATTTATGACATACATCCGAAACAACTGAATTAAAATATTTCATCTAGCAACTCATGTTTACTAAACAATTAAATTATACTATCGCTAATCTCTCTAAGTATTTCTCTTTTATATTTCTTTCTTTCATAACTGTGATAACATTTTCAAAGTTTTTGTTCTTCTCTCCCTCGTGTTATTAATTTCACCCAATGTCAATTCTTTCAGAATTGTTTAACTGTAGCTATTCAGTTCTTTAAATTAAATAAAAAATTTGTTGCATTGAAAATGTTGTTTATTGGACATTTGTTGGATGAATATTATCAACTTGTATGTATGTATGTATGTATGTATGCATGCATGTATGTAAAATATGCTTTCAGGAAATTATGTTGAGGTAGATTGATCATCAAATATCTGTTATCGAAAATAACCTGCTTGGAACTAGTTGTCAGAGACTGACGGACTGTCAGAGACACTGTGGCAGACTGACAGTACAGAACCAAACATTTTGAGATGAATGAAAAGACAAACAAGGAGAATTCTCAATACATTATGAAGATCAGCTGAGAAGTACACTCACCATTCGTTGTTGCAAATCTTTGGTAGCTCGAAATGAGGTGAAGTGTCATCGCTGAACGCTCCAGCAAGGGCCACATCTTGTACAGAGAACACGCACTAATTCCACACACGTTTGTTTCTCAACATGCACGGTTTTGGTGACCGTTACTCACCCCGTCTCTGGTCACACTCAGATAGCATGGAAATGACTACTGGCCGCGCACCAAAGAATAATATTTGTGCGCTTTCCTATTCCAAGCGAAAGTCGGCTGTGCACACAACCACCTCATCGCACTCCCAATGAAGGTGGAACGGATGGAATTGGCGCCGTATTCAAAAGTATACGCTTAATTGGATTCTTCCGAGGGACTGTCGTTTTACGGATTTCGAAAAAGAATGACAAAACTTAAAGCAACCTACGTCCGGAAGAGTACTGTACTATTAAAAGTACAAGTGCATATACATTTTTGTCCCTTTAGTAGTAACTGAGTAGTAATTTAGTAGTAATTTAGTAGTAATAACTAACGAATCTTAATCTTAATGTCCTAACTGTAGATAATCGGCTTCGTCAGATCGATATTCCCATCCTTCGAGGTACTGGAGCTGAAGTTCCCGACGGAGTCGATACCACGCTTTGGAGATCGATGGAATTTTGAAGAGGGTCAGTGATGTTCAAGGGTGAATTGAGGGTATATGAATATAATTGGCTATTGATTGGTATAATTAAGCTTCCAGTGAGTAAAAAAAATATTAAATGGACTTGATAATTTTCTGATATAGTGCAACAGAACATGTAAATAAATTACAAATTCTCTCTTCTTCCCGTGTCCGTCGTTTCTCGTTAGAACCAGGAGCCCTATTCTGTACAGTCGAACCGACCCCGATCGGTATCGTTGGCGCTGGTTACCACTGGTTACCGTCGACTGTCGGTAGGAGCTATTCTGTACGTTCCCGTAACGACAGCTTGCCGCTTCTCGGCGTCGGTGGAAACGATGAAAATCGCTATCCGCGACCGATGGCTTGGGTCCCCCGTCGATAGGCTCTTAACGACGCGTTTCTGTGAGAGGACGAATTGTTGATTGTACGTGGATCCCGCTGTTTTCCTTCTTCTACAGCGTAGAAGAACGTAGTAGAGTACTAGTAGAACGTAGTAGAATAGGTTTTTACTGTTGTTGTGGAAGTTGTGAAAACGATTTTGAAGTAAGTACATAATTGATTTATTTGCTGTGTTTATTTATTTATTTAGTCAAAAAAACAGTAAAAACTGTATATGACGTGTGGGAAAAGAACTTTATCTGCGCACATTTTCTTGAGGGCCAGAATTTTATTAAAAAAAAAAAAACGAAAAAATTAATTTAGAAAATAATTATTTTAGAAAAATAAAGATATTTGAAAAATGTTTTTTCCCGAGTTTATAGAAAAATCAATTTCAACTGTAAATGAACTACAAGCAAAAGGAGTGCTCAACAAAGCGTGCGCACAGTGAAGCTACATTTACGTCCCAGAAGCAAAACAAGGGGCCATCTCAGCATTTGCTCTATGGATCAGGGCAAACTGGACAAAAACCTGATCGAGATGGGGGTCATTGACCCGGAAGCTGAAGTACATTACTTGTTACAGACGTATTAAATATTTTTTTAAATGTATACAATGCCAAACATAAACTAATTCATTATATAGTCTTTGTTTTGTTACATTAAACATTATTTTTCTTTTTCACGATCAGTATAGTCTCTAATTTGTATAGAAAACAGTTTTGCAGCAGAAAAGATTTTAACTTTTAACTTAAATTTGTATACCGACTTTAATTGTTTTATGTCATCTGGCAATGCGTTGTAAAGTAACGTACATGTATTGTATGTTGATTTCTTGTACTGAGCTGTTGATACTGACACTTGAGGCACGTGATTTCTACGGCGTGTGTTGTAATTATAAATATGAATATTGCATGAAAATATGTTCCCATCCGTTAAGTAGGTCATTTTGACAAATATTACAGATTCGTAAATAAATAGACAAGGCAATGGTAGGATTCCCAGCTCAATGAAAAGAGGCTTGCAGGAATCACGTGGAAGGCATTTTTGTCATTATTCGAATAATTTTTCTTTTGCAATCTGAAGGTCTGAATACTACAGGATGAGCTTCCCCAGAATATTATGCCATATCTCAGGCGGGAATGCACATTTGCAAAATAAACGCAACGAGCTGCATGAAGGCTGACAGAATTTGAAAGAATTCTGAATGCATAGCATAATGACTTAATTTAGTGTTAATTCTGTTATATGTACATTTCCATTTGAGGTTTGATTGAATTGAAAGACCTAAAAAATTTTGTTGCCTCAACAATCAGCTAATTGCATATTGTTCATTTTCAATGGAACATGTGCGATTTCCGATTTGAGATGCAAAAATGCATTGAAACAGTTTTTCTTTCGTTAACAATTAATTTGTTATTATTAAACCAATTATGAAACTTCTGAAATTGTACTATTTACTGCTTCTTTTTTGCAAAGAACATTCGTGTCATCAGCAAACAGAACCGTTCTTCCATTTTTAATAGACGAGGGCATATCGTTTACATATAACAGAAAGAGAATAGGACCTAAGATCGAACCTTGCGGACCCCATGGCACAATTGGCAAAGATTGGAAAATATAAGTATGTAATGTCCTTTCCTGCCAGTATGGTATTTCTACTCTTTGAGTCCGATGTTTAAGGTAAGAAGTTATCCAATCTAGGGCAATACCACGAATTCCATACGAAGGTAATTTTGAGAGCAAGATCTTTGGTCAATAACGTCAAAAAGCTTTCGAGAGATCTAAGAATATTCCAATGGGTACTTCATTTTGGTCTATTGATGAAGCAACTCTTTGAGAAAAGAAAAAATGGCAGTTTTCCGTAGATTTTGATTTTCTAAAACCGTGTTGTGAGTCTGAAAACGCTGTTTTTTCCTGAGAAATGATTCCATTCGTAAGTAGAAAAAGCCTTTCTAATATTTTTGAGAAAACTGACAAAAGAGAAATTGGCCGGTAATTTTGAATATCATTTTTGTTCCCTTTTTTAAACAGTGGCTTAATTTTTGCGGTTTTGAAAAATAATCTGGGAAATATTCCTGTCCAAAAAGAAAGCATTGAAAATGTGAGTTAACGGAATGTCTAAAGGCAGGTGCACAAGTTTTTTAATAACAATACCGGAAATCTCTAAAACCAGATGAAATATTTATTTTTTAGTTTACTTGGGACTATTCTGAGGATTTCGGTGGGAGAAGTTTCGGAAATAAACATCGTATCTGAAATTTTTTGGGAAGTGTAAAAAAATGTTGAATTTTGTGATTTTAGTCCCTTCGTGAGATCAGACGCAATTTCTGGAAAAAGTGTTTGTTGAAGAGATTTGGCAAAACTTTTCCCCGGATTACTCGTTTTCTTTTCATTATCCTTTTAAAAATAAACAAATTCTCTACAAGGTATCAGAAAATATGTTTGGTTGTTTTTTTACGAATAATCCCCCCACGATTGCTTTAATTTTTGTTACTAGCGCTGCAAAATGTACCTGACTATTTTTCATTATTTTTTTGCCTGAACTATTAATTTTTTTCTTAAATTTCTTTTTATATTCTCGGAAGTATATATGGAAACCGGGTGGATACGTTATGATGTTTTTAGAAAATAAAGTAAAGCGTACGTTTGTTTTTACACGATGTTCTAATTCCGCTTGTGTGAGTCCAAGTATTACTTTTGCTTGAAATGTTAATGTTTTCCTCTTTTTAAGAGGAAAGCACGCGTTAAAATGAATTGAAAGCTTGGAGAAAAATAAATTATATTTTTCATTTTGTGTCATTTCATTTGTTTCATTTTTCATTTGTGTTTGATTGTAATAATGAGAGGTTATGTTTACGGCATATTGATCTCCTATGTTTTAGTATGTTCCCCTGCTTTTTTGTGAGTCTTGAATATAAAAAAATACATAGCTTGGGTTTTATTATTTATCTATTTCTGAGTTAAATGTACATATTAGGATTATAATCATTGATTAATTTTAAAATATTTGTAATGTATCAAACCACATATCTTCAAAAGAATAATAGGTCAGTTTTGTTCATCTTTTTTTTTAATTGCTGTCTGATTACTATTCCAAAATAACGGCTGCATGCACCATCAATAAGGGTTCCATTTATTTATTGATAAATTGTATTTTTAATGTAAAAGTAATGTTATTAACAATCGTAGTTGTAACTGTAATAAATACACGTAAAAAATGAAATAAAGAACTTTTTTTCGTTAAGGTGTTACTAACCCTTGTAAAATAAGGCATATGGAATAGTTGGAAACATAAAGGATTAGGGTAGGATTTTCCATCTTTTTTCTTGTTCTTGAAAACACTTCTTCTTTGGTACAACATATTTCAGTGTTTTGATAAAGTTGACGGGGCATTTTTTGTAATTGTTTGGTTGAAAAGGCATTTTTGAGTTTTTATGGTCATTGTTTGGTAATTTTTTACTTTTTTTCAATAGTTTTAGTTCATTTTTTTAGTACCTATGTGCTCTTAGTTGAAAGTTGTCAATAATTTGGTTTGAACTATAAAAATTATCTTTGTAACACATTGTAGCTGAAAATTGAGGGGTTTTAATATGAATGTAAATTGTAAGTAAACAACAATAACAATAAATATAATCAATATTAGTATAATATTTATTCACTATAATATATTAACTTTGATTCTTAACTGAGTTTGACAGTTTTCAATTTATTCCGAATATTTTATCATGGCATTGGCCTAACCGAAGAAAGAAATATTTCGCAGTGTAAAAATCAGAATGTGGATATGTTTGAGAGCATTTTTATGTAGTCTTTAGGTCATCAAAATCCTAGCCCTAGGAATGTTTCATAGTTGACAATACAATTAAAATGTAGTTTCACAGTACATGTGATGAAGGCAAAAGTGCCCTCAAAACGTATGTCATTTTACAGTGTAAAATAAACTTTACATGGATTGAAATCAAATCATAATTTAATTTTTTAAATTCAAAAACTCACAGAAAAGCAGGGGACCATAATAAACAATGATTTAATTTCTGAGTCATAATTGTAAGAAATTAATAAAGTTGTGCATTTTTTTTATGTAGGATGGCAGAAGGGTATTTAGCTTTAGATCTGTTGCATCTAATGCATCAAGAAACCCGGATGCTTCGACGTGCTGAGCGCCGTGAATTGAGGGAGACACGTGATCCGTTTAATCTTCATCCAGAAGAGTTTCTAAATCTCTTCCGATTGGACATGGGACGCTGCAGATTATCTGATTGAAGAGTTGGAAAGTGGCCTCAGTAGACAGAGGATTAACGGTTTAACAGCGGAAACTCAAGTGCTGACAGCTCTGCGTTTCTACGCAACTGGCTGCTATCAGCAATCTGTAGGAGAGCATTGGACTTATGCGTTAGCCAGCCGTCTGTGAGTCGGTGTATCCGTAACGTGACGGAATTGATTAATAACAGGTTGTTGGGGCGTTGGGTGAAATTTCCACAGCCCAATGCGATATCCAGGAGGGCAATTACAAAATTTCAAATGGCAAGCACAACCATTTGCAAATACAATTGGTGCCATAGACTGCACGTACGTGCACATTATTGCTCCCAAGGAGCACGAACAGGCATATGTGAATCATTGGGGAAAATCACAGCCTGAATGTTCAGTGCATTTTGTGACCCGATTTACAAATCCTAAATGTAAATGCTAGGGTATCCTGGCGCACGGCATGATAATTATGTGTGGAAAAATAGTGCTGCCAGGAGCCTAATGTCTCAAAATTTTGAAAGTAGGGCTCCGCAATGCGTGGATCATTGGTGACGAAGGATACGCCTTAGAACCGTGGCTAATGACGCCCATTGAATAATGAAAAACCCGGGGACACCACGTTACCGATACACGGAAGAACTAAGTTCTGCTCGCTCCGTTTATTGAACGGCTGTTTGGAATGTTGAAGGCGGAATTTAGATGTTTGGTCCAGCCAAAGGAAGCTCCTGTATAAGCCAACCATGGCTGGGAAAATTTTTAATGCTTGTGCAGTATTGCACAACATCAGGATAGCGTATTCGTTAAATGATGTTCCAGTGGATGAAAATGGAAGTACAGGAACACTTGCGGTGCTAGAGTTCCGCAAATGGAAGGAAACTTAAATCACCAGGAGAAGAGGGCACTAGCCCAAAGAATACAAGCTGGATTCATTGCAAATACGTATGGACAATGACATGCAAAATGATTTTCATGCAAGAAGAAAAAGAAACTTCATATCTTTAAAACTATTTATTAAAATTTTCATTTATTTTATGCAATAATTGTATAATTTGTCTTTGATTTTCGGTGCTCTCTCTCTGACTCTGCCATCGCCGCGAGAGCATCCGCTTTCCTATCTTCAATAGAGAGCCTTCTTCTCTCTAGCTCGTTCCGGTCCTTTGCAGCTTCCGCTTGGAGCTTCAAGGCTTTCCCCAGTACCTGGGGAGAACAAAAATGCATTTGAAATTGAAGTATTGCAATAATGTTATAAATAGCCATTTTATAAATGATGATGCTCATAATTCACTATGACTAAATAAAATGTTTTATGATACAATTTGTTTTTTATGATTAATTTCACATGGAACAATTAAAAATTCTGGGTTAATTTTCAATTTTGACTGGCACTAGTAAATACAAAGATAAGAGGTATTTCATTCAAGTAATGTGTCAAGTGTGAGGAAATGTGCTCAACAGTTCCACACTAAGGTATTTAGTAAACGGGAGTATTTTTTAGTAGGTCGCAGAAAATGCATCCTCTGCATCCCCACATAACCTTGGAGATGGCTCCAAGGTATCCGTCAGCAGGATTTTTCACATTTTTCAACACGGAGGGAAAAAAACTATATCCTACAACTTACTTCTGTTGCTTTCACATTCCTGTCTTGAAGTGCAGCAAATTGCTCCCTAGCACTCATTAGCTGCACTCCAATTCTTTCCCTCTGTGCCCGTGCTGAAATTGATATTGAAATATATAATTTTCAATTAAAAAGAAAATAAATTGCTGATGAAACATAACATACATACTTCTTGTTCGAGGAGTCAGAATCCTTCTGCTGGAATGTGCTGGGCTGCTGGGGGGAAATCTGCCTTGAAGGACCTAAAAAACAGATACATATCAATTGTGAACATTAATTTTAAAACAATCATTAACGTGATACTCACCAGCAGCTGCCATAATTGTTGAAGAACTTGCAAGAAATGGATTGACTCTGAAAAACTAATTTCATGGTATTTAATGGCAAAAAGTTACTTACCAGCAACTGCTTAAATCTGAAATTTCATCAGTTATGTTTGGATCTGCAACAAAAATCAGTAGTGTAGGCTACCAGTTTTCAGGTTGTAACACAAATTCGATACTTAATAGAAGAGCAAAAAATGCTTGCCACTCACCAGTAGCTGCCATGTCAGCAATTGTTCCCATGTCTGCATAAAAAACATAATAGTTCATTAGTTTGTAATACAGATATAGTGATACGTATCAGCAAAAATATAGCTACTACCATTAACTGCAATGCCACTTGCAACAGGTGGGCTGTCCCCATTGAGATGTGTGTGTGTTCTGCAATAAACCTTAGAAAGTGTCAGTTTGTAATGTGACTTATGAAACCTTGGAGAATGTACAATAATAGAAATGTACTCTTAAAATTGTAAATAAAATAAGGCTATATAATGTTAATGCAATCTTATTGATAGCCAATTTCGGTTTCCTTACCTAAATCCAAAACAAACGCATCTTGATATGCAGGCGGAGCTTGCAGCACATCAAGCACCACCTCCATTGCTGTTTCAGCTTCATGATGCTGTGGAAAATTTGATTGTATAAGATTCAATTTAATTTTCATGAATTGTGGAAAAAGTATAAGTATTTATTTACCTCCTCTTCCGGAATTGAATCGGGACATTCAGTTCCCTCCATATACTCCCTCCCAGTTATGCTAACAAATCCTCAACTCGAGGGGAGTTAATGGAGGAGAACTTGAAGGCCTATTCCCCGTTGCCAATCTGTCTTTCCTTATGGCAGACATTCTCTGCGAGACTTTAAACTTTAAGTCTCGCCAGACCTACACAGTTCATGTATAAAATAACAGTATTTTCAGAATTTTATAAA
The DNA here is from genome assembly GCA_031308135.1 of Acheta domesticus. Classification (NCBI taxonomy): domain Eukaryota; kingdom Metazoa; phylum Arthropoda; class Insecta; order Orthoptera; family Gryllidae; genus Acheta; species Acheta domesticus. The sequence continues at coordinate 11,438,623 of JAHLJT010008446.1, read as the reverse complement.
TGAGAAAATGAACTAGACTTACTGTCTGCCACTGCTTCGTTGATTTCTGAGCACCTTGCGGGACGGTATTCAACGTGGAACTTAAATTGTTCCACATATTCGCTAATGTGGCCTTCCCATTTCTGCCTAGAAATTTGCCATTCGCAAATTGTGAATGAGCCTCCATAAAGTCCACCAAGCAACTTAACTGCTGCTCGGTGACTTTGGAGGCTCTAGTCATTTTCATTCTGCAAGAACAATGTTTACTTATACAAATATTCTTCAGAGTTAACATATTACTGCATAAATCTACCTAATAGTTTTAACTATTTCTTTATTATCATCATTATTATTATTATTTTTCCATCACCACATCTGCATGTGTGTTTTTTTAACATCTTACGTAGACTAAGCTCGAAAGCTGATTGCCTACTGTATAGAGTACGGATCTTAACTCTTGAAAAAAAACATTAGTCTGTTCAATGCAAATCTACTGTCTATACATCAATCACATTGTAATATTTTAAAATAAAATTATAGATCATGAAATATTTATTAAAAAAGTATATAAAAATGTGTATCAAATGTATTGACTGTAACCTCGCATCTTGTTTTAATACATACAAATGTTTAATGAAATGACTGAACCATCTTGTGTTCTACAACACACCAACATACTAAATAATTTTGATCTAGCTTCTGGATCAATGCATGCATGTGCATGTTGGAAGTGATTATAAGGTCTGTTTGCAGCATTTTTATAATTCCAAATTTGTTTACAGTGATAAAGGAAATATAAAATTTCATTAAAAAACAAGTTGTTAAATAAATATACTCTTACATTTATATTACGTACGTAAGGAAGCAAATGGGTGTTGAATGACGAGTGAAGCAATTTTTATAAAATACATTATCAGTATCACTTACACTAACTTCAATATACCATCTGATTTACAATATTAAATCTTACCTTGCAGCCATTGCTGGAAAAAATATTTCAACACTTGAAACGAAAATCACAAACAACACCACGTGTACGCAAGCACAGCACAGACAACACAATAAACAGCCACGAGGAATGCGCGGCTTCCACGATTCACATGTTGCCACCAAAATTCTCCATGCTGATTGGCTGAAACCCCACTAGCCTCGCGCAGGGTCCTTCCTCAAACCCGTTTCCTTTATGCGAACGATCGTCGTCGCTTGCACCGAGTAGATGTCGCTAAGACGGAACTACAGAATTGCTCTCAACGGTAGAGTTCGTCGGTGCAAGCGACAGCTGTCGGTAGCATTCCGATTCCGACGGCTGTCGGTTGCATGTACAGAATAGGGCTCCAGGGGGCGTAGTTAGGCTGGTACGACCGGTGTGATGTACCGGGGTCCCCGAAGTAAATGACCCTTTATAAGGATCCCTGCTGACGGTTATTAGCCAAGTATCACGCCAATTGCGCTTTATGGTTATTTTCCCAATTGAATTTTTCACAATATTTTCCCAATTCCCATATTATTACGACAATAGGGTGTCAAAGACGTCACTTCACATTTATTGCAAAAAATGGGGGCCCATTTCGACTTTCAGCACTGCGGCATCCGAAAATCTACTGCAACTGCTTAGGATGTTAGAAAACGCAACAAATTATAATTATGTATTCAAATCCATACTCCAGTTGAAAAAAAGGTCAATCTTTTTTAATCACTGCACAACAATGAAGATTAAAATTCAGCTACTCAGAAGCAGTAGCATCTACGATTATTAAAAATCTGAATATTTACCAATCGTAGCCATTGTTTGACAAAGTTCTGAATTCACCATGATTTCGAAACACAAAGATTCAAAGATTCTAAAATATGAAGATCTTGTTACTTAGACTTACATTTTTGTACAACATCTTGAAGGAAGGAACTTATATTTGCATATTTTTTATTTATTTACGTCAAAAACAGTTTAAAACTATGTGGCGAGCTATGGGGAGAAGTGACATTTTTGCACGTTTTCATATTTCTGTGATCTCTATCCTAAACCATATTATAGTCGAATTTTGAATACAGAAAAAGAGCGTTTTTTTTCATCGTTAATTTGCACTTTTTATTAGTCATTTCGAATATTTAATTTTGCAGTCAGAACTTTGGCATTCCATTATGAATTTTCAGAGTGAGGCAAATTTGGAAGTGCAGATAGAAGTTTGTCATATTATTTTTTATATTTTATTTTCCTATTTTCAGGAATATAAGGCTATAAATGCAGATAGATATTTCTCGTAGTAATTGTATTTTAGTTTACACTGTTATTAATTACATAAAACTTTTCTATACTTTCGAGGACAATAATGAACATTCAAAACATTAAACGGATTAGAGGGAAAGGGAGCAATCCTTCATTTACTTATTTCTGAGATATTTGTAAATTTATCAAAAGTACTATATCCTTGAAATGTGACAGTCTTATTATTAATAACTTTCTATTAAAAATTAAAGATATTTCACTCATCATTAATGGATTATAATAAGAGTTCTGTCTTCCATAATATGCTATGAACTCACTTGTTCCTGAAATGAAAGAAAATTCCCTCTTTAAACTAATCCGTTCAAGTACAGAAATAAAGTTTTAGACATCTATATTACATTAATTACATCTTCTTAACTCTTGTCCTACATAAAATTTGCTCTACGAAGGAGAGTTGTACGGAGGTGTTGTACGTAGAAGATTGCTGAATAATACTGTCTATTCTGAAGAGGCATTCAAGGGAAAATAGATTTTATATCCTTCTTCTTGAGATCAGATATTTTTGATGTCTTCTTTTGTGTCTTTGCCGTTACTTTAAACACACTAAGACGACCGGATGGTTTGATGAGAAAAGGTCTTTTTTCTCACTATATTTAATGCATGCAATATGCTCAGGATCTTGTGAGTGATTTAACTCACTTAACTCAAGATCTGACCAAATTTAAATCTGACACGTTACCTGAATGAACTGTATGGTCTTGAATCTGTACAATTTTAATGTTACTGCAAAATCTTTGGAATCCTTCTCTTCTATCTGCATTGATCTATAAGAATTATGTTGGTTCCCTTGTTTGAGCAATCGTACAAGACAAACATCTGAATAGAAATCTATCTTATACTGTTAGCCACTGCATTCTCTATTACGCTATAGGCGCTATAGGCCATATAGGAGTTATCCCAAATTAGGAGACTCAAATCTTACGTTATTCGCAGACGATACTGCAGAATACACAACGCATGCTGATATAAATGTAGCGAAGGATAACATCGAGGCAGGTATCTCATGCTTTCTAAAGTGGGCTCAAAAGTGGAGAACAAAACTAAACCCAACCAAAACACAGGCCAAAATCTTTACTCTTTGTAAAACAAAGTTACCTCGCCCACTAGTAGTAAATAATACTATCATCCCTTGGCTAGCATCTGATACACCAGTAAAATATCTTGGCGTTAACATTGACAGTAGGCTAACTTGGAAAAAGCACATTGAAGTAATAACCAATGCAACATATGCTAAAATATCGAGATTGTATCCATTAATTAACATCAGTTCAGCCTTAAATTGGGAATGTGCTATTTTAATATTTAAATCTATTATTTGGCCATTGCTCACATACGCCTGTCTAGTCTGGAATAACACAGCTAAAAGCAACATTGAAAAACTTCAGATAATACAGAATAATTTTTTAAGAAAATGTGAAAGGCTCCTTGGTTAATCTCGAATACACAAATTCAAAGGGAACTTCAAATAGAGACCCTAATTAAGCATATAAGAAAGAACTGTGACAAATTCTTTACACTTCTTCCGTCCTCTCCTTGCAGTATTAAATTCACAATGGGAAAATCATTAAACAATCCCAAGAGTATACGCTCACGATATCCGAAAGATATGTTAAAACCCCCATGAATATAAGTATTCACTAAAATATCGTATGTTAAAAAAGTTTATTTTCACTCCAATATAAAAATAATTTTTGAATGCATGTAAAAGTATCTAGATTTAAGAATGAATCATGTATCGCAAAAAATTTGGTTATTGAATGTAAATTGTTTTTATGTGTTAGAAATATAAGTATGAAATGTTGTAAATTAGGTAGTAATAAGATACAACAGTAAGAGGTTGTATGCCCAAATGTTATGTACTGAAAATAAAAATGTACAAACCCCTGAAAGGCAAAGCTGCCGAACAGGTAGAAAATAAATTTTAAAAAAGGCGTTATCTACTTCCCGGAAGCACGAATGTCCTGGCACAGAATATTTCATTGTCATTGATGTGACATTACGGTTGACTCTTAAAAATCCAACCTATCATACCACATAATGGAATTTCGGTTCTGAGGAACGTATGAATTTGACCAAGTTAATTCACTAAAAGAATTCTTTACGAATACATTTAATATTCTTCCCTCAGTATACTATTTTTTTCACATTCCTGCCATCACTTCAGGCCAAATGGCACCATATACTTTCTTAGTAACAGTGTCATTTGTGGTTCTATTATATACATTAATTTTCTTGAGTATAAAAAACTAATATTAGTGTTATGGCATAGAATTACATTTTTAAGATCAACGAGTTCTACAGGATAAATACAGTATATTATTCACATAAATCAGTATATTATTAAGAATATAAATGATATAATTTCTTGCTTACTTCACACCAAAATAACTTGAAATCTTGTAGTTTGTAGTTAGAACTTTGTCAAAATAATATCTTTCAAAAGTTGTCCCCAGATTGAAGTATGTAACACTGCTAGTTCCTTCATTTTTCAACATACGGCAACTGAAATTTATTTGGAAGCTAGACTGCTTTATTGTAAGAGATTTCTGGGGGAAAAACGCCGTTTTGCCAATTTTGTTAGAACTCTGTCAAACCAAGGCTATTCAATATGTTGCTGTAAGAATGTTTAATCTATGAGATATTTTTGTGCAATTTTTGCGTTATTATTATGTATGATATATTGTAGAGAATAACATAAGGGTGTCGATGGAGCCACAATTATTTTCAAAGAGGGCGATGAATGAAAAAGTTTGGGAATCCCCGTTCGAGAGCATTCATTACATGTACGGGAAACTGCCATACCTACGGACAAATCATGTTTAAAAAACATTGTCAGAGAAATTTCGGTATGTCATATTGCCTACGCTGCTATTGCCATGCGTGTTTACTCAAGTGAACGATTTTGTAGTAATGGCTGAATCTGTTATTTTATGAGCGTTTAGATTTGACGTGTAAAATGTATTTATGCTTTACTTTTTATCAGTTGTGTAATAACTACTATTGCATGACGTAAATTGAGGTAGATATACACTTATTAGCACAGGACGTAGTTAGCGCAAGTTGTATACTTCGTTTCTATAGATAATTCACAAGTAACAGAAGTCATGTTTATTCTAGTTTGTAGATTATTGAACATAGGGACGTCACTTTTACTTTTCGCTCGAAGTTCTAGACGTTTATAGTAAATTAATCCTAAGACACATTGAACTGCATTGACATGGAATGATATGAAATAATTACTGCATCTGCTTACGCGAAACCAAACAATTTTAATAAATTAGAAACATAAAATTAGAAAACTCTTTTCCTTTTTTCAAATGATTGGTTGTCAAATGAAGGATGAGTGCTTGAGTAATTGAGCTTATATTAATGTAATTTGCGCTCAATTTCATATGAAGTCAGAACTGGATATTTTTATTACATAATCTAAAATAACGTCGCTATCCAATAACGGGGATAATAGGAGTAATGTAAATACCGTACAAAGGAAATGTGATAGGCGACCATTTAGTTATCCTACCATGCTGTTTTATCTGGATAACAGTGACTCGACACAATTAAATTTATTGCTTTTGCGTGCGCTTGTCCAGATAAAGTTTTCTGGGATATTTTCATGAAATTATGAAATTGTAAATTGGAATTAACAAAAGGTCCATAACAATCAGGCCATGAATTAAAAATTATGAATTTTCTGTTTCTATTTTCTCAATTATCACTCCCGAAACAATGGAGTTCAGAAGCAAATTATGCCTTTAACGGCGTATCTTTAGAACACGACATTTTTACAGCCTCTTCTTCAGAATTGACGCAATGTCCTTGCAAAATTTAGTAAAGATTAATGCAATCCAAATTCGGAAAATAAATAATTTAAATAATATGTTGGAAGATGCATCAGGAACATTATTTTTCGCTTGTTCCTAAGAGCAGATATATTCCTAATATATTCCGCCAGGGTCCAGTAGCAACGCGGCAGAAGTGGTAGCTAGTAGTTGGTTTCTAATAAATGCCGCCAGAGGCCAATATCGGTGCAGCAGAACTGGCATCAGAATACCTGGAGTCCAGTAGCAGTGCGTAAGATAAAAATCTATTTGTAATGTACTGTAAAAGAAAATGAAAGATAATTATGGAACTTTATTACAGTTTTAACCAGTTACATTAAAAATAATACTCATAAACACCGTGGTTTATATAAAATAGCTCTTTCATAAGAATTGGACATGATGAAAGCCCGGGCAACAACGTTCATTTTGTTACTCGCAAAGATCAGGAAAACTTAGAAAGACGTTCGAAAAAATTGCCAAGAACTATTTTAATAGCTTTGATTTGATGGTGCAATTATGCATTTTGCGATTTTTTAACATCTCATAAAGATCTTGACAGATTTTAACATAAATTCTGTTTTGTGGACAGGAAAGAAATCGGTGTAATGTGGCGACATTTCTGACTGAAGACTTAACAGAAAATGCAATTTGAGTTGATCGAATCTGAAACGACGGATATTCTGCTAGGGCTACTATAAGGCAATTCTAGATTACATCTGCCAAAATGATAACCTGCACCTGTGAATGTAAAGATGGAAGATGAATCAGATGCGCTCACAGCAGCTTCAATAGACTAAGAAAGGGTGCAAAGTAATCGGTACGAAACTTACATTACTCATATTGCTGATTCACAAAATAGTCCGTTGTCTATGCCATTTCATTCCGGAACCCGGAGAACACCAGTGGGAAAGAACGGTGAACCGCCGAATACGTTGCAAAATAATTGAAGGAAAAAATATAAATTTAAGAATTGGTGTTACACATGTTTTTCAATATATTAGATTTTAAACTAAATACAATATTTATAGAGGTATGGCAAAGGCATATATGTATATGTATATATAAGTGTATGTATATGTATTGAACAGAACCTACAAACATTGATACTATGAACGTATTTTACTGTAGGCCAAGCGATGCTTTCCTTAAAGAATATTACTCGACTGTTTCACCGTTTACGCGGAGAAACGAGGAAATGCTCCGCGCAGAAGGAGACGCCGCGGTCTGCAGTGTCGTAGCGGCCGGTTTGAATTTCGTGCCCGGAAGTGATTTTTAAACTCAATTTATTTATTTATTTATTACAGGTTGTAACAAAGTACAAATAATGTTGACATTATTTCGCAGAAGACGTAGTCTTGTGCGCGAACCTGCAATGACTAATCATGTATCATATCATGTATCATTTTCTCAAGACATTTTTTTTTTTCGGAAAACGTGGACCTGCCATTTTTCTATGACGTGCAACACAGAATTTGGGGTAAAATTTTGTAACGGGAGCTTCTGGGCACCTGTATATATTGAACATTTTATGCACATTCAGTCCTTCCTGCGAAGACAAAGGTGGCCGTGCCGGAACTGCCAGACCCAGAAGAGTGCTCTTCCGGTTTTTCTCAAAGCCATTAAGCATGGTGACTATTTTGAAATGTTTTGTAAATATCTAATGACCGTTAAAACGAAAAAATCACCCTGTAGGATTAAAAATAGTTCCATTAATTAGTTCTCAGCAATGAATCAGTCATGTTAACGCCCTCAAAACACTACGCGGGAGTCCTCGATGCTACACAAATGGTTTGTGATGTTAAAGAGGCGCGTAGTGTAAAACATTTTTCGATCGAGAGACGATCCGATTATTTGTATTCATCGACGTCCAGCGGCTTCAAATCGCCCGCGCTCATTTCACAAAGTTAAATCAAATTCTTTAATGAAAAAATGTTAGAAAAATTTTCATTCAAAATTTCAAAGTTGCCTTCCCACCCCAAGGGGGCGGGAGAGAGGGAGTTGATTTTAGATCAGACAGATTTTCCTATTGGAGATATTAATTGTTTGTCTGGAACATGTTTGGAAAGTCTCTCTCAATCGAAAAATGTTTAAGACCAAACTTAAGTACTTTGTAGCGCAGAATCCGAATCTGCAATAAAAAGTGGGGTTTCCCATTTAATATTTCGAAGTTGTTCCCGCCTCACCCTCAAGGGGCGAGCGGGGAAGTTGGATTTTAGGTCTGGCATATGTTCCCCATGGAGATACGAATATTTTGCCTTTGACTTTGTGTACGTTGCATATTTTTCCGAGTTATTTTGATTTGTCAAGTTAACGGGCCACCTGTATAATAACATGATTCATCCACTTTTTCATTAATAAGTGTTTGTCTGCCGAAAATTCGCCGTTTCCGGCGCCCGATTACAACACTTCTTACGATACAAGTGCGAGAAAGTAAAAAGGACAAATGAAACTATAAATGTAGAAATATTTATAACTTATATTTACCTCCTAAATAATTACCATGTATGATGCAGTATCCTACATGGTGAGGAGCGGAAACCCAACGCTGTAGCACCAAACATGGACATACCACCATCAATCACCATCAAGTACATAAATGAAATAATAAGTGTGCCTTACAAAATCCACAATATAACCACATCCCTCTCATCAATATGCCACCCACGTATCGTGGCTTAGCATGGCACGGGATTACTATGTTCCACATGCCATTTACCTAACTCTCATAAAACCACTTCATCCATCAGCATGTTAGAATAAAAAGGTAAAAATCCTGCACAAAATACTGCTTACGCTATTCACTAGCACAGTACGAGATTTTTTTGTTTATTTGTTCAAAAACAGTAAAAACTGTATGTGACGTATGGGGGAAGAGATTATCTTCGCACATTTTCTTGAGGTCCAGAATAAAATAAAAGCCCGAGATTAGTAACATTTGAAAAACTAGAATTTTCGTTCCTGAGTTACAGAAAACATAATTATTGCAACGGTAAAGGAACCGTTAGGAAGTACATTGCTAACAAAATAGTTACTAACCTCAGTTCTACTCCACCCACTACAAGCAGAAGGAATGCTCAACGAAACGTACGTCCAGAAGCAAAACAAGGGGTCTTTTCAGCATATGCCCAATGGATCAGGAGAATTGGACACAAATATGATCGAGATGGGGTCATTGACCCAGAAGCTGAAGTACATTACTTGTTACAGGCGTATTAAGTCTTTTTTAAAAATTCATACAATATGTTACACACTTAGTGCCTCGAGCTACTGGAGGTAGAGTGTAGAGGACGACTTCTGCACCCTGGACACAGGACAAAAGGGCTCGTGAAGGGTAATTGAATTGCCTTATTTTACGTGGTGAGGCTCAGACCATGAGACCTGCTCTTACGTCTGACCACGCAAATTTCGCTATGCTCCTTTCACCAAGTAGCGGAGAAAGAACGACGAAAACAGGCGATTTTGAATTTTGCTCAGAGGCGTCATTTAGGCCTTGAGGATCTTTTACATGCAGTAAATCTACTAACATGGGACAGCAGGCTTTACTTCCCCTCCGAAGGAAGGCGTGCGAAGGATTTTTTCGCCCCTAAAAACCCATGGCTTCGATCGGATTTGAACCCGCGAACCTGTGTATAACAATCCGGTACGCTAACCGTTACCACCGTTACGTTACGTTAACCATCGCCGCCACTATGGAGGCAGAATTCCGCGCCAGCCACTTGCACGTAAGTGGTGGGTGCGGGAGGGTAGGTACAAAAGCACTGAGAGCGATCGGCAGCCTCTCCAGTATCTCACCACCAACCAATCGCGCTCTCCGCACGCGAGCCGCGCGGGCGTGTGTGTGTGTGTGTGTGTGTGTGGTGTGGGCGTGTGGTCAGTGGGCGTGTGTGTGGGGCGTGTGTGTTTGTTGGCGTGTGCGTGTGCAGAAAAATCTCGAAAATGTGTTGCTTATTGGCCTTTATAACTTGCATCTTCTCTCCTTGAGGCATGTAAAAGAGAGCGTGTTCTATTTCAGCGCCGTCCGAATTTTAAAACGTTTCCTGCGGCATTCGGCGCCGCTGGCTCCGCGCGTCTGTCGGCGTTCACTGAAACATTAATGCGCGACCCGATTCTGCTGAAGCGAATTTGTTCGTGGAACTATGCGGGCGGGCGGGGCACGGCGGGCGGCGCGCTCCATTACTGGAAATTGTTGGCATATTCTGCGGAGGCGAGGGCGGGGCGGGGAAGGGACGCTGGAGAGGGGAGAACGAGGCGATCCATGGGACTGACGGCCACAATAGTTGCCACTCGATTGCGGAGCGAGAGGGTGCTGGGTATGAGCGGGGTGAGAGCAGGTGGGAGGAGGGAGGGAGCGAGGCAGGACGAATGCAGGAGCCGGTGGGAGCGGAGCGGTGGAGCGGAGCGGAGCAGGCGGGAGCAGGGCGGGAGCGGGCCGGAGCGTGGCGGAGCGTGCGGGAGTGGGGGCGGAGCGGGCGTGGGGTGGGAGCGGACTGGGTGCAAGGCGGAGATGGGTGGGAACGGGTGGGACTGGTGGGAGCAGAGCGAGGCGGGAGTCGGGAGGGAGCGGTAGGACAAATGCAGGAGCGGGTGGGAGCGGAGGGGGTGGGAGCGGAGCGGGTGGGAGCGGAGGGGGTGGGAGCGGAGCGGGTGGTGAGCGGAGCGGGTGGGAGCGGAGCAGGGCGGGAGCGTGCGGGAGCGGGCCGGGAGCAGGGCGGGAGCGTGGCGGGAGCGGGCCGGGAGCGGGCCGGGAGCGAGGCGGGAGCGGGCTGGAGCGAGGCGGGAGCGGGACGAGAGTGGGGCGGAAGCGGTGCAGGAGCGGTGGAGCAGAGCTGGGGGGGGCGGGGCACAGGAGAGGTTGCAGAAGAACGAGAGTGGGTGGAAGCTTTCCACCCCGTTCCATGGAGACCGCGGGGAAATTGAAGCGGGGCTGGTTTTGTTTCATTCAGTTTTCGAACTTTGGAATGAGGCTGTCGGTGGCATCCAGAGTTTGCGATGTTTCGTCTCCGCGCTGGAGGGAACGCAGGGAAGGGTTTATCGTCGAATCGGAAAAGGCGCAGGTATTTCAGGAGGGGATTTTTCCTTCTTAGAGAGAAACCCTTTTTCCTTCCTTTCGAACGATCAAACGAGGTGTGGTTCTTTAAAATTTAGTGAGTGATCCGTATTTTAGTTGCCTAATTGCTGTTGTTTCCTGATATTGCAGGTAGAAATGAAAGTATTCATTGTATTATTCTACTGATAATTCTCCAAATCATGGCAACTTCCATTGCTCTGAAAGTATTGAAAATATGGATCAAAAATGGTCAGAAAATTTGACAGAAATCGCATTTAGCGAGAGCAGTGATCAAATTCACTTTTGTGCTCCTTAAATACATCACTGCCCAAATGTTGCGTTGGTGGGTGGCGGAGAGCACAAGGAAATAACATGGTGGGAAATCGGGGCAGAGTGGCGGGGCAGAGAGGCGGGCAGAGAAGCGGGGCAGAGAGGCGGGGCGGAGGAGGCGGGGCGGAGAGGCGGGGCGGAGAGAGGCGGGGCGGAGAGGCGGGGCGGAGAGGCGGGGCGGAGAGGCGGGGCGGAGAGGCGGGGCGGAGAGGCGGGGCGGAGAGGCGGGCGGAGAGGCGGGCGGAGAGGCGGGGCAGAGAGGCGGGGCGGAGAGGCGGGGCGGAGAGGCGGGGCGGAGAGGCGGGGAAGCGAGGTGGGGCAGAGAGGTGGGGCAGAGAGGTGGGAAGACAGGCGGGAAGAGAGACGGATGATAGACGAGAGAGAAGGGTGGAGAGGGGTCAGGGAGCGCGTTGGTGAGGCGGGTCAGGGAGCTGGGCGAAGACTAGGGGCACGAGTATGGCAAAGACTGGTGACGGGGAAGCGGGACGCAGGAGTGGAGTAGAGAAGCGGGTCGATGAGGCGGGAGAGAGATGCGGGCTGCATGCTCGGGACAGTGGGTAGCGGCTAGGGCCAAGGGCAGGGCGTGGGCGGGGCCAGCGGCAGTCGGGGAGAAGGGCCGAAAGTCAGGACAGTGCGCGGGCTGAATAATGCTAAGTGCGGTTGGAAGCTAGAAGCAGCGCCGGGACTAGGGCCCAGGTCAGATGCAGGGGCAGGTGGGCCAAGGGCCAGGGCAGGGCCAGTGCCAGGGACGGACGGGGAGTAAAGCCGATAGCCAGGGACAGTGCGCGGGGAGAGTAGTGCGAAGTGCAAGGCCAGGGTGCGGTCGGAAGCTAGGCCAGGAGCAGGGCGGGGACTAGGGTCAGGGGTAAGGGGGCCGGCCTAGATCCAAGGGTCAAGGGCCAGGGGCAGAGCACGGGCGCGGACAGGGACAGTACGGGGAGAATAGTACTAACTGCAAGGACCAGGGTGCGGTGTGAAGCTAGGGCAGGAGCGGGGCGAGATCAGGGCCCAGGGCCAGGGAGCGGCCCTCAGCCGACCAGCTGCGATGCGCTCGCGCGGGCGCTGTTTGATCGCGGGCTACTTTAGCGCCGCGCGCTTGAAAACACAGCGCTTGTGCGGTGGGCGGCGGGGCGGTGGGGGCGGCGATGGCTAGGGCCAAGGGACAGTGGCAGGGTAGTGGCTAGGGCCACTACTAAGCCAACCCCTGCCAAGCGTCAGGGGCAGGGCACTGCGGAAGTTATGGCCAAGTGCTAAAGGTAGGGAGCAGGAACTAAGGGGCCTATGTGCAGAGGCCGGATGTGGGAGGTGGCTAGGGCCAAGAGTAGGTGATAGGGTTTGAGGGCCACATGCTGTGGGCAGGTGGGCACCGGCCAGGGACGAAACGCGCGGCGCCGCGGAACATGGGACTGGACGGGGTGCGATCAGAAGTTGAGGCCAAGAGCAGGGCGGGGACTAGAGCCCAGGGTCAGGGGTAAGTGGGCAGGGTCTAGATCCAAGGGCCAAGGGCCAGGGGCAGAGCGCGGGCGGGGCCAGGGACAGTACGGGGAGAATAGTGCTAAGTGCAAGGACCAGGGTGCGGTCGGAAGCCAGGGCTAGGCACAAAGCGGGGCCCAGGGCCAGGGAGCAGCACTCGGCCGAGCAGTTGCGATTCGCTCGCGCGGGGCGCTGTTTGATCGCGGGCTACTTTGGCGCCACGCGCTCGAAAAGCAGCGGCTGTGCGGTGGGCGGCGGGGGCCGGCAGGGGCCGGCGGGGGCGGCAGGGGCTAGGGGAAGAGCAAGAGCCGGGAGCAGGACACTGCGGATTTTTGGGCTAGTGCTAATGGTATGGAGCAGGTGCTAATACTAATGCCCAGGGGCAGGATGTGGGAGGTGGCTAAGACCAAGGGCAGGTGATTAGGACGAAGTGTCACATGCTACGGGCAGCGGTTAGAGCCAAGGGGAGGGAGGCGGGCGGCGCTAGGGACAGCACGTGAAGTAGGGGCCGAAAGCCAGGGACTGTGCACGGGGGCATAGTGCTAAGCGCAAAGGACAGGGTGCGGTCGGAAAACTAGGGCCCAGGGTCAGGGGCAGGGCGCGGGCGGGACCAGGGACAGGTCAGGGAGTGAGGCCGATAGCCAGGGCCCGTGTGCGGAGTGCGTTCGGAAGATAGGGCCAGGAGCTGGGCGGGGACTAGGGCCTCAGTCAAGGGCAGGAGGGCAAGGGCTAGGGCCAAGGGCCAGGGGCAGGCGCGGGCGCGGTCAGTGCCCGGACGGGAAGTAGGGCCGATAGTCAGGGCCAATGCGCGGGGAGTGCAGTGTAGTGCTAAGTGCGGTGGAAAGCTAGGGCCAGGAGCGGGGCGAGACCAGGGCCCAGGGCCAGGGAGCGGACGTCAGCCGACCAGCTGCGATGCGCTCGCGCGGGGCGCTGTTTGATCGCGGGCTACTTTGGCGCCGCGCGCTCGAAAAACAGCGGCTGTGCGGTGGGCGGCGGGGGGCGGGGGCGGGGGCGGGGGCGGGGCGGGTTTTGTGCTCATTGGGCGGCAGTCAATTTGCGCAGCCGCCGCCGCCGCGCGGGGCTATTTGCGGTGGCCGCTCGCTCTTTGGCAGGCGGCGCGCTGCCGCTCCAAAGGGGCGGAGGACGGACTGGCAGCGGCGAGAAGAGCGACCAGTGGCGGGGAGAGGGGGGGAAGTGGAGGCTGACGCGGGGTAGAGCTTCGCTGGCTGTAGATGAGGCTCAAGCTTCCATGCGTCGAAAGCTCTGCTTTTGGAAAGAAAGTGATGCTGCTGGAAAAGGGTACAGTTATGCAGAATGCTATCAATCTTCAAGCCCTTGTTTTGCTTCTGGACGTAAATGTAGCTTCATTATGAGCACGTTTTATTGAGCCCTCCTTTTGCTTGTAATGATAGGAGTAGAACTGAGGGTTACTATTTCGTTTGCAATGCATAAAAATTAGCAGTTCGTTTACCGTTTCAAGCAGGGACTGAATACCGAAATAATAGCGGTAAAGGTATTTATACCGGTATAGAAATACCTTTACCTCTATTATACCTATATTCAAAATACCTTAGAAAATACCGGTATAAGACGTCAAATACCGGTATTTTTTGAGGTATTTTCCTTTATTCGACGTCAATACCAATAATACCTCTAAATTCAGGTATTTTACCGGTATTTCATCATGAAAATATCGTATTTTTAAGGTATTTTTTATCGGGCGAACGCGCGTGTGGGAGCGCGAACGCGACACTATTTCCATTGAAAATACCGGTATAAACCTTTATGGACGTCCATACCGGTATAGACGTCCTATAAAGGTATTTTAGTGGTATAAAAGAATAAAGGTATTTTATACCGGTATGAAAAAATACCGGTATTTTACCTATTCATACGTATTCAATACCTTTTCGGTCCCTGGTTGCAAGTATGTTTTCTATAACACGAGAACGAAAATGTTTTTCTTTTCGTTCTGGACCGCAAGAAAATATGCACAGATAACCTCCCCTCTACGTCACATACAATTTTTACTGTTTTTTACCAAATAAGCCAATTAAGCACGAACTGAAAAATTATGTCCTGGGTGACTTGATCTAAAAGTATCACAAACAGTATTTTCAATGTACTTCATTACATGCAGTGTAGAGATGTGTTGTATTTTGTATAATGCATTGTGTGGTGGAACAATTGACGTACATAATATTTGTAAAAGAAACACATTGGTACGCGAATTTATGTAATTTCCCTTAAGATAGATCTTGTTCAGCTGCCCATTTATGGATTGGCGCTCTAATGAGCATATAACAAACACGTGTTTGGCGCTTATTTATATAATGGACCAAACGACGTGGTTCAATGAACCTTGGACAAGGAGGTTGCCCGTTCAGTGCCGGCTTCACCTGAAAAATGCCGACTCAAGAAATCTCAAGGAGATTGGGTGGTCCTGAATTGGAATATAATGCAAATTATACGCTAGCAATTAACACACGTTAGTGACAATTACATCGCCAAAGTAATGGATGAAAGATAATGAAGAACACCTTACTATAATATTTGATTTTATTTGTACCTGTCACACGAGACCTAATTTGAATGTTTGAAGCTGATTATGACCGACTGCCGGTCATAAATTAATTAACGTTCAGTCTCATTTACTGAAAGTGGCTTATGCAAACAAATGAGGCAATATCTTGCTATTTATCTGGCCCTTCGGAAATTGCACGGGACGTGTCCATTACATTGACCTTGTTCCACGTCGGAGTCGCGTTGCGGGTGGCCTCTTGGAATGGAGCTCAATGCAGCGATGATGACAGGCCCGTTGTAGCAGCACTGGGGGCCCTTGAGCCTAGGTTAATTTGGAGGCCACCTATTCATACTTTCACCTCCCCAAAAAGCTGAAATGTGAAGAAAATCCTATTAATTCACATTGTATTAAATAAATAAATAAATAAATAAATAAATGTCTTTTTTGGTGGCGAGGCTCAGGCCATTTAGCCTGCTCTTCCGCCTGACCACTCTCAAAAATTTTTATTACAATTTATTTTATGATAAAAAGGAGATCATTCAATGAGAAATACGTACGCAATTTAGATGAAGGGTTTCTCACATGGGAAGAAGGAGTGAAAGCGAGGGAGGAAGAAGTTGATAAAACAGGAAACGCACTCAGATTTGTGTGTTTAAGTTTATTACTTTTACGTTAGGGAGGTATTAACAATAAGTCATAAATATATCAGATTGAAACACTTCCAGATTTTCCTTAAATTTAGAGAAATTATTTTTTGACTCTTAAGTTAGGTACAGAATTTTGTTGTGTATTTTGTTCTTTAATATATTTTTAAAGAATTTCTTCATTTTTAAATTTAACATTATTCAAAGAATAAATTTAAACATACATGTATAAATAAGAATAACAAATGATAATTAAATAGAAAAATACTACAAATTAAATAGTTTTAATTTTTATTGAATCGTGCAATATAAAATTGAAATGCATCAACCAGCAACATTCTATACTATAAATATCCAATCATGGCGACACATCACCCCGTTATGCAATGGTTTTGCACATAGTTTAATTATAGATACCTTTTTATACTTTTTTATTTTATTTTTGAAATATTTAGAATTAATTTTTTTAAGAACTATCAGGGGCGTCTCTACATTGGGGGCCCTGGGCCCGGGCCCATTAGGCCCGTGCGCTAACACGGACGTGAATGATGGAAACGAGTTCACCAATTTTTCTCGTCCAGGACACAGAGCAAATATCAGGAATGAACATTGGATGTGATGAGGGCGATGTACGATGACGTAATTTCCGGCTAACATGTCATCTCGAGTGCCTCTCGTGCACTTCCTCACGTCACTCTTCACTGGAGCGTATGTGCGACAATTCTGTGGCCATGCCGTAAACGTTCTTAAATCAAAAATCTTAGTTTGGAGAAAAACAAGGGTTAAATTATTGAGCCAACGCTTTTTCCTACGCTCAACGCTGTTTCCCAACCCCATTTTTGTCGTTAAGGAGGCAACATTTGAATTCGGTCGTTTTACTAAAATAAAATATAGATATTTAATTTGTAGTTTCAGTACTTAACTCAATTTTGCCAAAAATTGACTTGAGAACTTTTACCCCGCGACCACAGAATTGTTCAATTCGAGCCGTGCTTCACCGTATTTGTACAAGTCATTAGCAGTGGCGTAGCGTCAGGGTACGCCAAGATACTGAGCATCCCCACGTAAAATATTTATCAAAGAATCTTAAATATTGTATTGATAATCTTGCAAGTGAGCGAATCACGTTTGGATTCATTTTAAAAGTGATTTTCTATCATTGAATTCCGCGCGTTGTTACAAGCTAGCTTCTAATTACTTGGACGCAAAAATGCTTCTAGCGTCTGCCGCGAGATTGCGACGGGCAATGACGCATGCGCAGACGGCGAGGTTCCCCCTCCCCTCCTCACTCCTCACCGAGTGATTCCCGAGTTTCTTACGCTAGCGTACGACTGAGCAAAGAGGCGAATGAGTAAGTTGCTCGTTTGTGCACGAGAGCGCAGCACATTTGACGTCAGTGAAAAATGTTTCTTCCTTACTTGTAATCTCTCTGCATGGTCATGAGCACAAACGTAAGAAATAGTGCTTGACTACTAATTCATAATTAATTTTTAAGATGAATTCGTCCTTAAATATATTAAAACATTATTTTGGGTAGAAATGTAGAAATTCACAACTGATCTCATTGCCAATCGCGTATGAGGATTAAAGCAGAGCCATTGCATAATTTGCATTCACGAAGTCTCCTGACATAAATCTGTTGAAGTATTTTAACATTTGTTTTGATAACGTAGATTATACAAAACATTAAAGATCATGGTGTGTTCAGTTCGCGTTATTGTTGAGCATTCCCGAACGCGTGAGCCACGCTACGCCACTGGTCATTAGCCCAGTGAAATCGCTAGCATTACTGCCGAAACTTAATAAACCATGCCAAATTCATAATACAAATTTCGGCGGCAGGATTTTCGACACTACCTTGTCAGCTAGGTCGAATTCAGTCGCTGTCTGGAGGAGAATTCTAGCGGCCGGCTGCTCTGATCGGTAGTTTTCTGTGATTTCTCCGATCAACACCATGGCGAATGCCGTAGCAGTACCCTAAACAAAACGGGACACGGACCGCGCGCGATCTTTCCTTCCTCTTCCTTGTCCTACATACACACACACTTACATACACACACTTACATACACACAGTCCTCTTACATACACACACTTACACTAACATGCACTACACCACCATACATGCCGGGAGACCGATCGCGAGATTACAGCTTGTCCCGGCTGTGGCGGTGCCCCGCTGGTGGGAGATCCTGGTTGAGGGGAAAACCCCGCTAGAAGACGATAGGTCGGCGCCAGATCTTGCCATCCATCGGGGAAAAGATCATCGCCAGAGAGAAAATCCATAGAGAAAAAACACGAATTACAATTACGAGACTAATGACCTAACTAGTTGACGCGCCCGGAAACACGAATCAATCAATCAATCACAATACAAATTCAATAAGTCGCCAATAGCATGAGTGGGACAGTGTGTGTACCAGTGAGAGTAAGATGATTGCGTTAATGTGTGCCCTCGGATAGCGTGCTAACACTTACCACTACCCCCCGCTATCTCGTTGCCCCTCTATTAGCCTGAAGTACACGGGTTCGTATTTGTTACATAGACCGTCTTCTCGAGCTTTCTATTGAGCTCGTAAGATTATTGGTCAGCTGTGTCTCTCTCTCTTCCTGACCTCGATTCGATAATACAGTACAGTACATTTCGTGCTCTTTTTTTCTCTTCTACGCAGTACAGCAAGCGACATATGTGACATACATTGAACACAATTATGTATTTTAACAGTTTTATGTTGGAGAAAACAATATATTTCGATTAAGTGATTTAAATATAAAGACTAATTATGAACATGTGGAGAAATTGTATTACATTTTCACATTTTTATTACATTTAAGTTTATATTTCACTTTCTTCTGTTGTCTTAATAGACTATTTTAAAATCAGGATCTGAATTGAATCTATCAACGTCCTCTTCCTCACCAGGGATACATTTTCAAATACTGTAAGTATAAAATTTAGTGGTATCTGATGGAATTAAACAAAGAACACTAGATATTTACGACAGGTTACTCATGGGGCGATGAGAACACTATCATTGACTAAATAAGTAGATGGTCGAATATCTTTCTTATATCAACTTTACCTCCGTTGATTTAAAGCTGCCTTTCAAGAAAAGATATGGTGGTTCGGCTGTAGTCTGCATTATTTGCCTTCCTGATAATAACATACTTTCTGATCATACACTAACACTTTCCTCTTGGTTATTTTATTCTAGTTCTCAAGTGCTTTTGAAATAAAAACATTTCATTCGAGTAACACCAAATGTCGTGTGTATTAGATGCGGTGCTTTGGAACTCGATACAGTAGCGTACTTTTCCGGAAACCAAACGTAAACATGCTACCTTTTCGCATTCTTTCAGTCATTTTTACTCATCTTCTCAACCAATTCCGAGAGGATTTTTTGATTTATCCATTGTCAAATGTGTATCACATAAAACTGCTCTGAATAACAAAAATACCTAACCTTCACATACAAGCAACTCTTACGGCATGATTGTCAATATTGCAACAATAATTTCAAGTATTTCAGCATCCAGAAACTAAATCAAAACTCATAGTTCCTGAAAATGCTCTGTCTGCAGAATGCATCCTGGCTGCACAATGCATCTTGGCTGATTTCTGTAATATTCCGTACGAGACCCTAACACACCTGGCTGAGTAGGACATAGTTCGAACTGAAAACTACGCTTTCCGTGGTGACTGACTGTTAGTGATTCCGGGAGCGACAACTACTGAGGTCATTAGTACTGTAAGGATATTTTTTCCTCGGGAGGTGGCTGTGATTTTCCCTCGCTGGATGGCGAGACCCGGCGCCGACGCCGACCTATCGTCAACTAGCGGGGTTTTCCCCAACTAAATATCTCCCACCAGCGGGGCACCGCCCCGGCTGGGACAAGTTCTAAGTCCCCGACCGGTCTCTCGGCATGAGTGGTAGTGTAGTGCATGTTAGTTGTGTGTGTGTGGGTGTGTAAGGGGTGAGGATAAGACAAGGAAGAGGAAGGAAAGATCGCGCACGGTCCGTGGCCCATTTGTTAGGGTACTGCTCCGATATTCGCCTGGTGTTGATCGGAGAAAACGCTATCGTGGGTTGGAAATATTTTGTAAAACATAGAATGGAACTTTCCTGATAGATTCGACACTACCTCAAGCAAAATAATAAATTTGAGGATTGGTAGATTTTTCATAACTTGGCTTCAATGGACTGATAACCAGGGCAGTTCAAAATTCTCATCGGAACTCAGCTGTATAGCGATATGATAACTTGTGCGTGATATTTGCTATTCATGAAATTGTATACACAGTCAATAACGTCTCGCAGATAATGCTCCGACTAAGCATAATGGCTCGCCAAATGATAAAACTTTGAATTCTCATTGCCATAGGTCGTCAGATGGGTGTTACAAACCGTAAATTTCACAATTCCGAATCGAAGAACCCGGGGAAACGCCGTAGTGATGAAGGAGGCGTTTATGAATAATTATTATTTTTGAATTTATTTTACGTCAAAAACAATTAAAAACTGTATGTGATGTGATGTACTATGAGAGGAAGTGTATTCTTGGCACGTATTCTGTATTCTGGGATCCTTACCCTACGCCATTTACTAGTTGAACTGTCAGTACAGAAATAAATGTGCGTTTGGGGGAAGAATTGATAAAATAATCGCTCCTGTGGAATAAAATTTATTTCAAGGGTAAATCAGGTATAGATTTGGGCTCTTATCCCTCATCGTGCATTTTCTTGAAAGAATGAACTTCCTGCCGCGACAACATGAAGTATGAAAATTTAAGTAACTATATTTCCCACTGAATTCTAAAAGACGTGCACATATAGTGAAATTTCATTTATGCCCAGAATCAAAACAAGGGCCAACCTCAGCATGCGCTCCAAGGACGAAAAACCTGATTGGGAGTTTCGGAAACTAATATCGTTTCTAAAACTTTAGTGGAAACATCTGATGTTCAATTTTGTGGCTGAAGACCAGTAACGAGATGAGCAACAATTCTCGAAAAAGATTAAAAGTCTATCCACTTCTGCTGGATCGTTTACTTCTCTATCGTTATCTTTTAAAACATTCTAAACTTAATGATTGGTAAAACAATCACTATAATCACTATAATTGAGTGCAAAATGTTCGTAATGTGTTGTCTGTATTCCGTAAATGTAATGTAAATGTTATTTTCTCTAATTATAAAAGTGTTAAAAATCGATTCCAAATCAAATATTAATACGTTCTTGTAAATTTCATGTTTGCGTTGCAATTTAGTCGGGAGTTATTCATGTGCATGTCGACAAACAAAATAAAATCTGCTCCCAAACAGATGAGAGTAATGGGACATTCAAAACCTGCCATTTAAAACTAAGAGACGGAACTATCGTCAGAGTAATTCGACTCGTAGTATGCACTACGAAAAATACCAAGAAAGACACAAAATCAAATAGAATCAAAAGGATAAAGACGTGTGGTATAAAGGGAAAGGGTTAAGACGTGCTGTTGCCTGTTATTGACCAACATTGATTAACAACGCAATTGCTGCTCTCAAGTTTTGCTCGCCCTCACCCTCTGTAATCTTGTCATTGATCCCTTCACGAAAGCTATATGCTGGTCATTCGCTTAATCTTTGATACTTGGACGGCTTTGATCCTCTCTCCTGGTCTTTGAGATGTTGACTAACATCATAGGCCCTTCAACATCCCTCTACCTTCCGCTGGCCGCAAATGGGTAGTTATCGCATATGCTTTAGCAATGAGGCTTCCAGGTAGCATTGAGGTGTATTGTCCGATCCGCAGTACTTGCGAGGATTATTCTCTTGTATGCGATCTGGAATTTTTGCAGAATATTTTAATGGGATTGACTCACAAAAGTAATTGTACAAATGAAACATATCCTTATTACTAGAGCCCGAAAACTCACCCACTGGATTAGAGCCCAGAAATTTAGCCACTGGATTTATCTGATTTTTCATTTTCTCATCATCTCATTCATATCTCATTTTTCATTTTCATCACAAATTCGTCGTTTCTTTTGCGCAGCATTACTTAACTTACTTTCTACTCCATAACGAGAAAGTAAAAACAGTTCACAGCTTATGGTACAAGGTAAAAGACAACTTCATATGCAATATGGAACTTGCAACACACTACCACTGGGCGTAACTGGGACACGACGTCCTAGACCCTTAAAACCGGGCTTCCTTATTCCTCAACGGACACGAGTAAAGTTTCTTAAGAAATTTTTTACAAAATTATACGTTTATGAATCGTGTGTGACATACTGAAGAAAATGACACGGACACTGCGTTGAAGATAACAGTATTTATAGTTATTTACAAACACTTAACAATTAACAAAATTTACAAATACTGAATAAACCCTGGCAACCTTTTTCTTCTCCTTAGCAGCGAAAACCCCGAGACCATCCCTAGGCCCTACAGCCCAGTGCCAATGCTCGAAAGCAAGTAACAACGCGTGATTCGATGCTATCGGACGATAAGTCCCCGGTAACCAACGTACCTACATGGCCTGGCGCCAAACTGGTCTCCGCCCCGAAAACCACGTGCTGGAGTGCACTGGAGATCCCACACAGCCTTTCGGCTAACAAAATGCTCTACGAATCTCTCTGAATGTCCGCGAGCGCAGAAAGCTCCCGCCTTCTATATGCCCCCGTCTCCCCCGCCCGGCATCATGCAGTCGGCGTCCCCAGGCTCGATGGCTAGCCAATTTCAGGGGTCCTGCACAATCGTCCCCAATGTTACATTTGTAAAGTTTAGCTCTCCAGGGTACCGCCACTCCATACCATGGGTGGACAGAAACGAGAAGCAACTCTATATAAAATTGAATTGAAGGAATAGAGACAGACATGTTTCAGCACAATAAAATTACCGTTACACAAAACAATGTGATTGATTTTCTGCATAATTTAATGCCCTTTTCAATAGCAGAATATTTACTCACGCACAGTACCGGGCCTTTAATGCTATTTCACACAGTTCAGTGATTATCCGATAGAATTTGAATCCCATTATGAAGCTATTTTCACTTTTGAAACAAATTATTTCGGAGTCAACAAAAGCTTTGTAACAAATTTACAAAGTGCTGATTGTTCGTAAGGATGTTGCTATTGGGTATCCGTGATATTGGAAACTGTCATTCTTGTACGCAAAATATTCCAGAGGTAGCCAAAGTCATTAGATCTGTTTCTTAGGAAACTGTAACAACCTGAGGTAAGTTGAAGTTAATTTTTATCTCAACATCATTAGTTATAAATTTAGTAGATTATGAAATCAATTATAATTAATACTATTATTATTAATTATAATACAAGAGCTGACCCCCTGGTGAAGGCGATTGCGGCAGCTGTCGTCTGCGCCGCGGAGGTTGTAGGTTCGAGTCCTATTATTCAAGATTGTTTTACTAAAGGATAGAGCCGAAAAGCTGATCTTCGTAATTACACACATTAATCCCTCTCCAGGATAGAATATGACTGGGTCTCGGAAGAGAACGTGGAGCGTGGTCAGAAATGGATGATGTGCAAATAATGACAACAATAATAGCAAATATAATAACAATACAATTAGCAGGTAAAAAGTTCTTGATTGATTGATGATTCCGGGCGCGTCAACTACTTAGGTCATTAGTCCCGTTAGTGTAGTGCGTGTTTTTTTCTCGTAAGCTGGCGATGATCTTTTCCCTGCCGGATGGCGAGATCTGTCGCCGACCTACCATCGACTAGCGAGGGTTTTTCCCTCAACTAGGTATCTCCCATCAGCGTGGCACCGCCCCAGCCGGGACAAGCTGTAAGCTCCCGATCGGTCTCCCTGCATGTGTGGTAGTGTAGTGCATGTTAGTGTGTGTGTGTGTGTGTTTGTGTAAGAGAGGATAGGACAAGGAAGGGAAGGAAAGATCGCGCGCGGTCCGTTTGTTAGGGTACTACTCGGGCATTCGCCTGGAGCTGATCGGAGAAACCACGGAAAACTACGATCAGAGCAGCCGGCCGCTAGAATTCTCCTCCAGACAGCGACTGAATTCGACGCAGATGATAAGGTAGTGTCGAAAATCCTGCCGCCGTCGGGACTCGAACCTAGGACCTCCCGGTCCGAGAGACTGGAGCGACATCAGGTTGATGCACTGAGCCATCTCTCCCGGTCAGCAGGTAAAAAAGAATTCAATTGTATTCCACATTGATCTCTACACTTCCAACGCAGAGCTCGTTCAAGTACGATGCGAGCTGAGAAGAGCCCTCGCTCACCTGCAGGAGGGGCGAAGGAGCAAGGCAAGTGAGCGAGCGGCAGATAGGTCGTGGCTGATCCGCGCCCCTCAAAGCAAGCCTTTCCACTCGGCGAAACAACTTTCAAAGGCCTCTCCGGGGCGACTGGGCCATCATCCACTCCTCTCCACCTCCCCTCCCCTCTTCCATCCACCCCACCCCCTCCCTTTGACGCCGGCCTCTTTTCTCTCGACCGCCTTTCTGTATTCTTCGCTCTCCGTCCCTTTCCCCGTCCCGTCCCGTCCCGTCCCTCCGCGACGCGCGAAATTCCGCAAACGAACAATCGAGGGGACGATCGCGTGAATTAGGGACGGGATTACAGGTATTAAATTCCGCACCGAGCGAAATTCCCGCTAAGTGTAGAGAAGAGGAGGATCTATTCCGGAGTCATCGCCGATCATATTCGCACCTGAAGGAGCGCTTTGAACGCGCCCACCGGGCTGGAAAGGGAGATAATATTGTGAAGGACTGAGGATAAGGGGCCGACCTGCCCCGGCATGCCCGCCACGTCCCGCCACGCTCCGCCACGCCCCGCCCAGCCCCTCCCGCCGGGCGGAGTTTCTCCCCGGAGAAAAAGAGACGGCGCGACCACTCACGGAGATGCAACGGCGGGGCCACTGAGCCAAGTCTGTCTCGAAGCCGGAACATTAATTCATTCATCAATGATCATAGAATTATCTTTTAACTAGCGCACCCGTGCGAGAACACTCGCATACAATACTCCACTCTCTTCCTTATTCCATTTCCATAATAAGCCTGTAATATACATTTTTCTTCAAAACTCTCTCATCCACCGCCACGTTTTCTATATGTCACCTTATTGATAACGATATAATACACTCTTGTCAATACACAATGTTCTTATTTAGCTTTACTATTAATCAAAGTAATTCGATTGCATAGAATATCAAGTAATTAGTAATTTAACACAGTTGAAGATTCTACAGGCTCTGAACTAGTGGAGTAGAATCATGACCAACAAAAATGTAATAGAATGGTCAAGAAGATATCCTGTAGATTACGAGATGAGGAGCGTTTCTTTGAGACTTTTCCCTCAATATTTTACTTTTTAATGGCATAGAACGCTCCGTTTAGGAGTTATTTATCGATATTGATTTACAAATTCTGGCGTGAGTTGCGGGTTGAATTTACATGAATATTTAGATGCGTTTTTAAACAAATCATCCACATCTTTAAAGTCAAATTGCAATTCGTCATGTCTCTTTGAAATTCTATTTCTTTAGAGACCTCATTTATAAAAACTGGTTTCGTGTGATTGCCACAAAGGGAAAGTATACTACTGAAACAATAGACGATGGGACAGTATATACTTTCTAGAATAGAATATCGCTTTCTCAAGACGCTAGCATTTCACAGAGTGACCCACCGCACATTTCTTTTCGTTGAAAGTGTTGGAGCAGTAACAAGATAAGCCCCACCAGTCTCACCAAGGTTCCCGATATTCATAAATGTTCATTTCTCGATATTGGTCGAAGAGTGATTCATCTTGTTATTGCCTCAAACCCTTCATAAATGTGAACAAGACACATGAGCGTTAGGGCATAAGTCATGGCAACTATTTTTTGTGAGAATACGAGCAGGCGCGGAAAACGTTAAATATAGACATGAAAAAAGGTATTAGCTAAGTGCATGGACATTTAACGACACATCAAAATTGTGTTTCTCTTATTTATTAAGGTATTTGAAATGACAGAAACAAAGTCAAATTCTGTTTCGAAGCATATACGAATATATGCATGTCACGGCATATACGAGGTCACAAGATTCCAGAATCACATACACCAGGCTTGCACAAGGGCCCCAGCAACTCTCCCCACGACGGCCATGGCAGCCCTTCTAGTGCAGAGATGGCACCGGCTTCTAGTGAAAGTCTCACTTTTCAGGCAAATGCCCGCTGCCCGAGTCCTCGGTCGAAGGAAAGCCTTGCGGCCTAAGACGGAAATGTGTTGAATTATGTTTAACTAAAAATTGAAATAACGGCTGTATTTTCTGGAGAGGGAGGCTTTGTATACTATTATTTCACAATAAATTGCTCGACAACTTCCACACATTTCACGGTCAATCTTTACTGTTGCAACTGATTTTGAAAATATTTGTAATATAAATTACAAGAACAGAAAATTTAACAATTTCTCATTGTTAATAATAATAATAATAATAATAATAATAATAATAATAATAATAATACACACTTCATAAATTTAATTCAGAAATATCTGGTTGTAATACACTTGACCATACTTTTCTAAATGTTTATTTTAGTTTTTGCTGTTACTTTTTCACCCCCACCATCTTCTGACATACGAGACACGTTGTTACTCCATTTCTCTCCGTGAATAAAAATTCGTGCTCGCACGATTGCATTGCATTATTTGAATTACTGATTAGCATTGAACCCACGATTCTGATCGGTTAAGTGAAGGGACAGCTCGGCCGTCGAGGATTCTGGCAAATTTCATGGTTCTCGTGGGGCGCCGTGGGGCGCGGGCTTCGCAGCGCCCCAAGAAGGGGCTCAAATGGGGCGCTTGTGCACCTCTGACATACACTACACCGATTTAGCAGAGGCCTGATTGTTCCACGTGGCACATTATCACACTCACAAGTCATCACGTGCGTTGCTGATCACTGGTTGCTCAGCGTCCTCGCACAAACACCACTGGCTATCTCGCGATTGTCCGCCGTGGAAGGGTATAACGCCCAACGTCCACCAATTCCCTATGACATTCGATTTTTTTAATTTTAATTTTATTTTAAGTCAAAAACAGTTAAAAACTTTGTATGACATGTACGGGAGGAGTGTATTCTGTGAACGATTTCTTACTTCGGGGATCCCTACCCTAAACCATACAGAAGTTGAATTCTGAATACAGAAGGAAATTAGCATTTTGACAATAATTGTTAACAAAATATTCGCTCCAATGTAATAAAATTTATTTTAAAAGGCAAATCAGCATTCTCGGGCACTTGCTCCATAGAGAACTGCTTCTCTTGGTGTGTAAACACTGCTCGAAAAGGGTTACATTCACCTCGCCCGGCTGCAGGTAGACAACTGATTTCTCATTGCTCCCTGCTAACAGAGACATTCACAGAGCCGTCTGTTGTTGTTGTTAACACATATAAGAAGAGCATTTCTTTCACATGGCAAATAAAATTGTGTGATCCAATAACATTTCTTTTACGAAAAATAAATGCCATAATAAAAAATAGTTGCTTTCTGCCCCAATCCTTGTAAAGTAACAAGATAAGTCACACTTTCCAGTGATTTAACATTGTCTGCTTCCACCGATATTAATATTTACGAATAGCATGAAGTTTGCTCTGGATGGTGTAGCTTAGCTCGTTTCTACCACAAGCCCTTTATTTAACAAAAGCGAATGAAAAAAGGCCCATTAAGATCCAACTTATGGCATCAGGCAGAATATCAGCAGAAAGTTGAGAAAGTACATGTCTCTAACGAGTCAAACGCTGAAGCTAGATTTTGTAAGAAGTGGTGGGCACATTAAGAGACTCACGGACATTTCTTGTATTCCTGTCAGATGTCACTATGAACGAGAATTCTATTCCCGTCAAGAGATAATTATTTACGAATAAATTTTACTAATTGAGACGTTCACATTGGAAAGACATTAACTGCCTAAAACAACATTTTGCAGGTGCTGAAAAAAAAAAACAAATTGATGGACACTTTTTCACCAACATTAATACAAAAACTGTTTTAAATTGGAGGCATACACTTATGTCAGTGTTACATATGACATTTTCGAAATCTGGCACAGATTTGCCCATGAAATACTACTTTCTTAAAATACAACATAGAAATCACTTCAGAGAGAAACACTGAATTAATGTTATTTATAAATTATGCACAAATTTTCCGGTAAAATGCATTATACTTTGCATCAAGGAAGTCCAACATAGATAAAAGTCTTTCTTTTTGGCATCAGGATTACTGGTCTTCTCTCAAGGCGTTGCAAACATTGGAATGTAAGTGAATGACGTTAATGACTGTCCTATTGTAAAAAATTCTGTGCTACGACATTTCAAGATCATTAAATGATTATCTTGTTTTTGTCAGTGGAAATTCAGCTCTTGTGAGTCTAATCCTGGTAAGAGTGCTGATTTTCATAGTTGTGTTAAAAATTTCTTTTATTTGCAACTTCATTTGATTTGATTAATGTGATCAATATACTACCTTCTCTGTGCCATTGGAATGACCATTCATTACCTTCTTAATGAAAATCCTAAAAATTCAAATTTTTCGCCGTGACGACCTTTCTCATGCCAATGCCTCAATATTGAATATACATATAACTTGAATGACAACTGTGCATCTTCCGGCCATATGAAGGAATCTACTGTGACACATGATGAACAATTGGGACAAACAATGAAACGGTTTCGATTTTGACTGAAAAATGCAATTTCTTAATAGTGATATTCCATACATTTTCATTCTGCGTTCACCGTCTGAATTCTTCATACTCAGAGTGTCACAACTTATGACACATCCGGCGTCATACGACAAGACTCCAAGTAGTAATGCGTTGTATATTCTTGATAAGTAAAAGTTTTCTACTGGGCAGACGTACATACATAAATGAGACGTTATTGCAGTATTCGTTCACACTCTTTGGTTTGAGTTTTAATTTGTTTCAGAATTTTGCGTCAGTTTGAAATAATACATTCGATTTTCTTCATTTCTCTTCATTCTTCATTTTTGCTGTCAGGAGACACTCCTTTTTGACATAAATATATGTTGTAAATTACTTGTTGCATTGCTTATTACAGTTTTGTAAAAAATTGGAAGGCGGAAGCTCGTAGACCTGCATCAAATTAGGAAACATTGCGAGTGATAAAAATGAGTCGATGTAGACCTAAAGTATTTGTGCATTAAAATATTTCGAACATTTACGTGCCTGCAATTGTAACGTCGTGACCACTCTGTTAAAGCCAGGGAGTTTTTTTAAACTTCTTAATAATGAGAGGCATTTACCTGATGCCCTGTACCAATACTTCCAACATCATAAAACAAACAACTAAATTTCCCCACCACTAATGACATACAACCCCACACACATACCCTTATACAAAATAATACCACACTGTTCATAGGCGTATAGACCCATACAATCAAATTATTTATCTGCTCCCCTTCTTCCGTTCTCCAAAAGCAGACCTGCACAATGCCTGCTCCCGCGGGCATTCTGCACTTGCGAGCCAATCGTCTGCCCGTGGCAGCGCCGAAAGTGCAAGTAGTGGGGAGCAGGAAGCTTTGCGGGGAGGGGAAAAGTCTGACGTAGCACAACACGGCGCGTAGATTGAATGCCTGGGCGTCTAATAATGATCCATGCTTCAAAATTAAATGACCTTTGTTTAAATATATTATGTCTAGTATTTCAAGTTACCAGGGTCATAATTCACTGTTTACGTTCTGTGCACTACTGTATATCCACCTTTGTATCCACCACTGTATGTATTTTCATTTTCTAATTTTTTTTAAAGAAAATAACTTGCTCATTGTGACTCTTAAGCATTATTTTAAAGCAACAGCTTTAAAGAAAAAGAAAAATATACGTTTATATATAAGAAAAAATATTATTTAATTCTAACACAAAATTTCAATTTAATAATTGATTATTCACCAAGAATGTTATAATCTCCAAATCATAGAAAAATGAACAAAATCATGAGAGCAATCTCTCACATTAAGATTGACATAAAATAGAATATGTGGTAATTCCAAGAAGGGTAAAGTTTAATAGTACATTTGTGACCATTTTCCCCATTATGAAACTGATTAAAGAAATCAACGAGCAAACGTCTGTGACGATATGTTACGGACAATCATAAGGTAATCGTGGGTATTGGTTAAATAGAATGCAAAGGGCTTTATATTTTTATACGATCTCGTAAACGACTCTACACTCTTGTCAGAAAATTAGAACAGAAAATAATCATGATTTTTTTAAAAACAATATGTTTTTGCTTTGAGAAAACCGTCTTATTCAATTAAACGTAGTTAATAAAAATAGTTTATTGCTGTCATCATCAAACAAAAACAATTCAGTATCAAAAGTTTGTGTTTAGCACAACACTAAATTTGTGATTATATCGTAGCAAATTACATTATAAGCCCTGCAAGAAATTATAAAACTTGTTGTCGAAATCTAATATGTATAATTCCTTGTAGTTTCATATTTCGCCCTGTCATATACCGAGAACAAACATTTGCAATATGATACAAAAGACAATATTACTTGAACTGTATATGACCGTCATGTTCCTGCCGATTGCTCTTTAAATTTACGCGCTATCTTTCGCATTGCGCATTCTGATTGGTGGTTCCCACTCCTAGATTGGGTCTCATCCCCACCCTTCATCGATTTTCTCATTTGCACCCGAGTTGCCCGCACGCAGCTCCTGAGGTCAGTGAAAGTGCAAAATGCTGTGCAGGTGTGTCCTAAAGGGAAGTACGGGAGGCATCAAAGAGGGCAGAAACAAAGAAAACTACCACACACCAAAGAGGAAATGTCTGAATAAAGATTTTGCTCTTTCGTTGCTCTCTCCAGCTTTTCTAAACGATGTATCGCATCTGATCGTTTAGTTCAAGAACTGCTCGCTGCAGAGTCAATTATAGCAAACGTCAATGCATTTAAGAACATTAATTTTAATTAGAGCGAACACTTCATTTTCAAATAATTCTGAGAGTCATCTGAATTCCGCTTTCGCCAGAATTATTACATTTTTTCCAATGGTCATTCAAGCCTGGGGCCATGACAAACTCAGTCCTCCCGACATCCGTTTAGATCGGGTTGTAATACTTGACCATGATCTCCAGCAACGCATCCGGACATTCGGCATATCCGCAATTTATATACTGCTCTTATAGACCTTTCCGAGAGACCTCTTCCTAATTAATAAAGAAAAAATAAGATACGTTGTTGTTAAATGTTCAAGTGGAAACGGTTTTCACTTAAAATTATATGCTACAAAAGGACATACTTTTTCGCATTATTTGTAACGGGAATGCAATATTATATACTTCTTGAACCAGCAAAAGTGTTTCCAACCATCAACGATTTTTCTTCGCGCTAGGATTCGAATTCAGGTCCTTAAGAGTTTACACGCCACTCACTATACCCCTTCTCCACGAACAGCAGGAAACAGCTTTCCTGTTGCTAAAAAAAGATCTGAATTGAATTTACAATTTGTTTAAATATAGAAATTTTCAAAACCATTATATCACGTTCTAGTTTAATAGGAACAGTTTTCATTTACGAAAAAAATTCTATCAAGGTTGTAATTCAGAAATGTTTGTATTTTTGAAAATTACAAACAAAAATTGTGTTCACTGAAAATGGTATTTGTCAAATTTTTTATGTCAATTGTTCTATCCGAGAGAGAAATTAAACAACAAAATTTAATCGATTTTTCCAATTTCTTTAAAAATGTATAATTTGTATGTATTTAAAGCAAAACAATGCGGTAAAATACTTATTTTCCAAAAAAGTGTTCCGGAACTTATTTTAAGATCTAAGATTTGAGAATATATTTCTTCAAAACATATTCTAATAATACATCAGTGATGCAAGAAAAATTTCAGACATCAATAACGAATTTTTGCCATCTTAATTTTTGTAATTTTTGAAAACTTAGTGAAAATCTCTGAATTTTTGAAATACAAATATTAAACTTTTGTTCATCAGGAGTTTTCCTCTGATTCTGATGCATAGAAGTAACGTGAGTGGCGTGGTGACCAAAACGAGACTTCGAATCGCAAATAATAAATTGCGGTAGCGGTAGCAGTAGCAGTAGTAAATATGAAGTTAGGTTTTACAATTGAATAGAAAGTACAGTAGAAATCAGGTTTTACTTTTTACCGTGACGATCAACCATCGTATCATGAATTCATCGCATATGAAGCGGTCAGGTGTACATAATGGAATCTGCCATTTTGAACTAGAAAGATATGATTTGTCTTTACGAAGAAGAGGGAGAGTTGCACTGTCTATATCAAGTCATTTTTAATAACGGTAAATAATGCAGTGATATTTTGCTCGTGCTTATGATTTTGGTTTGTGTCTCGTATGTGTAAAAGCAATTTTCTTCATTTAGGTATCGCATCTGTGTACATAACATTTACCTGCTAAGTCTGTACTTCTATTAACACGTATTTACACCCAAATGTCACATTTACGACTACTGTTTTCCCCATTTACTCGTATATATGTATCTTCACTTCACGAGAGAAATCCATCCGAAACCAACTTGCCAAGCACCTGTAGTAACGTCGATCTCTGAAGCCTTGCTAATAAGAATACAGGAAATTCGCTTGCATAACAGTAGACTGCCTAAACACATCTTGCCCCAGGGGCGCGGGCGTTTGAAGCTACAAAGCCCAAGGAAGTCGGCGCGGCTCAGAGCGGTGGAGAGGAGGGGCGGGGGTGGGAGCAGGGTGCAGCGGCTGCCAATTACCCTGCAAAAACGCGGGGGCGGCTCCGCAAGGGCGTAAGCTGCGGTCCGCGGAGGCAGGGGCAGCGGCGGCGGTGGCTGCGGCAACAGCCCCTGCGATAAGCGGTCGGGTCTCTGTTGTGACAGTCAACATGTAATATCGGCGGTCACGGCGACGCAGACCCAGCTGCCACAACCCGCCACGCCCCCGCCCCGCCCCCGCCACGCCCCTGCCCCGCCGCCCGCGCCGCCGCGGACACCCCCGCAGCGAGGATGCGTGGGTCGCAATGCCAGAGATGGGAAGAACAGTTATCAAACTAAATGGAAATTTAATATTTAGGAGAATCAAAAAATAATTTTAAAACGGGCAAAATAAAAGTGATATTTGTGAATGTTCCATAAAATAGATGAAGTCGATGCTTGAGAAGACTTATCTTGTATATTAACCGTCGTGTAGCAATGCTATTCCAGTACCTTGCGGACACCAATAGGGGGAGAGAGGTTCAACGGCAGATGTTAGAATAAACTGCAGATTTTACATTAGTAAGGAAATTTATCTGTATTTAAGAACTACTGCCTCATGTACAGTACTTCGATTTTATTAGTGTAGATTTTATTAGCCGCGATTGTAGAAAATTCTGCTCGCCCTCACTCGGGTGAGGTACGCTCAACTCCCCCTGAGAACTCGGCGGACGGGAGATATTCGAGGTCTCGCCCTGGAAACAAGCCATTTCCAGGCCGAGACCTGGAAAACCTCCCGTCCGCATCGTCGATCACGGCACACTAATAAAACAGTCGCACTGTATTTAGAAATAGTATATGAAAATCATATTCCATAGCAGTAGTATCAGAAGTTCTCTTTGCGCTAGTGGCACGCTTCGTGGCACCATAGAATGCCACGAGCTTCTTTCCGCATCTAGCGTCGGGAAAGGAAACTATTAATAGTAACACTGTCCTTTTACAATAGCAATGACGTTGTCTCTTGTGGAGCGGGGTGATGAACTACATGGAAGGGCGATTTCGTCGTTCGACTCGTGCCACCGACTCCCGCTTGTGGCATCGACCTTGACACCACTGCTCTATAGATTTGTGTAACATATTTTTAGTTTTTGATGTATGGCAGTGAAATGTATATTCACCGCATTTTCTCTAATTGCGGTCCGTTCACCGGGGCAGTAGATGAACCATAGATGATTTAAATCTTCATCATTGTTTCTGTCGCTCCAATTGCTCAATTAGTATCTACATCAGCAAATGCTAAAATAAGATCTTAGCGGTTGCATGGTTTAGAATTATTTCGTAAACATACGATAATCGTTGAAAGATGAAACTTCTACCTAGTTGATTGATTCGGGTTTCCGGGCGCGTCAACTACATAGGTCATTAGTCCCGTTAATGTAGTGCGTGTTTTTTCTCGGAGGTGGCGATGATCTTTTCCCCGCTGGATGGCGAGAACTGGCGCCGACCTACCGTCGACTAGCGGGGTTTACCCCCCAACCAGGGATCTCCCACCAGTGGGACACCGCCCCAGCCGGACAAGCTGTAAGCTCCCGACCGGTATCCCGGCATTTGTGGTAGTGTAGTGCATGTTAGTGTAAGTATGTGTGTAAGAGGATAGGATAGGGCAAGGAAGAGGAAGGAAAGATCGCGCGCGGTCCGTGGCCCGTTTGTTAGGGTACTGCTCCGGCATTCGCCTGGTGTTGATCGGAGTAACCACGGAAAACTACTGATCTGAGCAGCCGGCCGCTAGAATTCTCCTCCAGACAGCGATTGAATTCGACCTAGCTGACAAGCTAGTGTCAAAAAATCCTGCCGCCGTCGGGACCAGAACCTAGAACCTCCCGGTCAGACGAACTGCCGTGACATCATGTTGATGCACTGAGCCATCTTTTCCGGTTTCTACCTAGTGCTCTAATATGTTTTCCCCAGAGCTTTTATCCATTTGTCTGTCTGTTGCCCTTCACGTTCCGATAGGATACATATATTCGACCATACATTAGACACCAACACACTTGCGGGCTCCTCTGATCTGGGGTCAGCAGAACGCGAGACCATTCGCGACAACACGTACTTGACATACAAGAGACTCACAACCATGCCCAAGGCGGGACTCAAACCAGCAACCTTTCGGACCCAAGACGCACTTCAGCCATTCAGGTAGGCACTGTTCTAATAATAAGTCTTAAACGATGAAACTGTGACTCCTCCTTCGTAGCAATATAGGAGGTGCACACGACCATTGGGAATTTCAAGATTTTTTGCAAGTTATGTACCGGGATGAGTTTCCGTGCACTTTTCATTTGGACACAAATGTGAGGACGCCATGAAGAATTCTAATTTCGGCAAGACACCAAACGGTGGCACAGGAATATACTGTATATAGAATATAGAGAAAAAACGTGTATACGCCAATGGAAAGAAAAATATTTAAGGGACGACTTACATTCTTCAAATAAGATCACCAGAAAATAAATTACCAGCTACACGCTGTTCTTGATTGATCACTTAATGTCTTACCTTCTCAAGTACGAAAAGAACAGACCAACTATCGAATTTCACAGAGAAAAATGTAACGTCACCATCCGCATGGGGAGCAGGAGAGGAATTCTCTGACGGAATCTGGAAAACAATTTTTTTACAGATATTTTTAAAGGCACAAAGGTAATCAATAAAATATTAACATACTGTGGTGGTTTCTTTCCAAAACATTTTTGCCAGAAAATTCAAGAGTACCTTTGCAATGTGAAGTTTCTCCATGATATTGAGTTTTCAGAGAGTGAAAGTATTTAACGTTATTGTTCAAGATAGGGTTCAACGGTTTTCGGAAAGTTTAATGGGGGAGAAGTGCCAATTTTTAATCATAATATATGGAAGCATGATGGAAAGTACATGAAGAGTACGTTCCTTAAGAGTACGTGATTACCTAAAAGAAGACAAGAAAGAGAAATGGAAATTCCTCACTTTGAAAATAACATCTTCAACTGTACGGTAAAATACGTTTTCACTGTTTAAATAATCAATATTGCATTCATCTTGTTCTATGTTTTCCCTTTTCCCTTCCCTACAGGAAGGTCGAAAAATGCGACCGAAACGTATGCAATAATTCCATAAATAATAAAAGTGGCCAATATGCAAAACTCTGTTTTAATTCTACAATGGCGAAAAAAACAGATAAAAATAATTTGAAAACAATAAAGAAATGGAAAGGGATTATGAACCTAGACGACCAGCTAACACGTCACTCGTTATTCTATCCTCTGTCTTTTGATTATTACAAAACTACTTCTTCTTCTTAACCTTATCCCAGTTAGCTGGAGTCGTCTTCTCGGATCGCTCATCTTCAGCTACTTCCGTGGTGCTTCACACATGCGTGGTGCTTATTTCGGATATGACCTGTTCTGCACTTGCCCCGCCAACTTTCCACCACTTTCGTGGACCCTTTGTCGTCGTCTTTCTATCTTTTCCTTCGTACAGATATCAACCACGAGGTAGTGTTGCTCTGTCAGGCTATCACCCGATATCAGTTAGCAGCCCTTAGCATCCCGTAGATTCTATCTCCTGCACAAAATGTAGTCGATCTGTGACCTTGAAGTGCCGCTTTTGAAAGTAATAAGGTATTCTTCAATCATCTTATAGGAAGTGTTAAGGACTGCCAGATCATAAGCATCCGCTACTTGTAGTATGGTTTCACGTTCTTCATTTCTGTCCTGAAATCCATATCCTCTATGTACTCTTTCAAATCCCACTCTTGATCTTCCTACATATTCATTGACAATAAATTTACATTTAAAATTACGAATAAAAAAAGCAAAGTAATGCATCACGTTACCACATCAAAGAAACACGAAATACGGAAACTCATGGTAACACGTGGTACTCACGACGAAGATGGCGCGGGGGGTACAGCGAAACCCGTTTCTCCTGCTCAAGAATCAGACTGAAAGTGAAAGTGTTACTTATAAGAACCTGAAAACAACACACAATAAAGATGGAGCTGGTGCACCGGAAAAAGGAGCTGGTGCACCGGCCCTGCTTACGGAGACTTCCAACAAAGCGAGCTTCAGATTATTTCATTTTCTTGGAAAATCTAGAGATAATTCTGAACAAAATTAGCAAACTCTCTTCTAAATCCACTGTCGTATGTGGAGATTTCAATATTGATTTTCTGAGCGAATCCCACGAAAAAGAGAAGTTTCTCAATTTACTTCATTCTTTTAA
Source organism: Acheta domesticus (assembly GCA_031308135.1). NCBI lineage: Eukaryota > Metazoa > Arthropoda > Insecta > Orthoptera > Gryllidae > Acheta > Acheta domesticus. The sequence continues at coordinate 11,401,566 of JAHLJT010008446.1, read as the reverse complement.
TTTAGATATTACAGTGAATGTACCTACACGGAATACGCTTAAATCACAAAAAGCATTAGATCAAATTATAATTAACAAAACCACAACTACATATGAAATAATAACGAATAATCTAGGGTACAGTGACCACGATGCATAAATTCTTACAATTACTAAGAACATAAACACTGACACAATAAATAATACACGCATGTGCAGAGCATTCACTAAAGTTAATATAAAATTGTTTACGGACTACTTGATGAAGGAATCATGGGACGAAGTTTATAACGCTGTTGACACAAATGAAAAATATAATTTATTTTTCTCCAAGCTTTCAATTCATTTTAACGCGTGCTTTCCTCTTAAAAAGAGAAAATTAAACATTTCAAGCAAAAGTAATACTTGGATCACACAAGGAATTAGAATATCGTGTAAAAACAAACGTACGCTTTACTTTATTTCTAAACATCATAACGTATCACCCAGTTTCCATATATACTTCCGAGAATATAAAAGAATTTTAAGAAAAGTAATGGTTCAGGCAAAAATAATGAAAAATAGTCAGCACATTTTGAGCGCTAGTAACAAAACTAAAGCAATGTGGGATATCGTAAAAAATACAACCACATCATCTCGATACCTTGTAGAGAATGTTATTTTAAAGGATAATGAAAGAGAAACGAGTAATCCGGAAAAAGTTGCCAATCTCTTCAACAAACACTTTTCTAGAATTGCGTCTGATCTCACGAAGGGACTAAAATCACAAAATTCAACATTTTACACTTCCCAAAAAATTTCAGATACGATGTTTATTCCCGAAACTTCTTCCAACGAAATCCTCAGAATAGTCAGTAAACTAAAAAATAAATATTCATCTGGTTTAGATGAATTTCCGGATTGTTTATTAAAAACTTGTGCACCTGCCTTTATACATCCGTTAACTCACATTTCAAATGCTTCTTTATGTACAGGAATATTTCCAGATATTTTCAGATATTTTCAAAACAGCAAAAATTAAGCCACTTTTTAAAAAGGGAACAAAAATGATATTCAAAATTACCGGCCAATTTCTCTTTTGTCAGTTTTCTCAAAAATATTAGAAAGGCTTTTCTACATACGAATGCAAACATTTCTCAGGAAAAACAGAGCGTTTTCAGACTCACAGCACGGTTTTAGAAAATCAAAATCTACGGAAACTGCCATTTTTTCTTTTCTCAAAGATGTTGCTTCATCAATAGGCCAAAATGAAGTACCCATTGGAATATTCTTAGATCTCTCGAAAGCTTTTGACGTTATTGACCATAAGATCTTGCTCTCAAAATTACCTTCGTATGGAATTCGTGGTATTGCCCTAGATTGGATAACTTCTTACCTTAAACATCGGACTCAAAGAGTAGAAATACCATACTGGCAGGAAAGGACATTACATACTTCTATTTCCAATTATTTGCCAATTGTGCATGGGGTCCCGCAAGGTTCGATCTTAGGTCCTATTCTCTTTCTGTTACATGTAAACGATATGCCCTCGTCTATGAAAAATGGAAGAACGGTTCTGTTTGCTGATGACACGAATGTTCTTTGCAAAAAAGAAGCAGTAAATAGTACAATTTCAGAAGTTTCAAATTGGTTTAATAATAACAAATTAATTGTTAACGAAAGAAAAACTGTTTCAATGCATTTTTGCATCTCAAATCGGAAATTGCATGTTCCATTGAAAATGAACAATATGCAATTAGCTGATGTTGAGGCAACAAAATTTTTAGGTCTTTCAATTCAATCAAACCTCAAATGGAATGTACATATAACAGAATTAAACACTAAATTAAGTTCATTATGCTATGCATTCAGAATTCTTTCAAATTCTGTCAGCCTTCACGCAGCTCGTTGCGTTTATTTTGCAAATGTGCATTCCCGCCTGAGATATGGCATAATATTCTGGGGAAGCTCATCCTGTAGTATTCAGACCTTCAGATTGCAAAAGAAAATTATTCGAATAATGAAAAACTGCCTTCCACGTGATTCCTACAAGCCTCTTTTCATTGAGCTGGGAATCCTACCATTGCCTTGTCTATTTATTTACGAATCTGTAATATTCGTCAAAAATGACCTACTTAACGGAGGGAACATATTTTCATGCAATATTGATATTTATAATTACAACACACGCCGTAGAAATCACGTGCATCAAGTGTCAGTATCAACAGCTCAGTACAAGAAATCAACATACAATACATGTACGTTACTTTACAACGCATTGCCCGATGACATAAAACAATTAAAGTCGGTACACAAATTTAAGTTAAAAGTAAAATCTTTTCTGCTGCAAAACTGTTTCTATACAATTAGAGACTATACTGATCGTGAAAAAGAAAAATAATGTTTAATGTAACAAAACAAAGATATATAATGAATTAGTTTATGTTTGCATTGTATACATTTAAAAAAATATTTAATACGCCTGTAACAAGTAATGTACTTCAGCTTCCGGGTCAATGACCCCCATCTCGATCAGGTTTTGTCCAGTTTCCCTGATCCATTGAGCAAATGCTGAGATGACCCCTTGTTTTGCTTCTGGACGTAAATGTAGCTTCACTGTGCGCACGTTTTGTTGAGCACGCCTTTTGCTTGTAGTTCATTTACAGTTGAAATTAATTTTCTATAACTCGGGAAAAATATTTTTCAAATATTTTTATTTTTCTAAAATAATTATTTTCTAAATTCATTTTTTCGGTTTTTTATTCTGGCCCTCAAGAAAATGTACGCAGATAAATTTCTTTCCCCACACGTCATAAACAGTTTTTACTGTTTTTTTGACAAATAAATAAAATAAAAAAATAAAAAGCATGCATCTCCCGATGCAAGTTACCTACAAACTTTGAACTTGCTAAGCGGGAATGTTGAACGTGTAAACGAGAAATTTAATGGAATTGGGACTTAGAATTGAAAATGTTAATATATTAAGCGGGAAAACGTGGTAAACGGGAACGTACGTACTAACGAGATTTCATTAAACATTCTAATAAAACGCAGGATACATCCAATGTAAACAAATAAACATTATGCAAGGTCAGCAAACTACAAAATAAATGCTGAAATAAATGGCACGCACTCAATGCAACAATACTGTCAAGTTAACTTCCTTGCATATCAAATTCTTAGGTCTAAATAAATCTATTCAATTAATTCCATGAAAAAAGAATCGGAAAACAATTATCTTACTATTTTCAAGTTATTAAAGATTTCAGTATGCTTACTGACCCATTTAAATTTCAGATTTCATCCAATCCATTCATCCCATCCATCCATCCTATCCATTCAAATGACAATTTAAAAAACAAGTGTAGATATTCATATTTTCTTTCAAACAAATTAACTTCGACCCAATTTATAAATACTCTCTCACTTTGGTTGACAGCCATATGGGTGGTTGGCAGTCCAGTAGCCTCTAGCGCCATGTTGTGAGAGTGGTCTTGGGCGAGTGTTTCTTGGGTAATTTTATTTATTTACGTCAAAAACAATTAAAAATTGCGTGTGACAAGCTATGGGGAGAACGGATTATTATTACGCGGATTAACGGATGATTATTCCATAATGCAAAAGCGCTCAACGTCCCCAACGGGTTTAGAGACGCGTTGCGTCAATATAGATGCAACAATTTTTTAAAACAGTGAAATTTGTGTACTTTTTCATAATTCTGTGATCTCTAACCTAAACCATATTCTAGTCGAATTTCTGATACAGAAAAAAAGAGCTTTTTTCCAATTTTGTTGACAAAATATTCGCTCCTATATAATAAAATATATTTTCAAAGGTAAATTAGCGACAAATTTGTGCCCTTTACTCTCATCATGTTCTTCATGAAAGAATAGTACTTTTTGCCGTAACAATATGGAAAACGATTATTTCAATAATTATATTTCCCACTGAAATTCAGAAGACGTGCACAAACAATGAAGTTACATTAATGTCCAGAAGCAAAACAAGGGGCCATCTCAGCATTTGCTCAAAGGATCAGGGAAAAACCTGATCGAGATGGAGGCCATCGACCCAGAAGCTGTGATACAATACTTGTTACAGGTTCTTTAGAATTGTACAATCTGAATGGTAAATAATTAAATAAGCTATCATTGTTAAAATTAATATTACTTTCCTTTTGATGTTCGGTATAGTCTCGAATTGTATAGAAACAGTTATGCAGCAGAAAAGATTTTACTTGGGACTTTTGCATCGAATTTAATCGTTTAATGTCTTCTGGCGAAGTGTTGTAGAGTAATGTACATGAATTGTATGTGAATTTTTTGTAGTGAGCTGTTGATACTGCCACCTGGTGAAAATGATTACTACGTCGTGTGTTATAGACATCGGCGTTTGCTGAAAATATATTCCCACTTTTAAGTAAGTCATTTGTAAATAAAGAGACAAGGTAATGGTAAAATTCCTAGATTAATAAAGAGAGACTTACAAGAATCACGTGGGTGGGATTCGCTTATTATTCGTACAATTCTTTTTCGTAATCTGAAAGTCTGGGAGCTATAAAATGTGTTTCCCCAGAATATTATGCCATATCTCAGGCGGGACTGAACATTCGCAAAATATACACAACGAGCAGTATGAAGCATGACGGAATTTGAAAGAATTCTGAACGCGTAGCGTAATGAACTTAATTTTGTGTTCAATTCATTTAAGAGGACATTCCATTTGAGGTTTGACTGAATTCATAGGCCTAAAAATTTTGTTACTTGAACATTAGTCAATGACACACCGTTCATTTTCAATGGAGTACAGAATTGTTTATTTGAAATGGAAACTGCATTGACAGTTTTCTTTTCATTTACTATTAATTTGTTATTACGGAGCCAATTTGAAACATCTAACATTGTACTATTTACGGTTTCTTTATTGCAAATAATATTCGTGTCAAAGAGAACTGTTCTTCTGTTTCGAATCGCTAAGGGCATATCTTTTACGTATAATAGAAAGAGAATATGGCCTAAAATCGATCCTTGCGGGACTCCACGTGCAATTGGCAAAGAATCGGCAAGGTGGGTACATTAAGTTCTATCATCCCAGTAAGGTATTTCGATTCTCTGAGATCGTTGTTTAAGGTACGAACATAGCCAATCTAGAACAATACCACGGATTCCATATGAAGGTAATTTTGAAAGTAAAATGTTATGATCAATGACGTCAAAAACTTTTGAAAGATCTAAAAATATTCCAATAGTTGCTTCGTTTTGATCCAATGATGAGGCAACATCTTTAAGAAAAGAGAAAATGGCTGTTTCCGTAGATTTTGCTTTTCGGAATGCATGTTGGCAATCTGAAAACGCATCGTGTTTATTGAGGAACGTTTCCATTCGCACATAAAAAATTCTCTCTAATATTTTTTAAAAAACTGACAAAAGAGGAATTTGCCATTGCTTTCCCTAGGAGTGCTAGTGCGTCAATTTGGATGTTTGATTTGAATACCAGATAGCGCAGGGCTGTATACAATATCCGCAATCGTATCCAGTAGTTCAAATCGAAGCTTTGATTGGTGCTAAATTCCTAGAGGATTTAATTTTGCCGGGAACCTTCCCTGGAATCTGTTTTACATGCCGACAACCTTTCTCATGCATGCCGTGGGTTTTTGGCACCTCAAAAATTCCCTTCGGTGTTACCCTTTCCTCGAAGGGAAGAAGCTCTGATGACATTTCCAACAATATTGGAAAGGGAAAGAGAGCGATAAGACAGTCAAACTCTCCTCTCTGGAGCAAAAGTATCACAAAACGGAAGAAGGCTCATATGTTTAAGACCATCATACAGAGCATAAATACCTACGGAGCTGAAACATGGATACTGAACAAAAGGGATAAATGTAGGTTGATGGCCCTTGAAATGGACTACTGGAGAAGGTTCTGCCAGGTGTCTAGGTTGAATCATGGCAGAAATGAAACAATAAGACAGATGATGAACGTAGAGAGAAGCATTTTGGATTCAATTGGAACAAAACTATTGAATTGGTATGGGCACCTCCAGCGTATGGAAAGCAATAGGTGGCCTAAGAAGATCTGGGCATGGACACTTCCAGAGCGGAAGAAGCGTGGAAGACCACCAAGAAGTTGGAGAAAGGACATCCAAGAAGAAATTGAGGTAAGAGGCCTCAAAGATGGAGACTGGGAAGATCGGAAGAGTTGGAAACTGGGAAGCGAGAAGCGGCGACAGCCGTAAAAAAAATCTCGCAGCATAAATATAAAAAATCCCTACTTTGACCGGGTTTCAGTCCGCGAACGGGGGATCAGTAGCCCGGCATGATAACCACTATACCGTCAAAGAACGTATTTATAAATTATGATCTTTAAAATTTAAGATAATTAGCTATGGCTATAGTTTACAATATATTAATAACTTTCCATGTCATAAAAGTTATTACATGCAGCACGAGGTCAATACAGTTTATAACGGTCTGTCTTTAGCTAACAGCGATTGAAATTGTGACTGAGGTACAGTTCAAAAAGTCGCAACCAACTACAGCCGACATTTTGAGCAGTTAGAGTAGGTTGAACGTAGCGGCATTTCTGGTATGTGTACGCTCCGTTGTTGCCTAAAAGTATCTTGCCATTACATTCTCCTGAGACACTCAATTTGAATACGAATTTTCAGTAACCAACTAGATAATAATTCAAAAATGTTTTTCATGAGACATCGTTCATCGAGACGCTAAACAAAATTGAATTTAAACATGTGATAATGTTCAGTCCTTAATGGTAGAAGTCCTGACGATGGAGAATTGAAACTCGCGTTCAAAATTGCCTTTAAGAACCGTTTACGTCTATAAATGAGTTTTGAGTTATTATTATACAATCTACAGATGATTATTTCTTTGGCAATCGCCATTCATTTCCTGAATAAATGTGATGCACCTGAGAAAGCTCACTCCAGAATATCGCAACTGGCAGAGCCTTCGTCTCCTTAAAATTGACTCCCCATCCCCTCACAACACCCCCTTCCCTCCTCTCCTCGCAGCTCTTCCTCCTTCTACCCGCGCCTCCGGGAACGACGAAAGTGTTTTGCTGCGAAATTAGGAAGTTGGCATAAAATGCGTTGCAAGTCGGGAAGTCCGATCCAATTGCTTTTAACGTCAGATGATGAACTTGCAGCAATGCGAAGAGCGGATAATGCTTCAAATTTAGTGGAAACTGAGTGGGGACCTGTGTCTAGAAGACGGGCTACAGAACTCCGTTAGAATTTGGTATTGTTCGGGAGGGGATAGGTAGGAAATATTAAAGGAATTGAAAATGACTGGAGATTTCCAGGGGCGGGGTACACTCAGAAGAGATTTTAGTAGCAACTCTTATAATAATGGTGGTAAAGAAATGAATAACGGAGAAGGAATGATAACGACTTGCCGAGAGGAGCGCTTGCAAAAAGGCATAATGATACAGTAAGAAAGATGAAACGATGAATGCTGTAAGAGAGGAAAATAACTTGATCAATGAAGAGCAGAATTGCGGAGGGGAAAATAACAATTTGGAAGCCTTGGGCCTTTGTGGTTTTGAAAGAGTGCTGTCTACATCCGTGAGCGCAAATGAAACCTTCACTGTGGGAACTACGGTAGATTCAAGACAATAGCAAAGAATAAACAAACCGACAAAAGTACAAATGTTTCAAAACCCACAGCAGAAAGGGGAGAGATTCAAATACATCTTTAGAATGTCACATCGCTAACGTCAGTTAAGAGCACGATGTTAGGCCAGCATCGATGCAAACAGATTCCTTTATGAAATTTAATGAATGTAATTAAGTTATTGAATGTAATATTTCATTACTTGCGAGCATGTTGTACCTTTTCTTAATAAATTAAACTTCACTGCTTCCACTGAACACTTTTAGAAGCACATTTTTTCCGTGCCCATTAATGTTCGTATTGAGTCGCAGATTTATCAATACAATAATTAATGACTTGTTTAAGGAAATAACTGACAAGGTAGAACGAACATTTTATTTTTAATCCGAACTTTCTACTGTGTTATTATTTCTTTTAAAGGTTTGCATCTTTTTGTATTCAACAAGTACCGATAATAAACTTATTCAAATAAAAATACAGCACATAACACATTCGTTACGGACCGTAAATTATTGTAAAAACTAGTTGCGTACAACAAAATGTAATTTTCAAAATGTACACTCTCTTTCCTGTAGAAAACCGCACCATCAGTTTAGCCACGTACTTTCGTCAAGAACCTTAATTTGGTGATTCACCTCTTATAAAAATAGGTTTTGGATGGTATGGACGACCAAGGTAATTGGAGGCAGAGATACCTCAATAATAAGAGATTGATATAGAAAAGAGAGAGGGAAACAGAAAAAAGGAGAATTTGAAAGAGAAAAATGCGAAAGGCACAAAGGCGATGAACAAGTGTCTACGCACTTGTTGAATGATAAAAAAATTACATACAAAAATATTGAGATTGCATTTGATGTTTGCCGACGGGGAATATTAAATTTATTTTTCCAAAGTCCACAATGAGATATTTCTTCATTTTTTGTAAAATAATTAGGAACTTAAAGCATCAACAAGGAATCTAATATTGGTTCTGCCAACGATTAATGTATTCGAAACCATTTGTACGGTATAACTGTATAATTCTAAAGTATTAAATATGCACGTGACAAGTAGTGTACCTCAGCTTCAAAATCGGTAACCCCAGTTTACTTGATACTGTGAGCAAATGCTGAGATTGCCCCTTGTTTTGCTTCTGGTGGCTTCACTATCTGTATGTCTTTGTTCTGTGTTCTATCATGTGTTTCTTTATGTCTGTGGGGAATGTAGTTATTGAAATAATCGTTCTTCCTGTTGTCGCGATTCCTGCACGTAGGGTACGATGAGCAGTAATAGCAAGGATTTTTTGCTAAAATACCTTTCCAAATACATTTTATTTGAAAACGAATTACATTAGAATATTTTCTCATGAATTCTTGCCAAAACGTTCGTTGTTCTTCTATTCATAACTGAACTTTACATTCACATAAGTTAAGCTAGGAAACTGAGAGTTTAAAAAAAGTGCACATATTGCCCGTTCTAAATTGTTTTTGAAGTTAAAAATAAATATATAAACTAACGAAATTGGAGAATAATATGGGGAGCTACAATTTAACATTTAGATCCATCTACAGGAGTTCTGAGCGAGAGATCCAATCTTTGTGACTGTCAATCAACAAGTGGAGAGGAGAGGGGACACTGATAAGGGGATGCGCAAGCGAGAGTCGCAAGGCGTAACAGAGGATTAGTTGGTACGGACTAGTGTGTGGTAAGTGTAAGATGTTATTGCTTAACGAACTGGACCGCCTAAGAGAGCTTAGTGACAGAATTAATTGCCACAGCAGCATCTCCGACCGAGGAAGCGAGGGTTCGAGTCTTGACGGTGGCGGATTTTCGACACTAGCTTGCTATAATCAATCCAGCCGCTCCAATCCAATCAATCCAGCCGCTGCAATCCAATCAATCTAGCCGCGGTCCAATTCAGCCACTCTCTGGAGGAGAGTTCTGGCTGGTTGCTCTGATGTGTAGTTTTCCGTGAAACTCTCTGATTAAATGCAAGTGAAATCCGCTCCTTCCCATTTCCTCTAGCGTCCGTTTCTCACTTTCAATCTCTCTTCACCCTCCCTACTTCACCCGACTTCCTCCGCTGCATCACCGCTCCATCTCACTCTCTCTCTCTCCGCCCTATCGCCCTCTCTACCGAACCCATTCCTGCCATTTCCAGACCCTCCCGTCAATCTCCTCCCGTATTCATCTTCTTTCCTCCCCTCCCCTATCTTCTCCATCCCTTTTCCCCAACCCCTCCTCTCCGACCCCTCCGCTCTCTACTCGTTTCCATCTCCTCTTTCTCTCCGCGACATCTCATCTCTCTCCCTTTCTCCGCACCTTCCTCTCTCCCTGCTGCCTCCCCCGTCCCTCACAGCTCCCACACCACCCCCTCCCACCCCTCTCTCATCCCGCTCCTTCCCTCCCCCTGATGCCATCCCGCCCCTATCCCTCCCTCTGCTCTTCCTCGCCGCCCCATCCCTCTTCCCTCCCTCTCCATCCCCTCACCCTCCCCACTCGTTCCCTCTCTCCTGCTCCTCTCCCGACCCTCACCGCTCTCACACCACCCCCTCCCAGCTCCCACCCCTCTCTCTTCCCGCTCCTTACCTCCCCCTGATGCCTTCCCGCCCCTATCCCTCCCTCTGCTCTTCCTCGCCGCTCCATCCCTCTTCCCTCCCTCTCCCACCCCTCACCCTCCCCGCTCGTTCCCTCTTCCCCTGCTGCCACCTCGCCCCCACCGCGCCCCTCTTCCCTCCGCCGCCCCTCCCCCCCCCGTCCGAGCGGCGCCCGTGGGACGCGAGCGCGGCGCGTCTTCCGCCGGCGCGTTATCGCTTTATTGAGCCCATTAGGCGGCTTTTAATAGGCGCGACGCGTCGCGCGCCAATATGTGCGGCCCCGGGCAGCACTCGAGGCGCCGCTCTCGCGGAATGAGATGGACGCATCGTCCTTCGCTGCAGCAAAAGCGGCGCTCAAGGGAGTGGGCACACGGGATTTTCAGCAGGGAGATGTATTATTTTTTCTGCTCCTATTGTATAATGATGGCATTTGATGGCTGCAACCAGTTGCATAATGATACTCATTTCGATATAGATTTCATTACGATACAGGTTCTCGACCAATCACAGAGAAGATTACAAACCAAGTATTGTCACGTCATTAATAATTGAGAATCGTTCTAGTGTATGTTTCGTTCGATTGCGTACATTAAAATTACATTTGATATTACATTATGCTTGTCAGTTTTAATTTCTTTATTATTAGTAATTTTTCGTAGAATATTATTTAAAATAAATTTGATTGTTATTTTACTTTGATCCTATTTGACTAGCGCAGTACTGCCTGTCTGACGGACTGGTGGCCAGAGCCACCTGCGGCAGCATGCGAGGGTAGGGTTAGGGAGCGTTCGCTAGGTGGCCTTGGATGAATCCTTTGACCACGAAAGGATGCAATGTAAAAGTTTGGCTGATAAAAATCGTTGAAAATGTACCGTACGAAATTCGATGTAATGGGTATTTAAACATTTGTGTGAAGTGTACGATACGAGCAAAGAACGAGCGAGTATCGTAATAATCTAATCACACTCGTGTATTAATATCCATCATTACATCATCGTTTCAAAATGTACTATATGATATGGGATTATTTTATAGTTGTCGCAACGGGGGACATAGGCGGGAGAGTTTATAATAAATTCCAGTTGAGTAATGAAAGTAGATTTGGTTTATTAATAAGCTTTGGACTTACATTATGGTGACAACTGAACACCGTAGCACTCGGTCAAGGCGGGCAGTAAGGCAGCGGCTTTAAGGCAGACGGCAGCAGGCAAGGGCGGCCTCGGTTGCTCCGTGAGGATGCGACCCGAGTTGCTTCGGGTTGCTGTTCGGTTCCCTCGGAGGGTGGCGTCGCGATGCGGGCACGCCTCCAATGGCACACGAAAACAACCTCCGGCTGCTGGTCGCTTCGGTTCAAGCAAAAGCTCGTAGTCGTGTGCGACACAGTCTGCCATTCCCAGGGCAGAGGCGCTCATATATAGGCGACCGTCGACCAGACCGGGGGGAGCGGGGGTGGCGAAGGGGTGGCGAGGGGGTGGCGCGTGGGTGGCGCATGGGTGGCGAGGAGGTGACGCGCGGGTGGCGCGGGGGTGGAGCGGGAGTGCATAAGTTACTGCCGCCCCCAAGCCCCGCGTCACCGCAGGGCACGTTTCGGCACGCCTCCCAGGGACCCACGCGGGTGCGTCTTGGAGGGGCGGGGGCGAGGGTGGACGCGCCCGTCTGCTAAGCGGCAGGCATCAAGTGGCCCAAGCCAGGGCGTGGGAACGGGCGGATTTACCACATATTTTATTTTATTTATTTAATAGGTAATTACAACACATTTATATAAAATTTCAATACTTTTTTACTATGTGGCTAGGCTGAAGGCCTTTAAGCCGTTACAAAACCTACATCCTACCGCATTTTAACCTTTTGAATTCTGGCATTCACCCCTAATGGTCCCTTGATCGTACCAAAGCCGCGGAAAGGAGACCATAAGGTACGGCTGAGGAAAAAACCCCTGAAGGGGAAAAATCTGCCGTCAGAAGACGAGTACATGCTAAGCTACCAGTGTATATATATATATATATATATATATATATATATATATATATATATATGGGATTATTAGCGGCAGAGTTCCGCACCTGCTTTTCGACCCAGGCTTCCTTGGAAGCTTACCCCGACGCGGGACTGGGGACCTTGATCGAGCAGGCACATCTCGCGGGCGGTCCCGTATTACGCCTGGAATTTGACTCATTTTCTCATCCAGATGTCAGTCTCAGCGATCTACATCTGATATGTCTGGTCGGGAGAGAAAGCGAGATTTCGTTAGGGCAGGATCTTGTGGGAGAGATTTAATTTTGCCGGGAATCCGCCAGGGTTCGTTTTCATCCTGGATTCTTTTACAGGGTTATTTTGCCACAAATGTGACATGGCTACTGTGTATTGTCCGCCCTTCGAAAATCCGGGCACCTCGGCCGCGATGGAGCCCGCACACTGGCGGTTCAGAAGCCAGCAAGCTAAACACTCACCCAGCACTATTGCGGCAAAACGTATTATTCTTTCATGAAGAACATGAGGGTTCAGAGCAGGAATTTATAGCTAATTTACCTTTGAAAATATATATTATTATACAGGAGGGAATATTTTGTCAAGAAAACTTGAAAAAAACGCTCTTTTCTGTATTCAAAATGCGACTAGAATATGGTTTAGGATAGAGATCACAGAATTATGAACACGTACACAAATTGCACTTCTCCCCATAACTCGTCACACACAGTTTTTAACTGTTTTTGACGTAAATAAATAAATAAGCAAGGCGGCGATGATCCCCAGGATAATCCAGCGATAATATAAAAAGCTATCCAACCCCGCGAGAACTCCCACAAAAAAGTCATCTTCGGCCCTTCACCAAACGGGCAATTTAATTGCATATAAAATTAAGGTTTTGGCAAGTATTTGACCCGCATGTACGGCAGAGGTTTTGCCGTCAACAGACTTCTAGGATTCAAGCGCCCACAAGACTGTATTCTGACTACACCTGGAAATAGACGTTATTTTAATACACGTACTAGGAATAAAATGTATCCGCCTTTTCGTTACCAGGACCCAGCAATAAGAGATTTTCTGTTGAAAAATGAACTATTTCCGGCGCATTATTACAATTCTTTCCCTACTTAGAAAGGAAGTAGAAAAAATTGGAAAGCGAAGCCGGTTTTATATTCATTGACATTTCTTCATTCTCTAAAATTGCAAAAGTAAAAAAATATGAGAGATAATGTGTTGTTGTAACACCACTAATTGGTAGTGCGGAAAACTAGGTCATCAATACTATAACTTACATCTACAGTTCGTTTGGTGATGCAAATAGGTTTTCGAATACTTTGGAGAGAATATTATAGCTTTAATTTTCAAACGTCGCCAACCACCCTTCTTGGTAACTGCGCTTTTCATTATTTCATTATGCAGCGCAAAAGAAGTGCGGGTGTTCTGAAGTGTAAGCAGACGTGCGCAGAGTTCACGTTCTCCCTCACGCTTCACGCACAGTGTTGACTGTTTTTGACGATAAATTTAATTAAATAAATTGGTCGCCCTGTCTACCTCCGCGCGTTTTCATGTGAAACTTCTTGTCGCGGCGCGGAAGGGCCGAAGGTCGCGACGCCCAAGGTCGATAGGTCGCGCCGGGGGCAGATTGTAGCGCAGACGCCGGTGGCGGGTCGGGGCCGCGCCGCGGGCGCCGGCTCTCCCTGTAATTGGCTGAGTTTATCTGCCCCCACCTCCGCCCCCGGACCGGCCACCCCGCCCCGCCCCGCCCCACCCCACCCAGACGACCCCGCACTTCGGTAGCGAACGCCCGCCCCCCCTGTCACAGGCGGATCTAGACGACCATATGCGGGATGGGGGGGGTATCGCATTTTTGTGAAATAATACACATCTTTTTTACTCCCATTATATAACGCTGTCATTTGATGCCTGCAACCAGTTGCATAACGATATTCATTTCGATACAGTTTTCATTATCATCCAGGTTCTTGACAAATCACAGAGAAGTTTACAAACCTAGTATTGACAATTAATAATTGAGAATCGTTCTAGTAAATGTTTCGTTTGGTTTTGTAATTTAAAATTACATTTGATATATTATTCTTGTCAGTTTTAATTTCTTTTATTTGTAGTAATTTTTCCTGGAATAATATTTAAATAACTTGGATCGTAATTTTGATCCTATTTGACAAGCGCAGTACTCACTCGCAGGCGGACGGGTTGCCAGAGCCACCTGAGCTTGCCATGGTACGGTTAGGGAGAGTCAGCTACGTGGCCTTGAGTGAAAACTTTACGTCGATGACCACGAAACGATTCAATGTAAAAGTTTAACTTAAAATAGTCGTACAAAAAGTACCGTTTGAAACTGGATGTAATGGGTATTAATACGCTCGTGTGAAGTTTACGATACTCGCTCGCTCCTCGCTCGTATCGTAATATCACACTCGTGTTTTAATACCCATCACTATAACATCGTTTCATAATGTACTAGTTTGTTACTATATTGTATATTATTTATGTGCTGTAGATTCCCCCCCCCGCAAATCAGCCTCTATCGACCACGCGACGTGAATTGATGCGCGTAAGTCATAGTTTGGGGTGATCAGCATTTCTGCTGAGTCCATTTTTACACCCCAGTTTTGATTAATTGATTGATTGATTCGTGTTTCCGGGCGCGTCAACTACTTTGGTCATTAGTCCGTAAGGGTAATGTATGTTTTTTCTCGAGAGGTGGCGATGATCTTTTCCCCGCTGGATGGCGAGATCTGGCGTCGACCTACCGTCGACTAGCGGGGTTTCCCCTCAACCAGGTATCTCCCACCAGCGGGGCACCGCTCCAGCCGGAACAAGCTGTAAGCTCCCGACCGGTCTCCCGGCGTGTGTGGTAGTGTAGTGTATGTTAGTGTGTGTGTGTGTGTGTGTAAGAGAAGAGGATAGGACAAGGAACAGGAAGGAAAGATCGCGCGCGGTCCGTGACCCGTTTGTTAGGGTACTGCTCCGGCATTCACCTGGTGTTGATCGGAGAAACGACGGAAAACTGCCGCTAGAATTCCCCTCCAGACAGCGACTGAATTTGACCTAGCTGACAAGCTAGTGACGAAAATCCTGCCGCCGTAATACAAACATATAATAAACCTCTGAAGAAAGCACGAAAATCGATGCTATCGTTTGTAACACTACGCGCCTGTTTGCGTCTCACGAGCCTACACAACAGCCATGTATCATTGACAGCAGTTCGTGTTTTAGTTCCTGTAGGAAGGTGATAGACGAGAGCGCTCCACTGTAATGGTCTCCACTACGTTAAAGGGAGTTGAAAGGCCCTGGCTTCGCACACCTGTGCAGGTACCGTAGCAGGGCCCTGCAACTCCCATCAAAACCGGGGACTAAGCTGGAAGGTGCTACTATACGAGGCGCTAGTGTCGCCGGGTACAGGCTCGCCAACATCCGCACTTAAAAATTGGCTAAATTGTGAGAAATACGAAAAGTGTCTTCTAAATGTTTAATTATTCATAATATATACATATAAAATACCGCTGAAGAAAGCGCGAACATCGACGCTATCTTTTGTAGCAAAACGCGTCTGCTTGAGCGTAATGCGAACCTACGTAGCAGCCACACACGTTTGAAGTATCGTTTGCAGAAGTTCGCCTTTTGGTTCCTGTAAGAAGGTACTACAGGAGAGTACACCACTATAATGGTCTCCATCACGTTTTATGGGAATTGAAGGGCTCTGTACCGTGCTCTGCCCAGCCTCGCTATCGTCGTACTCCGGCCAGGTTCCCGCGCCGTGCAGTCGCCCTGCGTCGCCGGAACCAAACGCCGCTCGCTTCTCATTCTGTTAATTTCCGAACTCCCACGTGTGGCTCCGTTTCAGCCAACATCTCTCTCCCACCCGCTCTCTTCCCCACTCGGGTGGACCCTGCCTCCTTGCGGGCCAGCCCTAAAGTCCACTTTTCGCCCTCTTCCTGTATAGAAAGTGGATAGAAAATGGACGTTTTTACGAAGGATTATTTCAGAAACGAAAATAGATTAAATGGTCTTAATGTTTTACATGATAATTTCGTTTTTTTGCACGTCATCGTGATGAAAATGTTTCCTTCGAACGCCGCAAAAAACGCTGAAGTTCAAATACTTGAACATGGAACCCAGCAACGAACGTCATTAGAACACAGTACAGTAATCCCGCGACATCCGCGTATTCGCTATTCGCGAGTTCCGAACATTCGCGATTAGAGAAATGCTACCAGTTTTAACATTCCGACTTCAACATTCGCGAGTGTGTCTTTCAGTCGTACATTTTCTTTTAAGCGAGCACATATAATTTCCTTTATCAGCGTCATTTGGGAACCGAACTGGGAAACTTGAGAGACACTGGAGCTCAAAGTATCACGTTCTGCAAAAATCTCAAATTTAGAATGTCAGTTCACAGAAAAGTCATTCAAGATCTGTGCATGTCATTGCAATAATTTCACTGAAGAGTAACTTCGGGAAATAATCAGCAAAGAAAAACCCCCTCGAACGTAATGATAAACTATCGGAACGAAACTACGTCCTGGAGAGAAATAGAAGAGAAACTCTTCCATATTTGGATATTAGAATGAGGAGGGTGATGAAACAAAAAATAACCAAATCCTGTATCCAATCAGTTTCAACATTGAAATAAGTTTCTAATATTATTTTATTTCTTCTCTTTGGGAAATTAATTGTGAATTCTGTTTGTACTAGTGCCTACTCAGTTCTACTGAAATTGTTTATCAATTGCTCTTTCTTATGCAATATATCTTGCAATATATCTCTTTCTTTCTTTTTTACACAGTTTTTCGATATCAAGGAACCTAACCCAAGTTTTTTCATTAAAACATAGACTCAACATTCGCGGATTGGACATTTGCGATGTTTTTCAGGAATCTAACCCTCGCGAATGCTGAGGGATTACTATACTTGTGACAACCCCTTTAATTCTGACAACACGAATCGCTTCACAACACAACACACTCGGGAACGCTCTCATAACTGCACAAAAGGAACAAATCGCACCGCACAAATGGAAAGCGAGACAAAGTTCCGGGAATTGTCGCCAGGAGCGCAGTAGTCAATCTCGACGCTGTCACGTCTCATTTTTCTGTGCAAATTACGTCCAGTCTGGCTCGTCCTTTTTCTATACGTAACAAAAGGAATTAAACTAGTGGTGCTAGAACAGCACATGCCTTCTCGCATTATTTATACCAGCTACGTAATAATATACTTCTATATGAACGTGCAAAATAATTTTTTTTAGACTTTGTAGACAATTAGAAGAATTCTTCCTGATTGTCAATATATTTGTTCATTAATAAAAAGTATCCAATATTTTTATGACTATCATTTATTATAAGCAATTACATGATGTTTTGTATCATGGTTTCTTACATCTTCACGTTACTAAAATTATCTTCAGAAAATTAACATATATTGATTTCAAAATGTGTCTTTTAAGAACAGATTTTATCAAGGAAAAAAACTTCTGTCATGAATACAATAGTTATTGGAGACCGAACAAATTTTGAACTTTTGACATGTTTGATAAATTAGACCAGAAATATCGATTTCATCAAAACGCAACTTGGGGAAGAGATTTTCAATTTTGTTTTAGAAAAATTTGAAACTATGTTTGAGGCGTCACGTAAAGTAACCTCACCCCCATCCAAAAAATGTCCGTTCCAATTGGCAGGGCCTCGTGTTCGTTCTGATCTTTTGGGGATTAAATCAATTTGAAAATCTTGTGATAGGATAATACGCTAGTTGTGAACACAGACGGACGGACCCGGTTGTGGTCTGGTGTTTTACATAGTTTCTCGGATCAACACGAGGTGAATGACGGAGCAACACCCTGACGAGTGGGTCACAGACCACGCACATTCTTTTTTTACTTTTTTTTATCTTATTGTGGCGTCATACGGGGGTAATCAGAACACAGACGAGAATGGGTTGTAAGAACAGTAGTTTTATTCGTAATCTAGGCCGTAGTCACAAATAACTAATTACACTGCTTACAATTAACTAATTAAATAGAACCCACTGCTAGGAGAGATATCCCTGTGCGGAGCACCGCTCTACCCTGAGACCGACTATATGTCTCACTAGTTACGACAATGAATTGCCGTCCCCCTGCCCTCGTGCCCCACTAGCACAAACTTAAGCTCACCCTGCTGCCGACGTTCCTGGGAATCAAGAAGAACGAGTCATTGTTCTCGTGGCCTTATATAAACCCTTCGGCGCTACCCACCGCCCCCATTGCCTCCGCCCTACCGTCGCGTCCACACTAGAACGGAAAGTCCCTGTGCGTCATCGTCGCTTAGCTACAGCCTTTGTTAAACATCCGGTGATGCCCGCCGTCGCCACGTGCTTGTCTCCGTGTTTTAGCACGCCACGACGCTACACTATCCTCTCCCGTTACTCACTCACAGATATGGACATCTCCCTTATATACTCTTGTATGCACTACACTACCATAGATATCGGGAGATATCGGGAGTTGTTCGTTCGGGACCTTAGAGCATTTTCAGGCAGCGACCGTTCTTACTGGGGACATACCTTGAGAGGGAACACGCAAGTCCAAATGTATCGGTGGGCGCCGGATATCATCATCCACTGGGGAGAAACACTTATGTTCAGGAGCGAAACATTCACTACTCTAATGGGACTAGCATTTGACGTGCACGGAAACATACATAAATTTGTTGCTGAGGTTACGTTGGCATCTCAATACGAGTAGAAATATAAGATGTTTAATATTCGATGTCGCAAAATTTCTATTCGTAGTATATTGTCTTTCGTCTGGCCATCATCTTGTAATCTAGTACGAAATGGAAAATCGTTATTAACATGAATTTGAAATGTAATCAACATGATCATATTCCTGCAGAGGTGAAGAAATACTCAATGGATCCTTTGGGCAAGACGAATCGATTGGATATATACTTGCAATCCAAAACGACTACCCATTGCAAAGTGGAGTTTATTGCAAAAGAGGAGTAAAAATTAATAAAACCTAGCATTGAACCTTTTAAACATTAACAACTTACTGAAATTACTTGAATGTTTTAAAATTCCTTTCCATTCTTGTCAATGCATTTCTACTGATGATCTGGGACTCTTAGTCTTATTGTTTATTGAAACGCCTTTTTCACCAATTCCTAATTCATTTGGAGCCCTGGGATAACATAGTTAGGTAATATTTCCAAATATTTCTATCTAGTGACTGCTGTGACGCTGTCAAAGAACCAAATACCCAACAGCGTGGCATGATATTCTACCCCCAAATTAACACACGTTCATTCAGTTGCATTGTTTGAGACAATTCTATTGCACGCACAGTTGTAAGTAGTTTTGTTTGTTAATGAGTCCTGTAAATTTAAAAATAGCCTCACCACTGAATATTTTCTTAGAAAACAACTGTTCGTCGTGAATTCTGATTTCATTTAACGTAATCTCAAAATATTGAATCCTATAATGAAGGTCGTGTTTCAATAGGTCATGAACAAGACAAGACATTTTTAAATTTAGCCTGATGTAAAATTCTCTGAACCAAAGTTCTCTGAACAGCGTTGAAATGCTTATTCCACCCACTAATATTAAATACTGCAGCCACGTTTAAACGAAGTTTGTAAAGCACAAATCCTTTCTTTAGTTGTATTTTCACAAATGAGAATCAACAATGGCAAATGAGCATCAGGTTTTTTACGGAATAACACTACCCTCTTGTGTTTCTATAAACAATATTATATATTACCCAAAGCCACGTACTTTAAAATTTAAAGTAATTGAATTTATCTTAATGTTCAAAACGGGTAGTGACTATTGGGGTACTTGTATTTGGTCAGGCTGGAAAGCATGCTTTGAAAGGTTTAATGGCAACTTCAGAGAGGAAGAGATTTAAATTACTATACTGTTTTACCGTCATAACATTAATCGTTAATATTTTATTCTTAAGATTAACAAGCATTTAGCAAAATTGTTCAATCAAATAAACTAGTTCTAAAAAGTATTTCCATTCATATATTTTCATATAACTAGCAACGTCCGATGATGAATGAGTCCGATGAAAGTATTACGTTTCAAATGAACATGCACAACACAAATAATGTTTTTTAATAAGACTCGCAGGGAACGTCTCGCTATGTTACAACGTGAAGAATATGCAACTGCCTTATGTTATGAATTTTTTTTTGGTCTCTCAAAATAGTAAACTCGATAATGAAATATCCATATAATTAATAAATGCGACATTAAATTAAGTTTATTATGTTACGTATTGAGAATTATTGCGAATTTTTTACTGCTGTCAGCCAGCTTATTGTGTTTTTCCTTCTACTGAACATTCCTATTTGAAATATGACTCAATATTCTGGGGCAACATATTGCTACCAAAATTGTAGAGAATGGGAATTCTGAATTTCATGAAAACGTGCCAAATTATTATGACGTTTTGGGAATACTACGGTAATCACAGACATGAGCGTTTCCTATATACAAGTTTATATTGCAGTTATGTAAAGAAAATAGTTATTACTTAGTTACTGCTCTCATAGACCCCTTTTCCTCCGATCGCTGGAGCGATCCTGATCCGATTGAAGATCGGCAGGAGTTGTGGCCCTCGCCACTTCTCTACATGTGCTTGAAAACAGCGTGGCACCCCGTGACCCAGTCACACGTGGAATATCTGTTCCACAGCGGCTTTCCAGCTAATGAGTTACCCAGCAAGTATCGCTCGTCTCCGCGCCGCTCTGGTCACATGTTTTGTGCATCCACACGAGGTTTCCACTCCACTAAAAAAAACACCCCTTGCCATGTGTTCCTGGTTATATACCGGCAGCCCGGGGAGGAAACGCCGAAACTTGGAAAATAAGCTCTAGAAAGCTCTTAAGAAAACTCTAAGCATATTTTGTCTTATAAACTACGTGGATATTCCGAATGGTTGCGACGCAATAAGCACTCAAATGTTGGTTTGAAAAAATGATTTGTAGGCAAAAATTTGCATTATAGAAGCGTAGAAACACTCCATTAGATTACAACACTCCATTACCAAACATTTAAGTTGTTTATTATTTACAAAAGAAACGAATATATTTGTTCAGAAAGAAAACTTAAGCGAGAAATAAAAAAGCACAATTTACGCAATTCGACTGCTTTTTTATTTCTCGCTTTTTTTTCTGTCAGAGCAAACATATTCAATTCTTTTGTAAATAATAAACAATTTACATGCTTTTGGAGGGTTTATATGCTTCCATAATGCAAATTTTTGTCTAGAAATCATGTTTCGAACCAAATTTTGAGTGCTCATTGCGGCCCAACCATTCGGAATATCCACGTAGTTTATTAATCAAAATATGCTTAGAATAATCTTAAGAGCTTATTTTCGAAGTTTCGGCGTTTTCTCCCCAGACACCTGTACAGTCCGCTCACGTGACATGCGACGTCATATTGAGCTCACGTGGTTCCTATCGTCGCTCTGTCACGCAAGTTTTGGGCATCATTTGCCATGATTTCGTGGAAGTTCTCAAAGTACCTGGGGCGCATCTGCCCGTACCTAGTTCTATTCAACTCCCTTCTCTCCTCACCTGACGCTGGGCTTGCCTTTAACCTGTATGCGCGTCCTACCAGCGCCTGAATTGCTGGTATCGAGGTTCGTTTTTGTAATAAGCTACATTGTAATTTCCCTGAGATAATTTCTGATTTTGACAATGCATTAAATTATACTCCTATTTTATTTTCGATTCTCGTAGATCGTCGCGTTGAAATAAATGAAACATTTTCTCTCGCAACAGGCACACGTGTTTGCCGGTATGGGTCTGTCCATTCGCGTGTTGTTTGATGGTTGTTTGATTCGTTTCCGGGCACGCCAACTTATACAGATATTTGTTCCGATAGATTAGTGAATGTCATATTACGGAAGGTGGCGGGGTTCTTCCCCGCAGGATGGTGAGATTCGGCACTGATCTACACGTTAGCTTGAGGGTGATTTACCCTTTCCAGGTACCTCTCCAGAGGAATACTGCCCCAGTTGGGTCGAGCTCTGTGTTCCGACAGCCTCTCGAGATCTGTGGTTGTATAGTGCATGTTAAGTGTAAATGTGTATGAAACGGGCCGAGGACAGGAATAGGAGAAGGAAAGCTCTTGTTGGTGTGCATGGTCTGTTTGTTAAGAGGCTACTCCTGCATTTGGTTGGCATTGATGGCAGAAAGCACGGAAAACTAGCGATCAGAAAAGCCGCTAGATTCTTCCTTCAGACTGAGGCTCAATTCGATCTAGCTATCTAGGCAAGTGCTAAGAAACCCGCCATCGTTGACATTGGAACCAATGGCCTTCCGATCAGGGTCACTGCATCAGTGTTGCCAGATTCCTCAATTTCCGCATTTTCTTCCGCCTGTTTAAGGTCCAATCCGCAATCCGCACTGATGGACACAAATTCCACAATTTTTCTTCGAAGATTAAAAATCAACCATTTATGTCTCAATGATATTTTTTAGAATTTCTTCGCCCTTTATCTACTTATTTCTAATGAAAGAAACGAGAATAATATATTGCTTTGGCTAATGAAGTCGTCAAGGTAATTCAGCTTCAACACTCAGGCTTCATGCACATTTCGGTTGAGCTGTGTTTATTTATTTACGTCAAAAACAGTTAAAAACTGTGTGTGACGAGCTATGGAGAGAAGTGAATTCTGTGCACGATTTCATAATTCTGTGATCTCTATCCTAAGCCATATTCTAGTCGAATTTTGAATACAGAAAAAATACCGTTTTTTTCAAGTTTTGTTGACAAAAATATTCGCTCCTATCTAATAAAATCTATTTTCAAAGGCAAATTAGCTATAAATTTGTGCTCTTAACCCTCATCATGTTCTTCATGAAAGAATACTTCTTGCCGCGACAAGGAAAACGATAATTTGAATAACTATATTACCCACTGAAATTTAGAAGACGCGTTCATACCTAAAATTCCGCATCTGCGCAGTTCCAATTCCTCATTCCCTCATTCGCCAGCTGCCGACACTGCACTGCAGAGCCAGAGGCGTTGGGCTTATGACGGTGCTTATGAGTGCGCGAATGTGGCCCCTTCCTCTCCAGCGGCCGCCTTCGCCGGGGCACGCTCCGCGTAATGGGGTTACAAATGGCTGCGCTCCTCGACAGTGACGTGATTCCTGTCATTTGACAATGTCACGCGAACACATGTGATGGGAATCGTAACAAATGGTGGCAGGTCTTGTATCAATAGACGACATCACGTTTATTTGTCAATATGACGGGCGTTGGGTGCTAGGGCGGGGTGAGAGGGGCAGATTTGGAAGGGGGAAGCAAATGAGGCGAGGGTGTCTGCGAAGCACCTGCGTAGACACGTCGTACAAGAAGAGCGGGAATAGAGTTCACACCGTCTCTTCCATAGCTGACTTGCTACTCTGTCACCTACTCTCATAGTTTCACTCCTGTGAAATAACAACTTGATGCTGCAAAGGGCCTGTTGCTACACCCTGGGAAATCAAACTGGTGTCAAAACAACATATATTTTCTCACATTATTTCTAACGACTTCACAATATTAAAATACTCTACACATATCCAAAACCAGCGAATGGTTTTTCTCCGCGATTGAAATCGAAATCAGGTTCTTAATGTTAGGATGTAATTCACGTTACCTCTACAGCACCTGTCTCACAGTTATCTCCACCTCTCCGTACTTTAAAAAAACAACTGCATTTGCAATTTTCAAAAATCTCATGTTTTCATTAACATTATTTCAAAATCAAGTTTTAAAGAACAGATTTCGTTATGGAAATAATTTCTATCGTCGGTATTGTAGTTTTGCAATGTTCTTTTTTTGTTTGCATATTTCAAAAATACAGAATTTCGCTGAAAATAGAACTTCCTTTAAAGCGTGCTTTCTTTAATGTGTGCTTTGCTACATCAGAGGAAAAAACAAAGAAAAATTTGGACAATTTTGTATAAATTAATATCTTTGACGCAAACATGACGCAGAAATTATTCTCTTTTTCAAAAACTTTTTTATTTTCATTAATTAAAGTTCTAATTTTGTAGAATTCATTTCATTAAGGAAAAAGATCCGTCGCCAAAATTGTAGTTTTGAGTTTGATTTTTGTGCAAATGGATAACACGAGTTCGCCAAAAAATAATCATTTTTGTTTAATGATCTATCCGAGAGGAAAAAATAAAAAAAATTCAGAGGCTGTTTTTCGCAAAATTGTTTAAAAATCACCTCTGTTTCACAAGGAATTACGCGAAAACTCCTCACATTTTCGAAACATTGTATTTCGTATTTCAAGACTTCAAGTATTTTAAGGTTAGTCTTTGAAGAATAGATTTCATTACGAAAAATAATCTGCATCTTCAATGCTATACTATTTGTAGAATGACGCCGAAAAAAATTTGAATATTTGCAATTTTCAATAAATTAGAGATTACAACGAAAATTAGACCTGTGCCATTTTTTAAACGTCTTTTTCACTAAACAAGAACAACATTTAATCAACACATTTGGTCCCATTTTTTTAATTGTGATGTTTTTAAGGCTTCATGCAAAGTGCCCGCCAAATTCCAAATATTCGTTTCAAACTCGCTAGGTCTGAAGCTCGTTCAAATTGACTCGCGAAAATCGATTCCGGAGAAAACCTTGTGAAGAGATTAGGTGCTAGTGTTGGCCACAGAGGGACAGGCGGATTGCCAGACATTTTTTGCCAGACAAATAATGTCAATCGAATTTTCGGTCTCAAGAACCCTCAACAAGTGACCTCTGATTACACAACATGTTGGACGATTTTTTCTATATTTATCAACAGGATTTATCCACTTTTTTGATGCCAAGCCGCACAATACATGTTTTTATTCAAAAAGGCGAGTTTTTTGCTGCAGCATTACAATGTTTTCTCTTTATGAGAACGTAACAAGAATTGGTAGACTCCGAAACGGCAGTGGGGAGAGGATATTTTTGCTAAGGATTCTGCGTTTAGTTTCTAACTCTTCGATTCATTACGCTGCGGATAATTACAATGCGTTACAAATTTTAAAAAAATAAGTACTCATTTCAATTTTTTGTGTTTCTATATTTATTTTATTTTATTTATTCAATAGGTAATTATAACACATTTATATACAATTTCAATTCTTTTTAACTATGTGGCTAAGCTGAAGGCCTTTAAGCCATAACAATACCTACATCCTAACGCATTCTAACCTTTCGAATTCTGGCATTCACCCCTAATGGTCTCTTCATCGCATCAAAGCCGCAGAAAGGAGACCATAAGGTACGGCTGAGGAAAAAAACCTGAAGGGAGAAAAAACCTGCCTTCACAGGACGAGTATATGCTAAGCTATTAAATTTTTTCTAAACTATTTGTTTCCTGGCGTGATCATGTTTATTGATTCATACACATCGCTTAATAAGAACACATGTGTACTTTCTTCCTATCACTTACTATTTTTAGGCATAGTAACTAACAAATACGAGTAAAACATTAAAAATAAACGTCTTATGTATAGAGTGCTTTATTTAATTACCAATAATTTGTGTGAAAACAACGACAAAAATATAATAATATAATTGGACACATTAAAATGTAATTAATTAAAAACTTTAAATATAAAAAATATTAACCATTTTTATTCATTGTCTTCACAAAGTTCTTCATTAAGCCGAGTTTAGTATCTAGGGGAGGTAAAACACCGTATCTGACTTCTATTTTGAGGCAAAAGATGAGGCATGTGTCCGGTGTCAGGCATTGGTTTCATTACAGAATTCACAGTAGGATATTCGTTGTTATGCATGAAATTCTTCCAAAATGCACTTACATCAGTCATGCAAAAGTGGCATTAATTTTGGTTATTATTAGATTCGCGCCACAGTGTTGTTATTGCAAATGGCATTTACTACTATGGACTAACATGGACAAAACCTATCGGTGTACCTCAGAAGCAAGACGTGATGGAACCAAAAGACATCTACCGTCAGCATACTCTAACAGAAAGAAATAATAGCAATCACTTTTCCAGGTACCAAAATCGTGTCAAGCAGAGTTGGTAATTAATCAGCAACTTCTGGGCAGGCGTCTGTTCTACGTACTTGTTTCTGTAGTGACGTATATGAAAGCCAAATAGTTAACCACAGTCACGCTTAGAAACACTCAGATTGTGTTGTTTCTCGGGAAGGAAATGCAGCCAAGAATGCATCTTCTAAGTTACATTCAGTCTATTTCTCTTTTCAGATTTAAATCATTCTTATGGCGAGATGACGAAAAGGGTTTATAAATGAAGCTGACGATTGATTGATTGATTCGTGTTTCCGGGCGCGTCAACTACTTAGGTCATTAGTCCCGTAAGTGTAGTGCGTGTTTTCTCTCCTGCGGTGGCGATCTTTTTTCCCGCTGGATGGCGAGATCTGGCGCCGATCTACCGTGACTAGCGGAGTTTTCCCCTACCAGGTATCTCCCACCAGCAGGGCACCGCCCCAGCCGGGACAAGCTGTAAGCTCCCGACCGGTCTCCCGGCATGTGTGGAAGTGTAGTGCATGTTAGTGTAGGTGTGTGTGTAAGAGGAGAGGATAGGACAAGGAAGAGGAAGGAAAGATCGCGCGCGGTCCGTGGCCCGTTTGTTAGGGTACTGCTCCGGCATTCGCCTGGTGTTGATCGGAGAAATCACGGAAAACTCAGAAAACGATCAGAGCAGCCGGCCGCTAGAATTCTCCTTAAGACAGCGTCTGAATTCGACCTTGATGACAAGCTAGTGTCGAAAATCCTGCGGCCGTCGGGACCCGAACCTAGGACCTCCCGGTCACAAGGACTGCAGTGACATCAGGTGGATGCACTGAGCCATCTCTCCTGGTGCCAGGTTCGATTCTCGGCCGGGTAAATCATAACTGTGCGCTTTCCTTACAATGACCCAGTATCTGTTACTGTATGGGCGCTGAGAAAATCCACCCTAAGGGAATGAAGACCTGTATATACGGTGGAGGCATGTGTTCGTGCTAACCACACGAATCACTTACCCCATGGCCGAGAGGCTTGGTCACCGCAGGTCGGCCAAAGCCCGTAGCGGGCTGTCGAGCCATACGACAGAAAAGGGTGGGATTTGATCACATTTGAGGTTGTGACACTACAGTGGGTGTGCCTAAATCCCAGAAGCAAACTTTTGCATTAGCGAACATATTGTATAGTATTTTCGGTACATTAAATTTCCCTGAAATACTGCAAGGCGCTTAGAGACCTAATTTTCTAAAAACAAAATCAGATCCAAGAAAAAAAGGATGGAAAGAATACGGTATAAAGGAGGTGAGCCGGGTGAATCAACGTGCGGCAAAGAGCAAAATGGGAGTGGTGAGGATTCGGTGAAATTCCGAGAAGCGCTGAGAGAGGAAAGAACAGAGGACAGAAACAGGTACAGAATAGAAGCATGATTGGGTGCATTGAGGGGAGCTACACGGAGAGATATTATGTAAGCGAACCGAGCCCAGTTGGATGGTATGGGTGACAGGATTTGGGCAGTCATTATGAGGGGCACCATTCCACGAGCGTGCCAAGAGGACAGACAGCTTGATATAGAAAGGTCTACTCATTGAAAGTTAGAAATAATTCATTCCGTTTCTAATCATTTACAATACTGAGCATAGTAGTGTACTAACGTCCCGTGTGATTGCGAGAGGCATTTTTCGTCGTTTCCTCCCCGCAGTCGTCACTCCCTGGCGAGTGGGGAGAGTGGGAGGGGAGGCGGAGGGGTCGCTCGCCGGCGCTTCTCCCCCGCGCCACTCTCCCCAATTGGCCGCGTCGCGTCGCCCTCAATTGCGCAATTAGCCGCCGCGGACGCTGCCCAGCTCCTCCTGCTCCCGTCTGGCCACCGCCCCCGGCTGCCCTCTGCCCCGCCCCCGGTCCCACCCCTGTCCCTGGTCCCGTCCCCGGTTCCGCTCCCTGGCCCCGCCTCCTTGCTTCGTCCTCCTGCCCCGCCCCCTTGCTCCGCCCCCTTGCCCCCTCCCCTTGCCCCGCCCCCTTGCCCGTCTCCTTGACCGTCACCGTGCCCGACACACTTGCCCTGTCCCCTTGCCCTTCCCCCTTGCCACTCCCCCTTGCCCCTTCCCATTGCCCCACCCCCAGCCTTGTCAAGGACTGCGCCCCCGGCCCACCTTCGGTACGGCCCTCGGGCAAGGCCCCGGCCCCCTCCTCAGCCCTGCCCCCAACCCAGTCTACAGCCACGACTCGGTCCTGCCACATCTCCTTCCTCCGTCCCACGGTCCCGTCACCCAGTCTTTTCTGTGGTGGCGCCCCCCAGCCCCGCCCACCGGCCCCGCCCAGCACCCCGTCCAACCAGTGCCGCCCACCAGCCCTGCCCACCCGCTCGGTCCCGCAATTCCTCCCACTGCCCCATCCCCGCCCACAAGCCCCGCCCACTGGCTCCGTCCCGTGGCTCCATCTCTCTGGCTCCGCCAACTAGCCACGACTCCCGACCGTCCACCACCTCCTGCATGTGCGATAATTACTTTGCCTCGTATTGGACAAAAATCACTTGACTGAAACAGCCAGGTATTTGGGCGTACCCAGCGGGAAAATCAATTTTTTTTAAGTGGGACACACGAAATTCTTATTTGGGCCCCATAATTTACCGCAACCCTATGGAACGCTCATAACGGGCGGAAAAAGGCTAATTTGCTCCAAGAGCGCCCAGCTGGGCGAAAGTTGAATGCTTATCGTCCGTGACAGGAAAAATGTGCTAACACTCTTATAAGACATTTACATGTTTGTCTGAAGATGATATGAATAAGCATACTGTATGCTTCGCGGAATATTGGGGTGAAAAGGTGTTGTACCCCCATAAAAATGAGGTTGGTGAGTGAAATCGGTATATGTCGTTCTAAGAAAAGTTGGAAATAAAGGCAATATCGAGTTATTAAAACATTTAATATTAATTTACTGTTACTTTTGAGACACATTTAGTTTTCTTTATTTTCGCGAAATCGTCCGATTCATACCTGTAGATCAGTGAAATAAGTGTTATTAACGCTTGAAAGGAATGGAAACAAATCAAGCATATCCTGCTTCTTCTGATTAACCTTCCTTTGCTGTGGTTGTAGAAGCGTGATATTTACGTTTTTGAAAATCTTAGTTCTTCCTCATTCACTGGTGGTTTGTATGCAATGATGATTACTGTGTAGAAACCAACGTCTTGATTTAAGATTTACTTGTACATAATTGCAAAAGACTTCTGTTTGACAAATGTAATCCATCTAATTTCCACCCAGTTACAGACACTGTTATGTCGCGCTGCGCATAACTTTGTATGTGGCGCGCTAGCATCTAGGCAGCGCGCCCTGGCGGGAGCCGGCGGCGGCAGCAACTGGCTGCAGCCACGGTTCGGCGGACTCGAGGCCATGAAGCGAGTCTCGCCGCCGGACGCCGGCCCTTTAAAAGGAGCCGGTCGGCACTCCGAGACGCAGTCGGCAGTTGGGAGTGAGCCCTGAAGGCACGATGGAGTGAACGAGCCGAGTCCGGAGAGTCAGCCGCCAAACGGAAGCCGTCATGGAGTAACGGCAAGCAGCAGCAGCATGGAGCGTCCAAAGGCAGACGCAGCACCCGGAGGGCATTGGTGATTGCCCGGGATGCAGGGAATAGGGCATTGGTGATTGCCCGGGGTATGAGAGACGGCAGTGGTGATTGCCCGTGAATGGCGTTAAGGCCGATTGTGATTGTAACATATGTATGAATAAACAATTGTTAATTGTGCGTGCAGTGTTTAATTTATGAACATAACAGACACCATTTTGTTAATTTTTATTCCTCCTTTGGTACAGACTTTTGAAGGTCTTTTAACACAAAGACCATTAAATTAATTTCTGTAAATAAAAAGGTGCGATATAATTATATTATTTTTGTGGTTCCTAATAAACAAATCTCGATCAACCTTTTTCTCATCATATCACTGCACACGTTATAAATATTTTTAAAATCACTCCTCACGAGGCTTGTTAAGAACCACGTACAGTAATCCCTCGACATCGCGGATTCGCTATTCGCGAGTTCGAATATTCGCGATTAGAGAAATGCTACCGGTTTTAAGATTTTGCAACTTCAACATTCGCGAGTGCGTCATTCAGTCGTACATTTTCTTTTTTAAGCGAGCACATTTCATTTCTTTTACCAGCGTCATTTGGGAACCGAACTGGGAAGTTGACAGACACCGGAGCTCAAAGTATCACGTTCTGCAAACATCTTAAAATTTAGAATGTCAATTCAGATTAATAGAAAAAAATATTGTAAAATAATCAATTCAGTTGCGCCAAGTTGGAGGTAAGGTTTTGGGCACACGAACAGAAAAGTCATTCCACTATCTGTGAAACTGTTATGGCAATGATTTCACTGAAGAGTAGCTTCGGGAAATAATCAGCAAAGAAACGCCCCTCGAATGTAATAATGAACAAACGGAAACGAAACTACGTCCTGAAGAGAAAAGAAGAAGCAGCAAACTCTTCCACATTGGATATTAGAATGAGGAGGGTGATGAACCAAATCCTGTATCCAATCACTTTCAACTTTGAAATAAGTTTCAAATATTATTTTATTTATTCTCTTTGGGATATTAATCGTGAATTCTGTTTGTACTAGTGCCTACTCAGTTCTACTGCAATAGTTTATCATTTCTTTTTTACACCAGTTTTTTGATATCCAGAAATTAACCCAAGTGTTTTTATTAAAAGATAGACTCAACATTCGCGGTTTGACATTCGCGATGCTTTTCAGGGACCTCCCCTCGCGAATTCTGAGGAATTACTGTAGTCAAACCACTCTCAAAGTAAATGAATAATGATTTTTCAATTGATAATTGTGTAATTTTATTGCGATGAGCTATGCTGTCCACAGAAAGAACTTAGGAGTACTATCACCATCAGAATAAATGTATAACACTTGTGCGGACCTGAAAATGGAGTTAACTCAATTTCTCAAAAAATGGGAGTTGGACCACTTAAAGTAAACGCCTCCATATACACTAAATATTTCATTAACATTATATAATTGCAATTGATATCGCTACCTCGAAACCATCACTTTCGTATTAGTGCACGTAATAGCGAGAGCGTCCGTAGATTAGTTACGCTAAGAGCTAAGAGGAAACCCAAAGTTAGAGAGAGTGATAAAACGTCTGAAGAAAAGCAACATCCCCCACGAGCAATGACGATGACAACGAGATGCAGTTCATCTAAAAAACATAGCTTTCACGATTCACCAGTTTATCCTAGAGATCGAAGATTTAATACCTTGTTTTATCTCCAATTCAATTCGAAAACACGTAAAATAAACGACAAAATATCAATGCTACCTGCACCTGAAATACACGTCAACTGGTGACATACCTTCGAA
>JAHLJT010008446.1:11358368-11369954 GCA_031308135.1 Acheta domesticus | reverse complement strand
GAGACCCTGCAAAACCAACCGTTAACATTAATAATACTTTTAAAAATGTACACGTACACACACACATTCATGCTTACACGTACATACATACACATACATACACTCATACACATACATGCACACATACACATACATACATACACATTCTTATATACGTCGGTCTTATATATGTCGGTCTTCGTTCAGCCTGAGTTTAGTTACTTGCGTTTCCGGCAAAACTCGAAAGCAAGAACGTCCCCTGTGGTTGTCCTGCGGAGACAGCCCGATCCACCAGAGGTGAAGAGACAGCCGCCCCCCCCCGTCTCGATCTCCTGAAATCGCGCCTCTCGCTGAGGAAACGAAGACGCCGCCTTCCATCCACCCACCCACGCGCCCCCAGGGGCTCGAGTATTTGCCTTCAATTATAACTAGTGTTCTGACACGCCTCCAAATTGGGAAGGCGGTTAAACACCGGGATGGTGTGGCAACATTTGTTCGCCAGGAGTCTGAAGAGAGGCCCCGCCGGGCGGGTGCCTCCGCCTGGGCCTGTGCCTGTTCCGGGCCGCCAGGGAAAAGTCGGGCCGGAGGACGCCGAGGTGCGGGTTCTGCCGCAGGCGGCGCCAGTGCTCGGCTCCTGCCTCCGCCATCGCCTTCGCTTAACGCCATCGCCTGCCCGTTGGAGTGCCCAACCCACAGTTTTCTTCTTCTTCTCATTTTTCTTATTCCCATTCTTCTTATTCCCATTTTTCCTATTCCCATTCTTTTTATTCCCATTCTTCCTATTCCCATTCGTCCTATTCCCATTCTTCCTATTCTCATTCTTCCTATTTTCATTCTTCTTATTCTCATTATTCCTATTCTCGTTATTCCTATTCCTATTCCTAATTATTATTATTATTATTATTATTATTATTATTATTATTATTATTATTATTAGCCTTCTCTTATTCAGTGTGCTCGCTACCCACTATGCGGCCCCGGGTTCGATTTCCGGTCGATGCAAGACTATAGTGTGCGTTTTCCTTCCAATGTCCCAGTATATGTTGCTCTGTGACGATGAGGAAATTAACTTGTCAGGTTGAGAAGACCGGAATACAGCGCGAGGATGTCTACGTGCTAATCACACGTATTACTCGTTCACTTTACATTTGCAGACGGAGCGCTGCGATCTGTTTACATGAGGTCACCGCCGACTGAATGAGAAACGCGCGTCTGCAGTATATACTGACCGTTTAATATGATATAGATGGCGGTGAGCAGCACACAGAACCCCGGCGGGGCAAGAACATGACCATTAAGCATTAGATAAGTGCAAAGAAGAAATATAAATATGGTACACGAATGTTGTGAATAGCGTGTAGTGTGATCGATTTGTGATGTGATCTATTTTATTGTATATTATCTTAATTATTTAAGAGCACGACTCCAGCTCACTGTCAGAAAGGCATAATTCGTCAGCTGTGTCCGTAGCGCTTGTGCTGCCTTCGGCTGATTGGTCAGATGCTGATTGTCATCGGGGCCATTCGTGTATTCTCGTTTGTGTGTTCGGGCCTTCACTTTCAAAACAACATTAGTTCCTAATTCTGCCGTCTGCAAATGTAAAGTGAACGAGTAATACCTCCATAACCCATGGCTGCGAGGCAAGGACGTCGTCGGTAGGCCTGAGCCCGTTCATGGACTGTCGCGACAACTACATACATACTATTATTATTCCTCTAATTCAAGTCTAGAGATGTTATGAGTCGGTTGATTATAAAGTCTACTCCAGGTTGCAATCACCTACCTAAGGGGCAGATCTAGGGACTGTCGGTGCCTCTACAATACTTTGCGCAAAATGTGGGCTGTTCCAAATAAAGCGATTTCTTGCACTTCCCAGTCTTTTGAATTAACTGGGAATTTCGACAAGTTCTTAAACGAATTTTGCGGAACAAATTCCAGAGCTCCGATTACTATCGAGACGACCTGTGCTTTCAGGCTCCACATTCGGCTGATCTCGATTTCCAAACTCTTGTATTTAAGACGTTTCTCTGCCACCTTGGTAACGATGTTTTAATCGCAAGGTACAGCAACATCGGCATGTAGACACGATGTTTCCTCCAAATCCGGATAACAATATCCGGTTTGTTTGGTGCTATCGTGCTATCCATTTGAATTTGTTGGTCGTACAATACTGTATAGAGTCAAACATATCATCGGTTTTGGTGAGTGTTCGTACCACTTGGTGCATGTGTTTGGAACTCCGAGGGCAGTACAGAACTGCCAGTGGAGGAAACTACACATCCTGTCGTGTATTTTCAAGTATTCGGTCTTTGCTAGAATTGGACAAGCTGACACGATATGATTAACGGTTTCTACTTATTCCTGGAAAATGCGAAATTTGTCATCTTGGGAAATTTTGAAAACCGCTTATCATAATGTCGTGTTTTCAACGCCTGATCTTCCGCAGCTATTAGAACTGCTTCTGACTCTAGCTTCATTCTTCCCATTTTAAGCCACATAAATGATTGATTTTTATTGATCTCCACCTTGTCCATTCTTTTTAGATGTTGTCCATGGAGTGGGTTGTCTCTTCACGAGTTCTTTAACATTTTTTGTCTCACATTTCATGTTTAGTAACATCAGAAGTTCAATGTCTGCGTTATTCGGCGTGTCTTCCATAGTTTTCTTTGCAAAGCTTCTTGCTGCACCTGCCTCTTTGAGGGTCATCTTTATGACTGATTACACTTTGCTATTGCAACTCGTGCATTGTGCCAGGAGGCTTCAATATATCTGAGGCCTCTTCCTCCTTCTTTACGTGACACAGAGTCTATGTACATCAGCTCGAGGATGGGCGACATAATGAATGGTTAGTAGTTTTCTGGTTTTTTCGATCCATGATTCGACTTCCTTTCTAAGTACAGTTCACTAGTCCGGAACTCTACTCGGCTGCAGGCACTGCCAAACTACCAATTGCAAATATTATTATTTTACTAATACATTAATATGACGCTGAACTGAAAGTACATCATTGTCGAGAAATTTACACATATTTGTCCTTGCTATTACCACTCTCTTCTGCGTAAATTTGTGTACGTTCACTTTCACCCCAGATGATTGAGGCTACCCATGATATTTCCAGGCATGACACAGGCGCTTCGGAGAAATGTTGGAATTTCAGCCATTTTTACTTTCACGCCTTACGAATACTTCGTAAGAAGAGAAAGTTATGTAATCGTGCGGCGGAAAACGGGGAATTTTCGCCAGAAAAACTCTTATAGCAGTGGTCTGGTGACAAAAATGTGGATAAAATCTGTTGCTAAATTTTGAAAAAAAAAATCCTCTATCTCGTGGTGTAGTCAAAATCCATAATTTGTTGCTTCTTCATACTGCAAAATCGATTGTCCGTCTGTCCGTCCGTCTGCAAAAACGTCCGTCTGTCCGTGTGTGGTCAACGCTAGCGCCTAAACCGTTCGGCCGATTTTCTTCAAAATTGATATTCCCCGATCGTTTTTACACGTCTCAAGGCCTCTTGAATTTGAAACAGATATTTTAGTATTTGAGGGTACTTTACATGACGCCCATTTGAGATTTTTTAAGTTAAAGAAAATGGCTCCAAATTTTTGATTATATTTTGTTGTTGAATAGTGCGAAGAACGTTGAAGGGAATGACGTAGGTATCATTATCATTGATAGGCCCAATTGTTCGAAAATTGCAAAAAACTCTTTAAAAACTGCAAAATTGAAGATAGAAATTTTTGCCTCAGACAAAATCGGTTGTAAACAATTCGCACTTTAAATAAGGTCATGTAGCATTTTTTGGAAAAACGAGTAGTTTTGCGTAAATTGCGATTCAAATTTACAAAAAAAAAGCTTTCTCAAAAACCGCTCCAAAGGCTCTAGCCGAATAAGATGGTCAAAAGTGCTCCCGCTAGAAATAGAAAAGTGAATCTTTCCTGAGGATTGTGACCACGAAAAACATTTTTTCATGGACTTTTAAATTGCTGCCCCCCTCACATCCTCCGTAATAACGAAGAACGTGTTTTTTGAACATTATTTTTTTCACTGACTCCCCCGCATGCATTTTCATGGAAAATAATGGGTTATTATGTAAAATTTACTGAATGTTTCAAAAATAATTTTTTAAAAATGTATTAGCCGAGAAATTCAATCATTTAAATGGATTTGAAAATTTTGGAATTTTTTTAAGAAAGTTATTCTACCGGGAGCACGAGAAAATTCTCAAATGTTGCCCTAGAAATCATCTATCTTCTGGAATTTTTTCAAAATTAAATGATTGGTGCGCCATGTCTAAAAAAATTAAAATACATATTTTCGTTCCATTCGGCGTATTTTCATGTACAGGTGAAACACAGGACAGGAACGGTTTTGAACTGCGTAGAACTGAGAGTGCAGTGGTGGGAGGTGGGCGTGTTGGGATTGTTCTGCTCTATAAAAGACGCCATTTCCTTTACTCAGTCCCTATGGAGCAATGGAACAAGCAACGTCGATTGTCTATGACAGAGAGGTAATGAGTCTATTTCACTCAATCCTTATCAAATAAACTATGGATAATTAGTTTTCGAATCCGAGGAAATCTTGGACCCAATAACCTCATATACTTGCAAGTAAGTACGAAATAAGACATAATAGGATGTAAAATGTTATTTTTTGCGTAAAATATTTTTTTGTGCAAATACACGTTACTGATAAATGTTAACAAAAATAAAATTACTTCCGTGTACTGAATATATGATAACATCATTCTTATAAGGGAGATGCGTACAAAAAAGGGTCTTGTAAAGAAAAACCAGTACTTCTCGAGTCTACAACGTTAAAAGATTTAATTTTAAAACAAAACCTCATCAGATCTTTTTTGTAGGAAAAATGTGTCTACTTTGATTTTGTGTAAGTTTTAATAGAATCCATAGTTATGGCGATATATGCAAAACAACTAGAAGAAGCACATTTAATCGGGTTCCCAACCGACTCACTGCCTCCCTTCAGAATTTTAAGGATAATGTGCTGTTGGTTCCAACAAATAATCATGGCAAGTTCAAAATTCCAGAATTTCTTTCCTTCGATCACTGGTTATTGGTCTAATTGGACACGGCTAAAAGCACACATTGGCCATTCAAACCGAAAATCACAAAAAACTGACATTGGCTCTACTTGCACGAAGCCACATATATAATTTGATAATAATAAATTAATACGTACTATTACATACGTATTTATTTTTCTACATAACTTTTTTTGCATACCAATTTATTTTCCATATTCCTATTAAAATAGGGATATATGAACCGGAAGATGTGCTCTCGATCTTGAAATGAAGCGTAACTAAAAACTCCCTAATTTAATATTAAAAATTTAATTTGAAAAATTA
Source organism: Acheta domesticus (assembly GCA_031308135.1). Taxonomy (NCBI): domain Eukaryota; kingdom Metazoa; phylum Arthropoda; class Insecta; order Orthoptera; family Gryllidae; genus Acheta; species Acheta domesticus. The sequence continues at coordinate 11,364,610 of JAHLJT010008446.1, read as the reverse complement.
TTGTTCTCAGATTATTCAAATATAAAATATCAGATAAAATGAAGAGTGGAAATTTTTGAACTGCCTTTCGTTTTATAATTCAGAAGCAAATTGATAGTTCTATAACAACAATTTATTTATTGGCTTTACCTTCAGATACATTACAGGATACAATTATGCAAATAATCAACAATACGTCAATTCAATAAGAATACATTTATTCAAAAGCACAAAAACTTATTTACAAAAAAACTTAAAACTATTAAGCCATTTTTAAACATATTTATTTTACACTAATATTAATAAACTGTTTTAAAAATATTAAATTTAATTAATCAAATCTATATATCACATTTTATTTTAATTATCAAGTTGACAATACCTTAATGAAAGAGTACATTATTTTCGTCCTTAAAACATAAAATAGGGATAAAAACCATCTTGGCCGATATATCAGATGAACGTGTCATACTTCCCATCACCTACATGAATGATACGTTCTACTGGTTTAATAATTCCTTTACATTATACAATAAAAATACAAATAGTCTAAAATGTAGGAAAATCGAAAATTATCCCTAGAACTCTAAGCAGCAAACCCGACTTGACTTTCTTAATTTTCAATTCGATTTATTTTGGACCCATCCTTGAAAAGAAGATCAATTTTACAATTTACTTAATAAGTTCATTGCTAGAGACAACAAGACAATAACGCTTCAGATGGTGAACTGCATTTACGCTAATACTTGTACATGTTTCAGAGTGTTTTGCGTCTATCTCATCAGATTCATCAGTGGAGTTAAAATGAATTCCTAACAAAACTACGTATGTATGTCGTCTGTGAAGATCAACTGTTGATTGTGACCTCCCAAAATTGTTGACATTGAGTTCAGTTTTTTTTAATCATTTTCGCCTTCTGGAAAATATAAAGCGAGCATTACGGGTAAGCAACAATCGGGAATGCAGAGTAGCGAATATATTTTTAAAAAATTAACCCATATTGTTATGTGAAATCTTGCAGACAGTAAGTCCAGGTCCTGGCCCTCAGTATATTACTGAAGTTTGCAATCATCTAGCATAAGAATTGAAGTCGGAGTGGTGTTAAAAAGTATGAGATTTGTTATTGTTCACTCATTCATATTCTCATTTACTCAAGACGTTAAAATGAAAATGCCTAAACTTTGCTAATGAGATTTTAAACTGAAATGTGGCTCCATGTTCATCAATTGGTGCAAAAACATGTTTCTTATCTAATAATTTGTTTCTAATAGCCAAAGACTGTTAATGAAGGAGAACTAATATCTGACTTGTTCTGTGTTGTCATTTACAAAGAAGAATAAAGAGTAATTCATTTATGATATGGATAGAAAAATTATATAATAAACGCTCATTGTCATTTATTTATTTATACATATGATCCATTAAAAGCATAAAGTATGTACGCGATGTTTTTATCCCCGATTTTCGATAAACATTAAGGCTAAATTGCGTTTTTCACGAAATTAAAAAAACACAATAGAGATAATGCGAAATCTCTACTGATTGAACAGACCTGTAAGCAGTGAAATAACTTCATGAATGCAAATTGACCTTCATTTAAATGTCTTCCCATAGTACGGCAACTGCGTGTTCAACCGCAGCAGTGTGCAAAAATACTGTCCATTTTCATGCATATTCGCCGCAGCCGCACCCAAATATGACGTTTGACTTTCTGCGCACTTGTTCTTTCACGTCGCCCTACAGAAAGAAACGCAGCCGTGTGTTAAATCTGGAGATCTCTTGAGACAGTTAAGGTCAAGCGCGGAATATTTCAAAAGCAGATTTTGCCTCCTTTCTTAGCCCAGAGCAGTGAGCTCTGACGTATTCGGGCAAAAGTTCAAGTCCACTTTCGTATATTCATGGGTAGGCTTTGAGCTTCAAACTGGCTGAGTTAGCATAGAGACAGCATTGTCGCTGTCTCTGCAGGGTCTCTGCACGTCCTAGGGTTCGTGTCCCGGCGGTGGAGAATTTCCGAGACTAGCTAGATGCTAGGTTGTGATTGATAACTAGATAGGAAGCTACTGATAGATGTATAGCTAGGTAGTATTCAGGCGCTTCTGGAGAATTCTAGCGGCCGACTGCTCTGACCTGTAGTTTTCCGTGTTTTTTTCCGGTCAATATCAGCTGGATACCGGGGTATTGTCCTAACAAGTGGGCTACGGACCGCGCGGGATCTTTTCTTCTTCTTCTTCCCTGTCCTTACTGACACACATATACATACACGACCAAACTGCACATGTTTATTTATTTACGTCAAAAACAGTTAAAAACTGCATGTGACGAGCTATGGGGAGAAGTGAATTTTTTGCACGTTTTCATAATTCTGTGGTCTCTATCCTAAATCATATTCTAGTCGAATTTTGAATACAGAAAAGAGAGGTTTTTTTTCGAGTTTTGTTGACAAAATTTTCGCTCCTATATAATAAAATATATTTTCAAAGGTAAATTAGCTATAAATTCCTGCCCTGAACCCTCATGTTCTTCATGAAAGAATAATAATAAAATGTTGGGAGACCAGTCAGGATTTTAGATATTTTCCCGGGTGGCGCGGTGCCCCACTAACGGTGACAGAGAGGAAATCGCTGTTAAGTGAAGGTCAACGCTAGATCTCACCATCAAACTGGAGAAGGAACACCGGATTTTCTCGGCTGAAACACTCACTACACTAAAGGAATAATAACAACAGTTGAGTTTTCGAGCAATTTTAATCAATATTTCGTGTCTTCAACGTTTGACGCAAAGTTCTTCTCCTGCCATTTCACCACAAAAAATAAAATTAAGTTCAGTAGAATGTTCAAATATCAATTGTAGATGAATTGGAAACATGAATACTGAAATAGTTTGGTCGTGTGAAAAGGTTTGATTGGGGGAGATGGCCCAAAAAAGTTTGTGAGTGGTTTCCATTAGACAGAAGAGAAAGAGGTAAATCCAGCGAGGAATGGGAATATCAGGTTTTAAAGATATGCAAAGAAGAAAGTCCAGAAGAGAATGACTGGAATTATAGAGGGGTATGGAAATTGGGATGCGGGAGACGTCTGCAAGAGCTGTAAAATACTCCCAAGAAGAGAAGAAAGAAAGACTACACTACATCGATTTGCTAAAACCATACGTTCTGATATCTACGAGAAATGTTGATCCTGACTAATGAAGATTACGTATTCACCGAAGTTTACTTTTCAATAGAAATACATTTTAAAAGTGCGATTACATGAGGAGTCCAAGTCTTCTTTCATGAAGTTGGAAAATAAACTCGCATATTATACTTGAGACCCTAGTATATGACTCTTGAAACTCCGAACTCCTGGGTTCCGACGTCTGGCCTGAAAGTTATCTTTTGAGCGCGAGTAGGTTTTTGGCAAACAGCTGAAACATGCAGATTCATGAATCGTGGGATGAATTCGCTGTTTATATCTCGATCTCACGAAAACTCATGTACTGACCGATTTCGTTTAGTGGTATGTTTTTACTATTGTTTTCTCAGAATAAAGCCCAAGAGTGTTAGAATAGAAATTTAGAATTATTTCAGCGACCTACATTCTATTGTGAGATATCCATTACCTAATTTCTTTTTCATAGAAACCAGTTGGCACAGCTATTATTTTATAATGTTTTAGGAGGGTAGTTCATATATTTCCTGAAAATGTAAAAAATAACGATGGAACAGAAAAGATAACCTCTATTTTTAAATTTACTTGTAATATTTTTGGATAAACTATTATAACTTTTATAATCAATAGTAGATGAAATGTAAATAAATTCGGATTAAGTGTGTAGTGATTCGAATTATGGATCGAAAACTTTCGTGAACACCTCTGCGTCAGAAAGGCAACAGTTTGCATAGTAAACGATCAACATTTTGGCCCTTCGTGCCTGTGAACAAACAATGATTCCTTCCACTACAGGTTGTTTCTAACAAAAGCGGAGCTTTCAAAAACAATTTAGTTTTTGAAGTCACTATAATGTTTCGTCGCTTTGTTCTAAAACTGTATATAGACATGGCTTGTATTACATATCGTCATATACTTTTGTAAAATATTTCCAACTAGAGCAAGAGTGGAAATGTTTTTCAAACAAGACATTTTATGAAATACATTTTTTCTTACATTTTCTTTGCATTTTAGTACTGCACGTCATTGACAATAAAGCAAAACTCTTTACTTCATAAGTCTACACTTGTCATTTTCAACATGAAATTTTGGTATCAAGAAGAGCAGTTCGCTGTTTTAACCCGCAGCATTATTTTATGTGACCATTGGGAAACATAATACCGATTTTTGAGTGAAGAATTGTAAATGCAATCCTTCCTCAACCAGGTATTGAACAAGATATGTGCGCCTAGTGCAATGTTTCTTTACTATATCGTTGCTGTGAATTGTTTAAAAATATGTTAACATTGACTCATTCCCGATTTTTCCAGCTCGTTTCCATATCCAGAGCACTACCATATTGAATCGGTTATTTTTAAAGCCAGGAATTGTAAACTTGTGGAAAAACAAGAGAAACCTAATAATTAAATACATAATCAAATTTTCTCTTCTTTTATTAACTTTTTACAATTCTTGATTGAGAATTCTTGATTGAGAATCATGATTACAAATCTTGATTGAGAATGCCATGGAGTCATGTAATTTACTTGTATCAATAGTATAATATTGCTGGACTTATTTGAAAATTATGACTTTCGACATTTGAAAACTAATCAGGATTTTTTCCTACACATGTAAGTAAATACACATTTATTGGTTCAGTTTGTAATTTGTCACATTTATTACAATATTATACATGGAATGACAGTGTATATCTACATCAAACATAATTCATATGACAGAAACAGTTGTTGGAAATATGAGTTTAAATGATAGTCCATAGGAACATTTCCGTATTGAACATCCCTTTTAACCAATCAGTCTGTGATATCCCAGTCATACATCCTGTATACATACATACACAGTCATTAATACCCCGAAAATCAGTGACTTAGGTGGTTTTAAAAAACAACCGAAACAAGTGAAACGCTCTCTAAATTGAAAGGACTGCAGCGTCGGTTTGTTTGGCTCCTCCAGCTACGTGCGTCATCATCATGGCAGCGTCCAGCTACCTGCGTCATCGTTTTCTGCTTTAACTGCGGTTCCATGCGCTTCCAGGGACAGTTCTCCTCCTTACAAACCTCCCACGAGAAGAGAACACTTTGGAACAGTTGTATGTTCATCCTATTCCTCCTCCTCTTCTTCATTTTCTCTGCCATTACCTCCTTTGGTCTTCGTTTCTTCACTCCCTCTTCCCTTCCTTTTTTCCGCCTCCTCCGTATTCTTCTTCGCCTCCTACGCCTCTCGCTTATCATCTTTCCTCTGTCTCTTCCTCCGCCTCCTCTCCCTTTACTACCTCGCCCGCTTCCACCTTTGCTTCTTCCCCCCCACCCTGCTCCTGCCGCCCTCCTCGGCGCCCGCCCGAATATTAAGTTGGCTCCCGGTGTTTGCCCCTGGGCCAACAGGAATTACAAGTTCTTAAGGGTGGCCTACGCGGTGCCTGTCGTCGCCGTGACAGCGTGTGTATCTTGGAGGAGTCCCCCGTGCTGACACCTGCGTCGGCGCCCCGCCCCCTTCAACCCCCACGAATCTCCCACGCCCCTTTGCCGACTTTACGCCGGCATCTCACTTCTCCTCGTTTGTTGGAAAGTGGGTCGCCGCACAGCAGGTGATGCGGAAACGTTGGTGAAGGGGAAAAAGTAAAAGACCAGAAAAGGTTTAAAATGTTGATGTCGTTCATAAGCTGCAACACTGGCAGAGCTCCGAAAGTGACGTTTTAATATAAATGTATTTAACGTTTTCGATGGAGCTGGAATTTAGAAATCACCCGCCTCATCAATGATGAATTTTGAGGGAAGCATTACTAAAGGGCTCCGCACGAGTTGTTCAAAATTACATAGAATTACAAAAACCTTTTTGACACGTCTTTCAGGTACAATAACTGTTTCTATATATTTAAAGAATTACACAAAGATTACAGAAATGACTTCTGTTTTCCAAAATCACATCAGGTTTAAAAAAATCATTTTAAAATCTTTATAATATTCTTTTACATGAAAATCTTCAAACAACATTTGACCATAAAAATAAAATAAAGAACATAATCAAATACGTTTGGAATTATATTTATTTGTTCATAACAGAGTTAGAAGCGAAAATATTCTAACTGATAAATTTCAAAGAAAATGCGTAAAAATC
>JAHLJT010008446.1:11282799-11357368 GCA_031308135.1 Acheta domesticus | reverse complement strand
CCTAGAGGGGCATCCACGTTGGCCTAGCAGTGCCATCCTTTGTGTTCTGGTCAGTATTCCTCCACACCTAGTCGGTGTAGAGTTGTCAAACGACGTAGAAACTGCAAGCAAGTGCTGATATTCCACGTCGACGACAAATGGGGCACTATCAACATCTGAGTGCGCGCTTCTACGACAGCGATGCGTGTGTGGAAACCAGTGGATAGAGGAGGGTCGTACACAGCGGCGAGCGGGTATAGGACCAGACAATGTAACCCATAACAACATGACCGCCATCTTGTCCGCATGGCCGTAAGCGACAGAACTGCGTCGTCCACAGCGATGGCTCGACTTTGGAGCGCTGCAACGGGTGTGGTCTCCGTACGAGGGGGTCTGCGTCGACGTCATGTCTGCGTCGACGGTTCGACGCCGTCTGCTCAGGGCTGGACTCGTGGCACCCGTACCACTGCGTCGGATTCCGTTGTCCAGAAACCACCAATGCCTCAGTCAGCAATGGGCACGTGAACATGTTCACTGGTGTGCTGAGTGACAAAATGTGGTACTTTCAGGCGAGTCCCGCTTCAATTTGTGGTACAGCGATGACTGCATACATGTTCCAGGCGAGCGTGGGGATACCAATCTAGCAGCCTGTATTGTTCCGCGCCATAGCCATAGCAAACGCCAAGTGTGATGGTTTGGGGCGCCATTGGCTACAATGTGCGATCTCGCCTCATACGTATTGAGTGCAATCTGAACAGTAACCGCTACATCAGGGAGGGTTTAGGGCCCGAGGTGCTGCTCTCCTGCAAGCATGTGGCGAGGAATGTGCAAGGCTTTCTGCGAAGGACGACAGGTTCCGGACGACTGCTTCCCTTGCCCGCTCATTCGCGTGACATGTCGCCCCAACGAACATGTCTGAGATACGATCGGTCGGCAAGTTGTTCGTTCTGGTCCTCCCGCAGCCACTGTCGATGCTTTGTGGTCATGTATAGAATCCGCGTGGCAGTGTGTTCCCCAGCAGCATATCCAGGCTCCCTTTGAATCAATTCCACTACGTTTAGAGTTTCTGTTCTGATGGCAGTGGCAATGCATGGCGGTTTCACCCCGTACTAAATTCTCAAGGTAAAAATGCAGGCATAGTTCTGTAATTCCAATGATTTTATATTGTGTTATTTGTAATCTGCGGTATGAATTTCACTGCAACAGTATGTCTCCTCCTTGATGTTGCAATTTTCACAAACCTCAAAGTATTTAAATATCATATCAAATCAAGTTCATTTTGTTTCAAAGGTTCGGGTTTAACTTTGAATGGCGAAGAATGCAATACGACGAGGTTCGAAGAAACTTCCCGAACGGGAACGTCAATGCAATATGGTGCAGCTCTTGTAATAGACTAAAAATCAGGATAAACCATTCCTTGTTTTTTCTTTGTAATTAGTCTTTTTACTTTACAAGTACACAAATGCCGATCCCCTGTGGCCGAGATCGCTAGGTCAGTAGTGTCGTAGCGATCTCGGATCGAAGGATCTAGGGTTCGAGTCCCGCCTCGCGCATGGTTGAATTTGTGTTTGTCCTTTCACACCCTATCATCGCCATATCATGTCATCTTCACAGTTACTATAACGTTAAACGCAATAGGGGTCGCTAATGACCTAGCTGTTGATCGACCATACATAACCCGAAAAAAAATATTATTCTCAAGAGAGTCTTTTGTAGCGTCGCGAGGTGGCGCACGTGCCGTTTCGCTGGAAAGCCCGGCCTTAAGCCGGATGGGGGTGGAATGCGGCGGCGCCTCGCCGGCGCGCGCCGGGCAGGAAATCCCAGCCTCAAAATAACCGGGACAACTGGGCGTGCCTGAGTGCGAGTCCATTGATGACGGCTGCTCTCTGCTGAGGGCTGGCTTGCGAGCCGAATGACGCCCGCCGCTGGTAGAGTGGGGGACGAGCCGTGGGGTATTTATTGCGGCGCCGACATGCGCTCGGGGGATACGCTAGTGAGTCGAAAGACGTGAGGTATCTCCGTGCAACCTTGCACGTTTTGGCATCCGGCCATGTAACATCTAGTTACGGGGACTAATGTCCGACAGCTCGCACTTCGCGCAGCTTCTCATGCTCTCGAGCAGAGGCACTGGGCTCAGCCTAGGGACGGTCGCGGGGTTTCGCGGCTTAGAGAATAGAAAGGTTGCCTAAGGTTTCAATTTTGTAACATTATCTTGTAATTTATTATTGTAAATATACTGTACATACTATTCAGAATCTGTCGTCTGTGCTTTTCATGTCCAGTACGCCACACTTTATTCGAAAACAACTTATTTTAACTGAAGTAGTTACACGGTAACTTCCAATTGAATATGAAAGAAAGAACAATCTTGATGAACATTTTATTAGCCAAATTTACTAATTACTTATCATTTTTAACAAAAAAATGCCGCGGTTTTAGGTGTGTCACTTTCCTCTGCTCCAACGATTTGTCACCACGGAACCATTCCAGATTCCTTTGAGACCTCTGATACGCATCATTGGCCAGAGCGCGCTGCCCCATACTCTGGCTTGGGATGTGAAAAGGGTGGGGGTGGGCGTGGCTTCATTTCACGGCGGGGAAATTCAGTTTTCCGATGCCGTGCGTCGACGTTGGCGCTTTATCTGACTCGTCCTTGCAGGGCCCTCGGGGCGCATTCTGCTCGCTCAGATGAGCGGCTTCTCACTCGCCTGTGCTAAATGAAGGTGAAATGGATTTAATCAATTCCTGTTCCCCTTACACCATTTCAGTGACCTACAGCCATTCACCTTCACGTTTCTCTTCACCTTTGTCTCATTCAATATAACATAAGTAGTGCGTTCATTTGTTTACAAAGGTGTGATTTGTTACAAAATATTTAAGCCATTAAGAGCAGAAGTGGTGCAAGTCAAAAAACATCCTTTTCGGAAAATGACGTGTAAACGAAAATCGCTGTAAATTTATAATGCTTAGAAATAAATGACCTAAAGTGTTGTGAACGTCTTAAGGAGATAACAACATATTTTGGACTGAAATATTGCTTATTAATTAAGTAATTAACTATTTTGTTGACTTGCACCACTTTTGCACACACTGTTTTTGAAAACTATGACTTACGTTCAATGCACAATTACGTTTTGGAATGCACAATTTTCATTTCAGATATTCATGGAATGGAATATTAGGGCTTTGTCACGATTTTCGACCAAGTGAGGGCAATTTTGAAATTGTGATTTTGAATAGTGCACCATCACTAAAAGCGAATAAATGTTTTCCCCCGGAGATGCTTCTTCTGTGATGGGTGCAGATAACAAAAAAGCTATTTCATGGGAGCACCAGGAAGCTGTTGTTTCGTCCTACCTGACACTCTACAATTGCATGCACTTATTCGCTACTTCTGCATTGTTCTAGCCTCTAGCTAAGAAATACTGAAGTTTGACTAACACCATTTCTGCCCGTGATTGAACAATGTTCAAACCGTATACCAGTGTATCTAACTCAAATCTTCCCAAATTTGACTTACATAACTTTTGCCCTTTTATTTAGCTAATTATTACGAAGAAAATAATCTAATTGTTTTAATCAATTCATTTAGTTATTTCTTTCTAAAAATATGTAAAACGTATTTCGTGTTTCAGCCTATTATTATATACATTTTTTAATTAATGTATTTTTCGCGGGTATAATATGTAGGCATAATAAGCTGAAGATGTGCATATTTCCAAGATTTATGAATCATTTTCCATTTTATGACTCATTTACAAAACTTATTCATAACAATTGATCACATCCTTCAACAAAAAATCCTCGTATATTTACTTGCTCTCACACTTCGTATAAAGAACGTCATGTAGTGCTGAAGAAAGAAATTTCCCATATTTTGACACCAAAAGCACGTTTTCTGGATCTTTAAAACCTAAAAGGTTATTTTCATACTTGCGTCATTCCATATGAAATGGAAGAATATCTGACATTACATCTCAGAATTTCAAAATATTTTGCCATTTTACCTTCATCAATCAGGTACAATATTTTTGCAGGCGAGGAATTTCATTTATATTCAGGGATTTGAAACTATTTCCTTTTGTTTCGCAATTAAATATGTTTATCATGTCCCACAAATCTAATACATAAACCTCCTTGCTGGTACTAGAGAAATTAAATACGACAGTATTTATGCAAATCATATTCTCAAGAAACAATTCAACTCAAATGCAACCAACGAGGAAACTAATAAAAAACCATGTCTAATGAGTTGGCCTTTATTAACACTTTGCTCCTGTTACAAGAAAACAATAAACGCATACATTCAGTATGGAAATTGTATCGTTTATTAATATTGTTACGATTAATTGATATATATTATTACGCATGCTCCGATATCAGAGAGGCCTACATAGAAGGCTTTTCGCAGAACATCATATGTAAATTTTATTGGAGTGTATCCTGTTATTGAAAAACGTTTATCATCGTGTGTGTTGCGGAGGCGTCCAGTTATTTTTTTAGTCCATCCCGGGCGCGGCGGTGGCGGCGGGGGCGGCGGCAGCTGCGACGCGCTATGTTATGTATCCGCTACTTGGCTGTCCCAATATTTCCATTATTGGTTATCTGATTTACCGCCCACGCCGCCGCGGAGCAGACCGAGGCGAAGGCTGCGCCGTCTGCCTCATTGGAAATTGATTCCCCCCCTCCCCCTCCACGTTCAGGCCACCTTCCGCCCCCGGCCGCCGCGGGTCCGACCACGCGCAGGAGCCTTATGGCAGCGGAGCCGCGGAGTCTTCCGTGAGCCGGGGCCCTTCGTGTGAAGCTTAGAATGTGGGGTCTTTAGACCGTTTAACTCAGTAGTGTTGAGGTTTTCTACTGGTGGCAGTGGCACGCGTCGTGGCACCGTAGTATGGCACGAGCTTCTCTGCGCAACTAGCGTCGGGTAAGGGAACTATTGCGAGTAGTAGAAACCCCGCCGTTTTACATTAGGGATGGCGTTGTCTCTGGTGGCGGGGTGATGAACCGCGTGGAGGGGCGATTTCGTCGTGGCACTCGTGCCACGGACTCCCGCTCTTGGCAACGACTTTGAAAACACTGCTTATGGCAGTGGAGCCGCGGAGTCTTCCGTGAGGCCACCGGGGCCCTTCGTGTGAAGCTGAGAATGTGCGGTCTTTAGACCGTTTAACTGTTTGAGCGTTAGACTATTAGGCCGTGAGACAGCCTCTGGAGCATTACGACCTGGCCACGTTAGGGCAGTGTTTTCAATCTCAATGCCACGAGTGGGAGCCCATGGCACGAGTGGCACGACGAAATCGCCCCTCACAGTTCATAACCCCGCCGTAAGAATCAACGCTATCACCATTGTAAAACGGCGGGGTTACTAATAGTTTCCTGTCGCTACTTGTGCAGAGAAACTCGTGGCATACTACTATGCTACGAATCGTGCCACAGTCACCAGTAGATCTTGACTTCAAAATGGAGCGATACATGATCAAATTGAAGTGAATGTAAAAGTTACATACTCATTCTCGTGATACGAGCAGAGGCTTTAAATAACTGATGCGTTAATTACAAACTACACTACTGTTTGTGAAAATTGCTACACCAAGGAGCAGACATTCTATTACAATCAAATTTATTCCACAGATTAGGAATATCACGATATGAAAATGGTTAGCATTACAGAACTGTACTTGCATTTTGACCTTGAGTGTTTTGTGTGGTGTGAAGCCACCGTGCGCTGTCATCACAAATTCTAGACGTTATTGAATGGATTCAAAGAGAGCCTGGATATGCTGCTGGGGAACACACTGCTACGCGGTTTTCTATGTGTGACCACAAAGCATCGACAGTGGCTGCAGGAGGAAAACGAACAAGTTGCCGACCGATCATAACTCAGACATGTTCGAAGGGCGACATGTCAGGGGAACGTGCAGGCCAAGGATGTAGTAGTACCATTCGTTCTTCGCGGAAAGCCTGCACATTCCTCGCCACATGTGGTCAGGCATTGTCCTGCCGAAATATGGCATGTGCAGCTGCTTGCAGAAGGGGCAGTACCTCGGGCTCTAAAACCTTCATGCTGCAGCAGATCCTGTTCAGATTCCACTCTCATACATATGAGGCGAGATCGCACATTGTAGCCAATGGTGCCCAAACCATCACACTTGGCGTTTGTCCGACATGGTGCGGAACAATGCAGACTGGCAGATTGCGAGCACTACGGTAGCGTCCAACACGTACGTGACCATCGCTGTAGTACAAATTGAAGCGGCATGCCACCAGTCCAGTTCTAAGCGGACGGCGTCGGACCGTCGATGTATAAATGACCACACCCGCTGCAGTGCTCTAAAGTCGAGCCAACTCTGTAGACGACCCCGTTCTGTCGATTACGGCTATGCGGAAGAAATGGGGGTCATCTCGATTTGTGGTCATATTGTGTGGTCGAGTTCCTGCTCGTCGCTTTGTACGACCCCCCCTGTATCCACTGGTCCAACACATGCATCACTATCGTAGCAGCGCGCCCCCGTTCGAGCCGCAATGGTACGGTTTGAGAAGCCCGCTTCCCAGACACCGATCATTCTGCCCCGTTCAAACCCACACAGATGCTACACTGCGCCCTTTAGTGTCCACGAGGTATACTGGCACGTGCTTCCACGTTTGCACGTCGTTTGACGGCTCTACACCGATTGAACACTGACACGTAACACTGACCTCACCTGTCACACAAAGGGACTTCGCGGGGACCGATATTTCTGTCGCGTTCGATCTCACCCAGATGCTGATAATGCGCCCTCTGGCGTCGACGAGGCATACCGACACTTTCTTGCACGTTTCCATGATATTCCATGTTTCCACGACGTCTTAGATCGTCTCTACACTGACTGAGTGAGGCGTAACACTGACCGGACCTGTCACACAAAGGAAGGCGCTGCTAGGCCAACGTGCACGTCATCTCTAGGAAAATTTAATCACTTATTTTGGATACACTACTCTACACATCCGCCAATTTTAAAGCGATTCCGACCATGCCTTCTGGGTATTGCAATTTTCACGAACACCAGTGTACTTAATTGTATTCATTAAAGTCAATTACATGGAAACATTACATGGAAACCGGTGCAATGCGTTACGATTGTCATCGACTAACGCCGCAATCCGACCATATCTAATGCTGCCACGAAAGTGAGCGAGCGACACACACTGCAGCCGGAATAGTAGTTATACTATTAGTTCATAATGTAAGCTTTATTGCATGAGTATATGTTTTGAAAACGAGCGTTAGGAGCGAGTTTTCAAATTTCTACGAATACAATCAAGCAACATTATAAACGAGTTGTATATGCTATTTTTTGTATGAGAACATTATAAATTCATAAGAAAATCAAACTTAATTTTGCAAAACAACTTTCCTGTGATGTCTCTGGTGTCATCCGTGCGAGAAACGGTGGTCGGCTGTTCCATTTACCTCTACCTCCCCCGATTCTCTCGCTGCCATTCGATGAATATCTGATGATGGAATCATTCGTGACGTAAAATCGAATACGTCATCATTTGTGCCGTAAAACGCCGGTTTATGAATGATTTATTGCAACAGATAATATCTTGTCAAACTCTTTTTCGCGCGCAGCACATCAAAATTTACGGTAATATAATAAGAAATTTAAAGGCGTAAATTTTAATCCGATCCGAATATGGCAAGTTAATTGGAATAATTTTTAATGTCTTGTTATGTAAGAATTTTTATTATAAATGGAATGCTTTCCTGTTGAATAATTTCAGGATAAAGAATCAGATGTATTCAGTGTTGTCATCTCGCGCGCAGCGTTACTATCCTAGGCCGGAAATGGCACAGTGTGGAAAGAGCTGGCACTCGTTAGTTTTATACGGTCCAGGAAATGTGCGTGCTTACACCTATCAACATTGGTCAGTCCAGTTCTGTGAAACTTACGGGATATAATCGGATTAACATCGTGAGACAACAATAGACAAAATTTTATACACAGCGTGAATTGTACATTGTTGGATTAATATAAATTATCATGCTCAAACAAGTCTCAATATTGCAAATAAATAAAACATATTGGAAAAATCTTCAATGCTGTTAGTCGAATGTAATAAGAATGATATCACGTCATGGAAAATCAGCAGAACTGGTGACATATTTTGACCAAATATATGAGTTCTAATATATTGAATACATCTGTTATACGAAATATAAGTGAAATGGATTTTTACAACTAAAACATGTTATAAATTTAAATTTATCTTATTATTTAGAAATCAAATTAATTGTACGACAGGATAAATTTGTTGGAATTATTGAAGATCTTTATTTATTCATATCGTCGTAGGAAGCGCTATAGGTCGTATGTCAAAACAATTCACTTTTTTTGTTTATTACACCATTGTGATGAGTCTAGAGAACTGCAGCAGTTGCAATAGGTCGTAAGACGAGGGAGTAATGAAAAAACCGAATAGCATGCTTCTACATTTGTGAAAGCGACCGTCAAGACAGGGAGAGGTAGGAACGTTTTTCGTTCTTCCTGAAAACTACGGTAGATTTGACATACGACACATTGCGGTTACCACGCCGATATGATATCAATGGGCCACCAGGCAAACGGTCACTACGCTGAGCTGTAACTGCTTGTGAGAGCTAGAACGTATGTTCAACTAATGTAATGAATTTAATACGAACAGTATAAATAAATGAAGTGTTCAAATATCACGGAGGTAGAGCAAAAATAAACCTTTTTCAAGACCCTCTCTTCTCTCCCTACGTGAAAATGTCAACATCTGACATACAATACACACGTTCTTCTGTATCAACTGTAAATTTCCGTGCACCAAAGACAGCTCAATGAAATTTCCATTTCTATTATTTCAACAATTTTTATAGTCAATCTTCCGGCCTCCTTCTTCAAAGAAACGCAATATTCCAAATTGAAAGAAGGACCTCCGCAGCTTTTCACGCCAGCCCCGCGCTCGCTTTTTCGCTCCACGTCTTCCCCCGCCGCGGCGTTCGGTTTGCCGTCCCGCTAAGCGAGTTGTTCCAATTCCGCTAATGTATTACGAAAAACACGGCGTGCATTATTAAATGTTTTCGTTGGCATAACGCAGTTAGCTGCGAGCGAGGGGCGAAGGGGACGGATTCCCCGGGGCCGGGTGGGCGTGGCGGCGGCGTGGCAGGGGGGCGGGGCACTTAGCATCCGCAACCCCGCGCTGAGCGTCTTCCCCTCGAGCAGGGCGGCTGTCGGCGCACCGGGCGGCGGGGCGGCGGCGGCGGTGGCGGGGGCGGTGGCGGGGGCGGTGGCGGGGGCGGGGGCGGCGGCGGCGGCGGCGGAGGCGGTGTCTTAAGTGCACCGCCGACTGTAAGTGCAAGGCGGGCGAAGGACGAGCGAGGAGACCCCGCGGAAGCGGCAGCGTCGAACAGGGAGGGGGAAGCAAAAGAGAAGAAAGACGAACGAGACGGAGGAGGAGAAGGTGTACACGAATGAAGAAGAGATGGAGGACGATCCTAGGAAGGGAGCGTGCGAGACGAAGAGCAAAAACTAATAGGTGGACACCAGGAGGAAAAATACGAAGATAAGGGGAAGGAGAAGGAAAGCTGCGAAGCAGATGAAAGCTAACAAGAAAAGACGGAAGAAGTGACTTCGGACATGGAAGACGTAGAGAAGAGAACCAGTAGGTGAAAGCGGGGGCGGATCAAGAAGAGGCTGGGTAAAAGAGGAGGAGAAATATGAAAGAGAAGGCAGAGGAGAGATACAGGTGGTGAAAGAAGTAAAGAGGATAAGGAGGCGATTAACGATGACCAAAGGAAAAGGGGCAGGGGAGACGAAGAGCCAAGGAAAAGGCGATAGAGGAATACGTGGGTAAGAGGAGAAAATGGAGGAGGAGATGGAGGTAAAGAAGGCACAGAAAGAGGTTTTATTTATTTATTTACCTCAAAACAGGTAAAAACTCTGTGTGACGAGCTATGGGGAGAAGTGAAATTTGTGCACGTTTTCATAGTTCTGTGATCTCTATCCTAAGCCATAATCTAGTCGAATTTGAATAATATTTTGAATTCATAGAAAAGAGCGTTTTTTTCAAGTTTTATTGACAAAATATTCGCTCCTATGTAACAAAATCTATTTTCAAAAGTAAATTAGTTAAAAATGTGTGCCCTTAGCCCTCATCATGTTCTTCATGCAAGAATAATACTTTTTGCCGCGACATGGAGAACGATAATTTGGATAACTATCTCTCCCGCTGAAATTTAGAAGACAAATAAAATAATGCACAAATAATGAAGTTACATTAATTTCCGGAAGTAAAACAAGGGGCCATCTCAGCATTTACTCAACGGATCAGGGAAACTGGGCAAAAAACCTGAAAGAGATGGGGGTCATCGACTCAGAAACTGTGGTACACTGCTTGTTACAGGTTCTTTAGAATCATACAGTCCAAATGGTAAATAATTACATTAACTATCATTGTTAAAATTGATGTTACTTTCCTTCTGATGCTCGGTATGGTCTCGAATTGTACAGAAAGTTGCAGCAGAAAAGATTTTACTTGGGATTTAAATTTTTCTATTGAATTTAATCGTTTAACGTCATCTGGCAAAGTGTTCTAGAATAATGTACATGAATTGTACGTGAATGTTTTATAGTCAGCTGTTGATACTGCAACCTGATGAATATGATTACTACGTCGTGTGTTATACTTATTGGCATCGGCGTTTGCTGAAAATATATTCCCGCCCTTAAGTAAGAAATTTTTGACAAAGACTACTGATTCGAAAATCAGGAGACAAGGTAATGGTAAAATTCCTAGATTAATAAAGGGAGACAAGAATCACGTGGGTGGGATTTCCTTATGGTTCGTACGGTTTACGGAGATGTAATGTTAAATGACGTGATGGATCAAGCAAAAACGGAACAGGCCCAGAGAAGGAGCAGGCGGTGTAGTAGGAGAAGAAGGAATCATAGGAAGAGACAAAAGACTTGGCTGTCGTCGAAGCGAACAGAGGGAAAAACAAAGAGCTTTCGGAGGGCAGGACACGTTGAAAGAGCAAGCATAGAACGAAGCAATGAAGGAAGGCGGCAATGTTGAATAAAAATATCAAGGAAGAGTTTGGGAAATGGAATTTAAGAAGAATCACCACAAATTAGTAAACGATCGAAAACAGGTCCAGAGAAAGAAATCAATGGATAAAGATTCTTGGAGCACCACTCGGTCCCCTGAGCCTGATTGCGTCACGATGATGATGATGATAATAATCATATCGATTCTTTTAAATGCGAGTAGGACATTATTATCATTGTTTTCTCTGGTTGTCTTTATGGCAATCCATTTTGCCCATTCTGTTCACCACATTTGGTTCCGTTTCTGAACTTCTACTGCATTTTGGAGGACAAACCTGCCGGCACAGTATCATTGTAAACAATATAACTTGACCGGCTGAGGTGGCTCAGGGCAGCAACTAAGTTCCTCCGACTGGGAGGTCCTAGGGTTGCAGTCCCGACGATGGAAGCATTTTTGAAACTAGCTAGAAATCTAGGCCGAATTCAGACGCTGTTGGAAGAATTCAGATATTCGTCTGCTCTGATCGGTAGTTTACCGTGGTTTCTCCGATCAACACTAGGTGGATTCAGGAGCAGTACCATAACGGGCCAAAGACTACGCGCGATCTTCCCTTCCTCTTCCTTGTCCTATTTTGACTTCTTACACACACGCACTCACATGTACTTGTCATCCTACCACACATGCCAGGAGACCAGTCGGGAGTTTTGAGCTCGTCCCAGCTAGGACGGTACCTCGTTGGTGGGCGATATCTGGATAAAGAAAAGTCGACTCGCAAGTCGACTTGAGTTCGGCGCCGGAAATCACCACGCAGAGAAAGAAGATTACCGCCATTGCCTGCTGTGATAATATGCACTAAACTTATGGGATAAGTGATAATAGCGTTTGACGCGCCCTGAAACATGAAATAATCAATTAGACAGTAGAAGTTGAGATCACTTAGTGTTAATGAATTTCAAGAAGACATAAATTGTAGTGGTTTACGAATCAAATTAAAATCCGTATCTGGAATTCGAAACCGGAATCTTCTAAAGTGAAGCGCTTAGCCCCAACACGCTTTAAACACCTTCGCCATTGGAGTGAGATGCGGACTGAGTACTTATATATTAGTCAAAACGTAATTGTTTCAGCTCTATCATTAGGTAGCCGGTAATTGTCAACATGCGAAAAACATGTCTTTTCGGCGACAAAGGAAGGCAGTGGTAAAGGCCTTACTCCAAATCCTACATCCGACGAACGACGTTAGAAAAATAATTACTGTGAGTAAATCTATGCCATTCTATAGCACCACTAGTTTATTTATTTACCGTCCCTTATTACACACGTGGAGAAAATTTTTAAAAAAACTTTGGAGCGGTTTTTGACAATAATTTTTTTTGTAATGAAATATACCATTCTCACGTCTCATCAAGATTGTGGCTGTAATCATGTCCTGTTCCAAATTTATTAAGATTTGGGCGCCAGAAACAGGTTACATGAATTACTACCAAAGTTTTTCTATCTGGTTCTAACAAAATTATATAAAAATCCAGCTAGCTTGGGTCGATGGGTCCGGATACAAGTACTCGCTATCGCCTCGATAGCCGATTACCTGATCTGCCAACTATACAGTATGGCGTGGAATCTGAAATGTAATAATTATGCTACCAACTAATTGAAAATTATGATTGACAAATGAAAACAAAATTCAACAATTTATTTAACTTTAAATTAAAAACAATAAATTTGATGGTCATGACCCTTTTTGAAATAAATTGTCTCTTTTATACTGCAGTATTTTTTTACCGTTTGTGCATGCCAACGCTCCGTGGTCGCTTCTCACTTGGCCGTTGTTAATTCCAATTTCCGCTTCTCTCTTCCGGTCTTGCGCCGCCGCTGACACGTCCAGTCCACACTGCCTAAACTATCTGTTAGTCTTGTCCGACGCTCCCGGTTCCTAATCTCTCCCACCGGTTATGTAGACTATTGAAGTCCAACTGCAATGTCCGAAAATCTGAACAAGTCCTCCGAAAATCACTTCTGGTAAATTATTTCAAAGTCCGAAAACAAACTATCACTTCTCTCACAAGACAAAGTCCGAAAACAAGCTATACAAGTCTCACTTTCCCACTATATTGTCTACAAACGATCTTTACGCTACGGCACCCAGAGTCAGAATGTTCGATCTACACTCCACGACACCCCGAGTCAGAATGTACGGTCTTCACTCTACGACACCCCGAGTCAGAATGTACGGTCTTCACTCTACGACACCCCGAGTCAGAATGTTCTGTTTAATGCATTTTTAAACCCTTCATGGCTCGGTCGGCGTCCATCCTTCTATTATTTCAAAACACGGCGGCAACATTAGACTATCTGATCTTTTATAGCCAACCCGTGCGTCTCTTACACATCCGAGTAGCCGTGACTTCCGTCAGTCATTCGTTTTTGCACCAATTATATCTTAGGTTCCTCAGCCATCTAGCCGGCGTCCTGACCTCATCAAGGCCCGTGAATAGTTTGTTGACCTTGCCAACCTCCGCGCCGTCGTTGCTAAGTCCATATACCGCCATATTGTATCCCCATTTATCTACCCCATGTATAGCTAACATCATTAAATAAAATCGATAATATTCTGGTATATCACAGTAAATTTGAAGCGAAGATTATGCAAAAAAGACTGTTTTTTCAGAAAATTCTACATAACCTTTTCTAAAGAGCTAATTTTGTACAAGAGACTTTGTCTTGAAGTAAAAATCGCTATCTACAATTTTGTATTTAAAAAATTTTTTTTGCAATTTTCAAAAAACTAAGTATTTCCCAGAAGTAGGACTAAGACCATATTTTTTATCGTCCTTCATTACATAGGTGAAGAAAATTTAAAGAAAACATTTGGAGCGGTTTTTGAGAAACATTTTTTTTGTAAATTTGAAGCGCAATTTACACAAAAACTATTTGTTTTTCCAAAAAATGGTGCATAACCTTATTTAAAGTGCTAATTTTATACAACCGACTTTGAATGAGGCAAAAATCGTCTTCAATTTTGCAAGTCTCTAAATAGTTTTTTACAATTTTCGAAGAAATGGGGATATCAACGAAAATTATACCTACATCATTTCCTTAAACGTCCTTCTCACTATTCAACAACAAAATTTAATCAAAAAATTTGGAGCCTTTTTCTTTTAACGTTGAAAATCACCGACAGGCTTCATGTAAAGTACCCCCAAATATTAACAAATCGGATTCAAATTCCAGGAGCCTTGACGTCAGTACACGTGATTGGGAATATCAATTTTGAAAGAAAATCGACTGAACGGTTTAGGCGCTACCGTTTGACGACAGACGGACGTTGTGCCTTCAATCGATTTTGCATTATGAAGAAGCAACAAACGTACATTTTGACTACACCACGAGATAAAGGATTTTTTTCTTAATTTAGCAACAGGTTTTATCCACTTTTTCGCCACCAGACCCCAGCTATAAGAGATTTTCTTGCAAAAATTCCCCGTTTTCCGGTGCACGATTACATAATTTTCTGTTCTTATGAAGTATTCGTAAGGCGATAAAGTAAAAAGTCATAAGACAGGCTAAAATCATGAAACAAGATCAGAATATTTTGAACTCAAATGACAAAGGAAAAGCAATGTGAAATACAGTAAAAATACGGCCAAATCAACTAGAGTCCTTGTACAGAATATTGTTGTAAAAAATAACGATGGATATGTGAACGATCAAGTAACAGTAGCTAGTCTCGCCAACCAATATTTTGCGAGAATTGCTACTGATTTTGCTATGGATTTTCAGTCACAAGATTCAGTAGGTCACAAGATTCAGCAGATTCAGCAGTCAGCAAGAACAGCAGGCGTTTCCACAAAAGTTTTCGACACGATGTTAGTTTCCGAAACTACTTTTATTAAATTCACAAAACGACCGGTAAACTAAAATGTAAATATTCGGCTGTCCTTGATGAATTTCCGGATTATTTGTTAATGACATACGCGCCTGCCATTATACACCCGTTAACTCACAAATTGAATGCATCCTTATGAAATGAAACTTTTCCAAATATTTGCAAAACAGCCAAAATGAAGCCGCTACTCAAAAATGGAAATAAAAATGAAATCCAAAATTACTTGCCAATTCCTTTCTTTGTCAGTTTTTAAAAACTGACAAAAATATTAGACATTTTTAATTATCTAATAATTATTTTTCAATGAATTAATTAATCTTCCTCCATACTTGAGGTGATGGTTTGATAGGGGTATTCATAAAAATGAAATGCAATTAAATAAATTAATCCGATTATTTCCTTTATTTGTTAACTTCTTTACTTATTTACAAGTCAACTCACGTAGCTCAGGAGGTTGATGAAGCGATCTTCGGGATGACGAGGAGGACGACTGGGTATCTGCGTGATGTTTTCGCGATTTTCGCGTATGACAGTAAGGTAATGGCAAACTACATAGCATTGCAAAGAAAACTATGCAAGACACGCAGAATAACACAGAGACTGAACTTATTATGCTACTAAACATGAAATGTGAAATAAAAAATGTAAAGACATCGTGGAGAGACAAACCACTCCACGGACAATAACTAAAATAAACGGACAAGGTGCAGTTCAATAAAGATCATTCATGTTGGTAAAAATGGGAAGAATGAAGCCAAAATCGGAAGCAGTTGTAATAGCTGCCCAAGATCAGGCATTGAGAACACTACATTATGATAAAGCGGTTCTCAAAATTTCCCACGATGATAAACGCCGCATTTGCCAGGAACGCGTAGAAACCATTGATCATATTGTCTCAGCTTGTCCAATCCTAGCGAAGACCGAATACTTGAAAAGACACGACAGGGTGTGTAGCTACGTCTACTTGCAGATCTGTACCGCCCTCGGAGTTCCAAACACATGCTCCAAGTGGTACGAACACTCACCAAAGCCGGTGACGTCTGTTGGATTGTGTACGATATTATACGACCAACAAATTCAAACTGATCGCACGATAGCGGCAAACAAACCGGATATAGTTATCCAGTATTTGTAGAAAAAATCGTGTCTACTTATCGATGTTGCTGTACGTTGCGATCAAAACGTCGTTACCAAGGAGGCAGAGAAACGACTTAAATACAAGAGTTTGGTAATCGAGGTCAGGCAATTCAAAAGACTGGGAAGTACAGGAAATTTCTTTATTTGGAACTGCCCATATTTTGCGCAAAGTATTGCAGAGGCACCGAGTCCCTAGATATGCTCCTTAGGTAGCTCGTTGTAACCTGGAGTAGATTTTATTTTGAGCCGACTCATAACATCTTTGGTCGTGATGAAGTGGAATAATAATAATTAATAACAATAATCAATAATAATAAACAATAATCAATAATAATTTAATAATAACAATAATACTTAATAATAACAATAATACTTAATAATAATAAATAATAATAAATCTGAAAAGACGAGAAATGAAATGAAATATTTTTTTTCAATTGTCTCATCACTGGAGGGGCAGTTGTTTCCTTTTGGCCCGTCTGAATTTCGCCTCTGCTATAAGATCGTAATTCCATCAGCCGTCCATCCTCATCCGTCTGCTGAAGAGACCTGTAGTCGATTATATGTGATCCTCATAGAAAAAAACTTCTATTGAGCATACAGTAACATTTTTATTGACACTTTTGCCTCCCCCACCGTACTTGAGGGAATTGTGTTGATAGGCGTTAGTCTAAAATGAAATGAATGATAGAAAGATGGTAGAAGGAGAAAAAGGAAGCGGATAAGAACAGAGAAAAGAAAATACAGAGAAAAGTGGCCGCAAGCCTGCATTTGTTATTGCAAATTACGCGTGGAATGATCACGACTTGCAACCAGTACCGAACAGTCGATATGTATCTGACGCCGCATATTTTATTTCGATTTATTTAAAAAATCTCCTTACATTCTCACGTGGAGGTGGCCATTGCAATTATCGAAGGCATCCAGATATACCACATCCTCTATTTTTTGTGGTGATATTTGCGTTAATGTTTGTCAAATCAAGTCTGGTTAGGTTGTATGTATCGTTGGTCTGGTTACATGAGCACATACGACATATTTGGTCTACACTAATCATCTTGTTGAATGAGTGATAATAATTAGATTTAAATGATGATTGAGCAATTGTGAAACGATTTACAGAGAAATCTGCAACTCCCGAGAAAATCTGCATCACGCTTGTCCACGAGAGATTGCTTATCAGTCGTCAGGAATTTGAATCGTGGTACTGAAGATGGATAGCGACAGGTGTACCACACAACATGAGTCTCTTACGAAAACACCAGTCGCGAGATCTTTTCAGTGGGACTAGAAACAGCGGTGCGAAACACGAATATTTGACAGAAAATACGTGAATATGGCAAGAGGCGCGAGTCAATTCGTGTCTATTTTGCGCAAAATGCATTTGAAATCTGCGTTGGCTGAATTCAGAGATGTTTTATGTTAATCTTGAGTTTCGAAAGTCGGAGTTTCGTTTTTTTCGGAAAGTGAGTCAAATAGGCCGTGTCTGTTTGGCTTAGTTTTCGACAAGCTAGTAGCTTAACGCAACTACTTGAAATTTTTCAATTTTTTAGACTCCATTTACTGAGATGATCACGGCTCCAAACATTTTCTTAGCTCACTTATGAATTATGTATTTCATCCTCATTATCAGTGACAGTATATTGACATGTTTCGAAACTTCGGCTACTGTCCGTCTTCCCGAAATTCATCTACGATAAAAGATATTGACGTCATTAGGTTTATACAGAGCTACTAACGAATGCAAAAAAAGATACTTAACGGAGGCTTTAGCCAAGGTTTACAATCATGCAAGATCTTTATTTGTGACCGGCTGTGTGTCATTACATATACTTTGTTATATTATCTGATATAAAAACTATATGATGTAGAAAACGATAAACATTTCCATATACGTACATTTACGATATACACATACATATATTCAAATAAGAAATTATTTTCTCAGGAATACGCATACGCCATCTTTAGTTACATCACATTTGTATGTCCACCAATAGAGTGGGTTTTGAACCCTGCAATTTCGTTCTCGTAAATATAAATAAATAAATAAAGGAATAAATAAATAAATAATGCTGCCAAAATTAAGTACGAGCAGGGCTAGGGCAAAGCGATTGCGACGGGTACCACTTGCCCCCCCCCCCGCTGGAGGCGGCAGAGAGGGCGTCCGACGGGCGACAAGCGGTCCGTGCCTCCCCGCCCCGCTCGCCACGCACGGCCGCTTGCCGCTGCCGCCCCCTTCCTTCCCCTCCCCACCCCTCTCACTCCTCTCCCGCGGGATCGTTGGTCGCTCCGCCCAACCCCCTCCGCCCCCGCCTTCCGATTCGAGGCTCCACGCTCAATTACTTTGCTTTGAAGTCGGCTTCGCCTTTCGAATTTGATGAAACGTTCGGAAAATTAAAGGCAACCTCATACCTAGCCAGCGGCTCGGAGGCGCGGGCGGGGAAGGGGGAGGGGGCGGGGCGGGGAGCGAAAGGGTTGCGGCAGAGGGCGCCTGGTTTGAAGGGCGCCGCGAGTGAGTGGGATGGGGTGGGGTGGGGTGGGTGGCGCCGGCATCGCAGAGGCGGAGGCGTTGGCGAGAGGGGACAGAATATCGAAGCGGAGTGAAGCAAGTGGTTCTGAAGGCGAGTGTGTCCGCAATCGTGCTGAGAAAAGGGAGGGTGAAGAAAATGGGGATAGTGGTGGAATGGAGACGGCGAGTAAGGTGAAGATTGTGAGGTTGGAGCCGCGGACAGGGCGGGAGTGAAGGGGATGTCAGTGGCGTACATGTATACTGCTTTAGTGCCCTGGGCTTCCGCTGACTATACAAAATCTTTGACTACATAATTATACATAACCTTGGATTTAGTAGTTTTTCTAGATTGTATTATTTTATTATTAAATATTATTTATGTAAATATATAATAATTATTATAATTATAAAATAACATTATATACCTATATACATTTATATGTTTTACAGATTATATATATATATATATATATATATATATATATATATATATATATATTAATATATTATTCCCGGCGGTAGGCCGGGAAAATTACGAGAACAAAAATAGGTCAAGATATAAAATTAATTAATAATATTTTAAATTGATATTAAAAATATTATATATTATCAATATTAAAAATAATTATAGGTCATATTCTCTTTTAGTGACACATTTTTCAAGATTCTGTATAAACAATAATTATTTGTAATATATTTATCGTGATCTATTTTTGTTCTCGTAATTTTTCCGGGCTACCGCCCACAGCCCACTGGAGGAAGTAGATGAAAATAGGATTGGGTATCAAAGCTGGGATGGAAAGGGTAATAGGGAAAAGATGGATACCCTAGTTACGAGATAGGATTTTAACTGTTTGGGACCAGTCTTGTGAGGCGTTACTAAGAACAATAAACATTTCTATCTGAGGCAAGTGAGGCTTAACTTGCTGCATGGCATTGTTGTTATTATGCTGTATAGTTTCGCATTTAAATGACCGATCATGGTTGTGACGTAGCAAAAACGGTTGTAATGGGATAGTGAAAATATTGATATATAATAATTAAAGCCTATCAAATTTTGAAGATTCTCCAATTTTGAAGTAGTAGTGGTGGTGACAACTTGCGTCAGTGGTAGGACTTGGTAATAAGGATGGAGGGGAAATGGCAGATGGATGAAAGCCCTGATGCAAAAGCTGGCGGTGTGGAGGTGGTGCATGTGGAGGAAGACTGTGGGGATGACACTGGAGATGAAGCCCTAACGGAATTTTTAAGAAATCTGACTTCATTTGATTTTCTAGTATACCACCAAGATTGTTGATTCATTGATTGATTCGTTTTTCCGGGCGCGTCCAACTACGTGGGTCATTAGTCCCGTAAGTGTAGTGCGTGTGTTTTCTCGGGAGGTGGCGATGATCTTTTTCTCTAGTGTAGTGTATTTTTCTAGAGTAGTGTATGTTAGTGTTAGTGTATGTGTAAGAGGAGAGGATAGGACAAGGAAGAGGAAGGAAAGATCGCGCGCGGTCCGCTGCCCGTTTGTTAGGGTACTTCTCCGGCATTCACCTGGTGTTGATCGGAGAAACCACGGAAAACTACGGATCAGAGCAACCAGCTGCTAGAATTCTCCTCCAGACAGCGACTGAATAGACATAGCTGACAAGCTAGTGTCGAAAATCCTGCCGCCGTCGGGACTCGAACCTAGGATCTCCCGGTCAGATTATCTTCAGTGACATGAGGTTGATGCACTGAGCCATCTCTC
Source organism: Acheta domesticus (assembly GCA_031308135.1). NCBI lineage: Eukaryota > Metazoa > Arthropoda > Insecta > Orthoptera > Gryllidae > Acheta > Acheta domesticus. The sequence continues at coordinate 11,337,067 of JAHLJT010008446.1, read as the reverse complement.
GCGGTATTTTATTTATTTCCTAATAAATAAATAATTTCCAAGTTCATTTTCTTTCTCTTTCAAGTTCTGCTATCCATAATTATTTTTAAAAAGGGGAAGGGCTGGGTTGAATGGAAAATAATTTCCTTGTTTTCCTTTCTATGAAATAATTATATTATATATTGTATATAGCAATAATGTGCAACAAATGAACAGGTCTCCTCTTGTAAAACGTCCCCTTCGAATTATTACATCACTCAGAGGCAAACGTCAGTTACAACATTTTTTTGAATATTTTATTTTAGGAGAAACATTCTTTCTTTGTAACCTGGAGGTATGAATATATGCAATTATTGTACTCTTAAGTAAATGCTATTACGAACTTCTTACGATTTAAAATGATTAATTGATATTGATTAAATAATATTTTATTGCAGGATTTCTTTGCTGTAATAGCGAAAATCGGAATTAATATTTCTAAATTTGGGACAATAAATGTCAAGCATCTTCTCCAAAAGACTGTCATGGTATCCAGGTAACCAGTGATGTACCGCCTCACAAAGAATTATGTACAATTCTTTACTTTTAAGCATAGCGGAAGTTGCTTAAGACGCTGTGTCCGCGGTAATGTCAAGCATTCCTTAGGGCCAGTTTCACCACTATCAATCCTTTAAAAATCAAGAATGGGTTTGGTGTCCTTTGTGCCTTTTTATCGGGAACAAAACCTTGTGTCTTCAGTGGTCATGGATTTGTGCGTCATGAACTGTTAAATAAAAAGTTTACTACCAGTTACGGCTATTCATGATGAAAATGTTAACGACAAATTCCATTCCTGATTGGCAAGTGTAATTCTGATTGCACAATATTGTGTCCATAATTTAGCGCACGCAATTATAATGATTGTGCAAAACATTATTGTGATAGCTAATATTCTAATTACTATTATTATTTCTCTAATTCATGACTCAAAATGTTATGAGTCGGATTGTATAAAATATACTCCGGGTTGCTTCCTAAGGAGCAGATGTAGGCTATACCTCTACAACACTTTGCGCAAATGTGGACTGTTCCAAATAAAGCAATGTCTCGCACTTCCGAACCTTTTCAGTGACCTGAACGTTTAGCCTAATTTAGCAAGAACAAAGTCCAGAGCTCCAATAACTATCGGGAGACATGTGCTTTTACGCTCCACATTAGGCTGTTCTCGATTTCCAAACTTCCATATTTAAGGCATTTCATTGCGTCCTTGGTTACGACGTTTTGATCGCACGGCACAGCAACATTTTACAAGTACACGCTTTTTTCTCCAAATCCTAGATAATAATATCTGGTTTCTTTGCTGCTATCGTGCGATCAGTTGTACACCGTCTAACAGACGTCACCGGTTTTGTGAGTGTTCGTACCACTTGGAACATCTGTTCGCAACATCGAGTGGAGGTACAGGTCTCCCAGTGGAGGTAACTACACACCGTATCATGTCTTTTCAAGTATTCGGTGTCTTTGCTGGAACTGGACAAGCTGAGACAATGTGATCAATGGTTTCTACTTGATCGTGGCAGATGCCGCATTTGTAATCTTGGAATATTTTGAGAACCACCTTATCAGAATATCGTGTTCTCAACCCCTGATCTTGGGAAGGTATTACAACTGCTTCCAATTCTGGCTTCATCCTTTCCCTTTCAATACACATAAATGATTGATCATCATTGATCTGCACCTTGTACATTTTTTAAAATATAATCCACATATTTTCCGTGGAGTGGTTTGTCTCTTCACAACTTCATTACCATTTTTTGAGTTTCACATTTCATATTAAGTTTCATCAGAAGTTTAGTGTGTGTTATTAAGCGTGTCTTTCATAGTCTTCTTCGTAATGTTTCCTGCTATACTTACAATGCCTCTGTTTCCCATTTTTCTGTCGAAGAATTCGTCGTCTTTCCAGTCGTCTCGACAGCTTAGTGGTTGGAGCAAGTGGGCGAAACCAGAAGATCCGGGTTCGAATCCCGCCTGAGATGACATTGAACAAATTTAAGTATTGCAATACATGAAATACATTTATTACTCAGTAACATCGTCACAACATGGATTTCTTTACTGTTACGGACCATATTTCCGAGCGCAATTGCGTCCAAAAATGGCGACAGGGTGGTGAACATTGTATAGAAAAATTGTTCACAAATGGTATAGGCGAATAGGTTTTGCAAAATTTGTATCCCCCCCGGGGGATAAACATTTTTTATGTTGAAAATTGTAATTAAAGTGTTAAAGAAACAAGTTTTTCTAGGGATTGAAGTCAATGTACTCGGAGTACTTCATATAAATGAATGAATTGTGATTTTTAGGTTCTTAATTGTTTTAATTTTCTTAAACCAAATTGCGCCTTTGAATATTGACATTAATTATCCTTGAGATTTTGTATAGATGGTATAGACGATTCGAGAATTCTTTTAAGGCATTTATGTCGGATTTTGACTCTTACCATCAACAAAGAACAAGGAAAACGAAGAAAAATTACTTTATTCCTTCGTTTTTTAGGAATATCTCTTGTTCTGGTACAGATAATACAAATGACTGAATACAAATTGTAGCTTTGTAAATTCTCTGCAGTTTCCCAAAACTTCAACTTTTTGTCTTATAATTTGCATCCAACAACTCAATATAAATAAAACAAAAATTTAATAATTTCTTACTTATAATTTAAAATTAAATTTTATGTTATTAGTTTTCGTAGTTTTTAATTAGTTTTTCTTTTATGTTTATTGAAAAGGTAAATAATGAGAATAAAATATGATAATGCTTGTGAGTGATTTTGCTGAAAATAAAATTTATTAGGTCTTTATATTTCAACGACATTCTATTCGACATATTAATAAAGATTTGTAAATAACGACTGATCAATTTTAGTGTATATTTCCCGCTTGGCCAACCGTTTCGTTACTAACTCGCATGCATGCATAGGTTGCCGCCCTAGGGAAGCGCGGTGGGGGCCCGGTGGCCGGCTGGGCCTCTTCCGCGGGCGACGGAGTACATTACAGCGCTCAGCGATGCAGCGCGTGGCGGGGGCGGGGGCGGGGTGCGGGGCGGGGAGAGGCGGGGTTGGCAGCGCGCCCCGCGGGCCGGCCGACGCATCTCGGGGCGATTAGCCGCCGCTGGACGCGCGAGATAAGAGGGACTGCCGCCCCCGCCCCACCCCGTCCCGTCCCTCCCTGCTCCCCGCCCCGCCCCGCCCCGCTCCGCCTTCGCCGCGGGCCACCGGCGCCGCCCACAGCGCCGACCAAACGGTTATCGCTTTATTTACTCCCGAGATCGCCGCTCCGCCCCGCCCCGCCCCGCGCCGCCCCGCGCCGCGCCGCGCCGCCCGGAATTTCATCCTGGCCAGTGGAGCGGCAAATTTAAGCGTGAGAAGCCGGTTTTTTCGCCGACGGCGGGCGCCGGCCGCCTGCTGCCGGCCACTGGGCGAGGCGTGGGCGGGGTGGGCGTGAGCGAGGGCGCCGGCGGCGCGGAGCTGGTGCGGCGGCGAGCAACGGCGCGTGCCGCTCAACCACAATATTGTTGTGTGGTTTGTTGTTGTTGGTGGTGGTAGTGGGAAGTGGAAGTGGTGGTAGTGGTGGTAGTGGTGGTAGTGGTGGTAGTGGTGGTAGTGGTGGTGGTGGTAGTGGTGGTAGTGATAGTGGCAGTGGTAGTGGTGGTGGAAACAGTAGTGGTGGTGGTGGTGTTGATGGTGGTAGCAGTAGTGGTGGTGGTGGTTGTGGTTGAGATGGTGTTGGCGCTGGTAATGGCGGTGGTAATGATTGTGGCGGTGGAGACAGTGGTAGTGGTGGTAGTTGAGGTGATGTAACTGGCAGTGATGAGGGTGTTGTTTTAGTACTGTAGTGGTGGTAGTGATTCTGGAGGTAGTTCTTATTGTGTAGATGATTGTGACTTTGATAGTTATCAGCGGTGATGATGAGAGGGTGATGGTGTTTTGTTTATTAGTGATGGTTCATTGATTAATTTATAATTTTGTTTCCACTAGCGGCAGCCGCTATGGTCAATAGTCCCGTTATTGTAATACATGTTGTATCCTCTTAGGTGGTGTTCCTTACCCACTAGAAAGTGAGAGCCAGTACCGACCTACAGGTCAGCTTTTGCGAGCATTCCTCCTTATCTCTGACAGCAAGGCATCACCTCATCGTCGACAAACGCTAACCTCCTGACGGAGTTGCAGTGTAGTGCATGCAGGTATGGGTGTGTGTGTGTGTGGGCATATGTGTAAAGGAAGAGGACGTCACATGACTGAAGAAAGTAAGATCGCACGTGCTCTGTTCGTTAGGGTACCATTCCGCCATTCCTCTGGTATTGATTGATGATCCTGATAAACTTGCGATTAGAGCAGCCAACGCCCCCCCCAGATTTCTCGTGCAAGCATCACCTGAACTCGGCTGGCGCTTAGGTTGCACGGTTGCACAACACCCAGATAATCGAATAAGATCTCATAATACCTTAAGATAAATATTTTCCTTTAAATGATATTCAATATTCAAGATATTGCAGCAATATCGATGTATATGAAATCGTATTGAAACCAAAGAGCGTCAACCGGCGCTCTCTCCGGTGTCTGGTGCCTTGCCACGAATTGCTCCATGCTCTTGAATCTTGCCTGTGTTAACTGGGTTTACTGCATACTGCAGAAAAAAGTACTTGGGGCGGCGATAGATGCCAGGTGGCAAGAGTATGTAGCAAGTCTGAATACCTAGCTTGGACCAAAGGAAATAGAAAACTAATACTGGAAATTATGTGCCATTCTTTAGCACCACTAGTTACCTGTTTGACAGAAAACACGTGTCTTGTCCTGGGAATAAAAAATGATAAATATTGTTGTATGTAGTACATTACTTCCTCTAACGTTAAGTCCTTCGGGTAGAATTGCAACAGTACAACATTGATGAGGCACTTTTTCTTCAACAAAGGTCACTAAGGTGTAAGCTCTGTGGCAAGTAACCAAGGATCCACATGGTAATATAGCGTCGTGGCGCGCTGAAACGGTGACTACCTGCGACAAATGACAGGATGTTAAACAAAGGGCGCAGAAGATAAAGCATTGTGAATTTCTGCCTAGCGCTGATACGACGTGGTACGGCGAAGGCAATGGGGTCGGCGGGTAGCGCCGAAGGGCCTATATAACGGCAAGAGAACAATGCCTCCGTCTTCTTGTTTCTCAGTAGCGTCGGCGGGCAGTTGTGCGTAAATTTCTGCGAGTGGCGCACGTGGGCAAGGGGCAGGCAATTCATTGTCGTGACGAGCGAGACATGCATTAGGTCCCAGATGCAGAGCGGTGAGGTAGCCTTTCGATTAAATCCCTCCTAGTAGTCGGATCCATTTAGTTAGTTAATTGTAAGCAGTGAAATTTGTTATTTGTGACTACGGTCTAGTTTATGAATCAACTCACTGTTCTTACAGCCCACTCTCGTCTGTGTTTTGATTACACTCGTATGACGCCACGGTAACACAAAGTGATGGGCATCTATACGAGCGCATGTGAGGTCGCTCCACAGCCCTTCCCGCCTCCGCGCCGCCAGTCTCCGCCTCCACCGCCACCCTACCGCCCCCTCTCCCCCCTCAGACACCCCTGCGCGCGCAACCCCTAAGGGCGCAGCCACGAGCCTCGCCCAGGAATGCCTAATGAAGGGCTCACGCGGGGGCTGCACGCGCGAAGAAAACAGGAGAATCTCGCCACACCACGCCCCTCCCCCTCCCGCCCCTCTCGCCCCCTCCCACGCCCGTGCCGCCAGAAATTCAATAACATGACAGCCGAGAACCGCGAGATGCTCTGGATCGCGCGCGTCCGCAAGCTTCCGCTCTCCGCTTCCTCCGGCCCGCCCCGCCCCCACATCAAGCGCTGGCCCCATCCCCCCCACTTCCCTCTCTCCACCCGCACACATCACGCCGACACCGCTCACCACTCCACACATTCGCGCCGCTCACTCCACCGCCCGACCGGCTCCACGCAGCCTCGCCCCCTCACCCCGTCTCTCCCTCCCCTGTCTTCCTCCCCCTCCTCCTCCCGCAGCCCTGACTACCAGTCCCTCACACAAGCCTTCACTCCACATCACCTCTCCTCACCCCCGTTGCTTACTTCCCGCTTCTCATTCGCTCACTCCTCACCATCAGTCCTCACTTCCAGTCCTTCACCCAGGCCCTAACTCCACACCCACTCCCGTCGAATCTTCCGTCACTCTCCCTGACTCCCTGCTTCTCTGCCCTTATTCCTCACTACCCGGCCATCACTTCCAGTCCCTCACCAGGGCCCCGACTCCACAATCCATCCCCTTTCCATGACTCCCCGCTTCACTGCTTCTTACTCCTTATCACCGGCCCTCTCTTCGAGTCCATCACCCAGGCATTGACTCCACACCCCCTCATCGTCGAGCCCTCCATCCCCCTCCCTGACTCCCCGCTTCACTGGCACTTAATCCTCACCACCGACCATTACTTTCAGTCCCTCACTCCGGCCCTGACTCCACACCCCCTGCCCGTCATTCCCTTTCCTGAATTCCTGCTTCTCTGCCTCTTACTTCTCACCACCGGCCATCACATCCAGTCCTTCACCTGGGCACTGACCCCACACACCCTTCCCCAGTCCGACCGATCACTGCCCTAACTCCTACCTCCCTCAGCCCTCACTACTTCAACACTTCGGCTCCCCGAAAACTCATCGATACGCCCCCTCATCGGCCCGCTCCTCGCCGCCCCACCCCTCATCGTGCCCCACTAACCGCGTCCCCTTGCCCCGCCCCTCAACCGCGTTCCTCACTCCCCGCCCCTACTCCTTTCACTCATCAGCTTCGGCGCTCACTTCCTCACTTCCTGTCAGAAATTTAACACATAAGAACAACTATAAATGAGCACTTCTCACAGTGCCTTAAATTACTGTACTTATTGTAAATAATGTAAATATTTTTATTCTAGTTATTAATGTGCACTCCAACTTAATTACTAATAAGAGGCACGAAGATGGCTAGACTATGCTAGCCGAAACATTTACGACTTCAACTGTTATGAACTGAAACAATAAAAAGGCAAAGAAATTTCAATGTCTTTTACAAAAGAACTGTTTTTACTTTACAGTATACGTACGGATATTTGGAATCACATACGTTATATAGTGAAAGTTATGTAATGCTGCGGAAAATTGATTTCGAGATATCAAAGGAAATACGCATTTTGAGAATCCCCTAGTACCAAAAACTGGATTATTTAAAATCATCCGTCCGCCAAAACGACTACCGCTTAAATCATACGTAAGATCTTTTCCAAAATTGATATTCACCAGTCGATGTGGCTTGACTCAAGGCGCTGCGATTTTGAAAAACATTCTTCAGAATTTGGGCTTACTTTACATCGAGCCCCCTGACATTTTCAAAATTTTCTCAAAAACGGCCCCAAATTTTACACTTTAACACTGAATTTTCAAAAATTGCAAAAGTATGAATTTTTTAGGCGTCTTCCTACAACTACAAAATTGAAGATAGAGATTTTCCTTCAAATAAGATTTGTTTCCCATAGTGAGTTCTTTCATGAAGGTCCTGTATATTTTCTGAAACTTTAAGTAGTGTTCGCGCAATATTGAATGCAATATATGCAATATAAAAAAATAACAAAAACAAGATTTTCTCAAAAACGGTTCCAAATTTTTGTCTTTAAACTTTTACTACAGATAGTGCTAAATGTACTCTATGAGATGACGGAAACAACAGTTTGCCCTATTTTGATTTTTCAAAAATTACAAAAATGTATTTTTTTTCTCTCTCACGTCGATAGTATTTCCATGAGCGGCGATTTGTTGACATTATTATATTGATTAGTGCTTGAATGTGCTTTAAATAACGTCAAATAAAGTTTCACGAAAACTCAACCGTTTTCTGTGAAAACTAGCTCAATATTATCAGAAAAGTTCAAACGCCATTTTCTCATAAATGGCTCCAAATTTTTTCTTCAAACGTAAAGTTCATTTTGTTTTTTTCTGTTTGTCAAAAATTACACAATTTTTTTGAAGGTTCTCTCACATCGTTAATATGCACATTTACAGCAATTTGTAAACACTATTGTATTTGTGAATTAATGTGCCTCAAATGATTTGGAATGAAGTTTTTCGAAAACTCAAAAATGTTCTGTGAAAAAGAGTTTCAAATTTCGAATTTACAGTAGCTCTTAAACGTCATTTTCTTTAGAATGGCTCCAATTTTTTCAAAGAAAATTGCCATTTAAAACGGTGTTCTTTGATATTCTTAAAATAATATTTCCTTTCCTTCTTTAATATTCTTAAAATAATATTTCTTCTACTATTGGGAAAATAAAAATAAAGAAAAATTTAAAAAATGTACTTTGGGCGGTGGTAGATGGCAGCTGGCAAGAGTATGTGGTAAGTCCGAATAGCTAGCCGAGACCAGAGGAAACAGAAAACTAAAACGGGAAAGTCTGTGTCAGTATTTAGCACCACTACTTTATATATCTTATTTCAGTTTATCTAACTTATTATACGTAATTGTCATTATCTCCTCTATATGAAGTTGTAGCTTCCAATTCCGATTCTTTGGCAGAACGTGCTGTAATGCATTTTTAGTACTTCACCCAGCTCGGAAACATCATTAGTCAACGTCCACTTCGCAAAAGGGTGGCCTCGCATTGCCGTATCTGCGACCGAATAGTACTGTGATTTGCACGAGCTCTACCGTTATTTCCGGTAACTTGAGTCTGCCGTGGCGCGCGCGCATTTTGAAAGATGTGGCGCGGCAGTAGCGCATCTCGTGACACGTCTTTACCTTTTATAAAAACGGGTGGTCACAATATAGATAATTGGATGAAAAGATTGGACACGAAGTTCGTTTGAAAGTGAGAAGAAACTGAGAGATACAAAGACAGAGAAAGAGAGAGAGGGAGGAAGGGATACTAAAAGGATTGGGGAGAAAGTTGGAGAGGGGGGAAGAAAGGAAAGGCAAAGAAATTGTGAAGAGCAAGTTGGTTATCGAGGGAGTCGAATGCAGTATATGTATAATGTAGTACATCCAAGGAGAAGATGAAGAGGAGGAAGTGGTAGATGGACGAAGCAAAGAGAGACAGTTGGTGGTGGTACGGAGAATGCAGGTAGAAAAAAAGGAGGTTAGAAGTTGCTTATAAGAAATGGAGGAGAGGGATGCTACAGGAGAAGGAACTAGTATAGAAAACAATGGAACAGAAGATTTTGTAAAAATAAGAGAGAGATTGGGAACAAGAAATCGATGAAGGACATGAAAGGAATAGAAATATGGAATCAGACCTAGAAATATTGGAAAAAACGAAAGGAAGGCGGTGGAGAGGAGGGAGGGGAAAAGAAGGCACGAATGAATGAAAGAAACAGGTGAGATTGGAAAGGAAGAGGTGTGGTGAAACATAAAAACAAAAACGCTATAGATGTACAAATGATAATTTCATCGTAAACAATGTGTTCAACGTCTTTGGTTATTTACTACAAAAGTATTTATCTCACGTAGATATAAATCTCTAGGAAAACAATGAAGATAGGTAGAAACAGAACATCCAGTATTCACATTTAAAATCAATTTCGTCAATTTATTTTATCACATAATGCATTCCAGGTGTTGTCATATCTGAGAAAATGTGTATGTCATCCAAGAGATGTCCTTTCAAATTCGTTACGAAATGCGGGTTGAAGTACATGAGCATTGAATCCGTCATCCTACAATTGACTATTGAGTTATACGAAAAATCGATGGTAAATAAGCGCAAAGGATTATTCTGATAAAATATTTCTCCTATTTTGCGATTATTTAATTGCTGCTAGCATGCGCTGATTGTTATAAAAACTGTTCTTTATGTTTGTCCCTTCTTTCTACAGCTGATGTTTCTAAATCCAGACGCTTTAGAGAGTGGAGTGGATGTGTCAGTCGTCTTCTAAACATTTTTTATCCCACAGGATGCGATTCAGTTAAGGTAACCCTCTCTGGTCAATTTTTGGTAATTCGTCCAAATATGAGACATAACGGGCAATATGGAGTAAAACAGCACTCTTCCTCTACAACAGTGGTGTCAAGGTCTTCTACTGGTGGCAGTGGCACGTTTTGTGTCACCGTAACTTGCCACGAGCTTCTTTGAGCAATTAGCGACGGGAAAGGGACCTATTAGTACTAACCCCTCCGTTTTACAATAGTGATGGCGTTGTCCCTTGTGGTGGGGTGATAAACTGCGTGGAGGGGCGATATCGGCGTGCCACTCGTGCCACGGGCAACACTGCTGTACAACATTATAGGGCTTGCACAATTTCGAATTCGGCTAGATCAATCGGGTAATATCGGGTTTTGGAGAAAATCGTTTGAACAGATTTGCTAGACGCTTGATTTGACCACAGTTAAACGGACAGACATAAATTTTGTTTAAACCAATTTTTCGGCATCAAGGACCTACAAAACTTGAATAACGATTGCACAATGAAGAAGTAATTTACTATGCGTAATGAACTACATTTATCCACTCCTTCGATATCAGGGCCCCACAATAACAGTTTTTTGTGTCAAAGAATTGCCTACATTTTCCGCAATCCATGCTTCTATTTTCTGGTCATGCAGTGGCGCTTCATGAATAATGTGAGGATTCTATGATGTCCATATTCTATTGTTCTAAAGGTTTATGAACCCCAAAATATTAATCCAAGTCTCATCTGCGAAAATCAGTATGTAGTTCAGAAGATCGATGCCTCTGCTTACAAAGTTCTGTAATCACTCACAATCACGAACTCTCGTGATCACTTACTTGCAATTCTTGCTCTGCAATTACTTTGTAAGGAAACAGTTTCAGTTATTTTCTTACATCAGTTTGTGCTGTGCCTAACGAGGCGGAAGCCTCTTGAGATAACCTCATTGATTTTCTGGGGCTCTCTAACATTTTTTCAGAAATTTCAAGAAGTTTTTCTTTTGATAAAACACGAGGTCTCCCATATCTCGGGCGAATCTGCCGCAGAACCTGTTTGTCGATACTACGCACTTAAATCGCGTACAGTATCACGATGCGGCACTACAGATTCTGGGAATTTAGTCACAAAAATGTGCTTCACATCATACATTTACTAAGTACATTTCACAAGTACTTAGCTCGAAACACATGTTACACCAATAATACACGTTCTACCAATGTCACCATTCTAACAGTTATAATCTGACTCACAAAAACATGTACGTAGTCAAACTGAATGTGTCACTTGCATACGAAGAATACGATCACGTATTTTTATTTCAAGTACTACTTGCGCTTCTGAGAATAACATTCGAACGCCGCACATTGATTCCAACTGAACAAAAACCTGCCCATAATTTAAAAAATCGAACTTCACGCTTATAGGTTAGTACCATCAAATCGTGCACAAATGTTGGTGCATCACATTCCAGCATGACAAAGAAATTCCAGACTTATTTCGTTTTCATAGTCGACGGTGAAGTTGGAGGTATCTGAGCGTCGAAAAATACGCAAGACGGAGAAGCAAGTTTCCGTTAGTAAAAAAGGCGTTTTTAACATATTTGCTTGGATTTTTCTGTACAGCCGAATGGACAATACGTCTAAATGTTTAACTGTTGTATCAGCGACCCCAAAAACCATAATATACACATTTGTGGTTTTCTACATAACTGCTAAGTATGGCCAGGTTTTTGGTGAGTTGCAACTACTGGGCGCAGCGCCGTCGTTCTGGCGCGCTGATTAAGCCGGCGCTCTTGCCGTTTCCGCATGAAGGATGGTGGAGTGGGGAGACAGCCAAGCAGTGGCGTAGCCTGAGTTTTGCCTTAGGGTATGTAACTCGAGAAATTAATTTAAAACTCCTAAATATTCCTCATTCACCAATTCCACTTCTGTCACTTTAATCAATTAGAGCACACAAAGAATTTGTATATTTAAAATATAAAATGATCCAGTAAAAATAATAATGACTCACATACTTCATGAAACTACTGGTTGAAAGTTAGAAAAAGTTGACTTAAGCTCACGACCTAGCAAAATATAAATGTGTGTCCTCATACTTAAATAATAAAAGCACTATCAAACCCAATGATTTTTAGAATTCTCCAATCATATCATTTCAAACCCATTAGAATTGGCATAATTTATAAAATGGAAAGCAATGATCTATAATAAAATATAATAGGAAAGAGAAAATCAATCAATTTACAGACACATAATGAAAAACAGTTGACAGTTGTCCTTTACAGCTTACATCAAGGGTTTCATCCAGTATCGAGGAGACAAAAGAGGCTTTAGAAATTTCATTTTTATTTTGATAGGAATTACCGTGCTCACAATTGAAATTCAATCAATATTAATTTCTGGCGAGATTGCACGAAACATTGGACTTTTCCACATCATCCTTGTCAGTTTTATCGTATTTCATTATTTCACTTATATATTCCATGAAATTTTCTCTATTTGATGATCCCCTATTATCAAAATGGCTGGAAAATACAAGCCCTTCCCAAAAAAGCACACGGTACAACTCGAATGAAGGGTGACAGAATTTCCCTATTTTCCCTTACATCACTGTTGTATTGCTCGACATAGTCTGTGTTGGCTGTTTAAATAAACTTCTACCCTCTAATATTTTTCCAAATATTTTTAACTGTTTCTCAGGTGCTACAATTTGTCCACGGCACAAAGATACGACTCCATAATTACGAAAGCACTTTGGTTCGCGTTGTGCTCGCCATTCCAGGGCACAGATGTGGATTGCACAGTCACATACCCTTGTGCATTCAACCAGCACAATCCCTAACCTAAATTGGCTACAAATATATAGTTGCTAAATGCATTAATATAAGGTAATAAAACTTAAATAAAACGACAATGTTCATTAATTAATATTGTTCTCTTACAAACAGCGAAGAGAACAATGAAGTTTCTTAAAATGACAGCTTTTTCGTAGGCACCCTGGATGTAATGGGTCACTGTGCATCTGATTCACAGCGCAGGCTAGGTGGCATTTCAGACTGATTTGTTCATCCTTGGAAAGAATCGAATTCTAAACGGCGCAATATTTGAAATACAATGAAATATTTTGTAGTAGGAAAAGAAAATAACAAATGGACAATTTACAATCATTTTAAAATAAAAATAGCTGATATTAGCAGGGTATGTAACACATCACCCACATCCATGGACGCTATGCCCCTGCAGCCAAGCTACTGTGTAGAGACATTTTGAACGTTCTGTACATATTGGAAATGTGACTGATTTTCTAAAAATTGTAATATTAAATAATAAATTAGATTATCAAATATTTATTTATTGACAATTATTGGAATTCGGTTTTACAACAAATGTTGTGTTCTTCGTATACCTACAACGTATTAGTCAGAAACAATATTTATAAATAAAGTGCTTTTCAGAATGGACATGTTAAAAAATAAAATATAAATTGTGAGGAGTTACTGAATGGTTGATACCATAATTGACATAATGGGAATGACGATACGCATACGAAAGACAAAGAGGCAGCGCATACTTCATAATATTTCATTATATACATCTATAAAAATAATTCAATGACTGCATTTTTACAACGGTATTTTGTCAGATATAGAAAATCTCTAGAGTTTTCATCGCTTTGCATGCCATCAAATAATTTTTCACTGACAATATTTTGTGTGTTTTAGTGCTATTCCGATCTCCGGTTAGTGTCCTCTAATCTTTACTAATCAAAACAAATTATGTAAGAATGTTATTTTCTGCTAAAACTTTTTTCTTGAAATTATTACAGCACCATTATTACGTATATAAGATCGCTTTTCAACTTTTTTACTTAGGTCATATATCGACCACTGTAAGTAACACTGGGTGTACCGATATAAGGACACACACAAACATCCATTCCTCGGGCGGAATTCGAACCCGTGACCCTTCTAGCACGAGGCAGCTATGGCTCTTGAATCTTAGCACCTTCGGCTATCCAGGCCGATTCCGGCACCATTTATTGTGAATAGAAAAAAGTGAAACAAAGCTTACCTTGGGAGAAAAGTTATCATCTGATTACGAAACACATTAATTAACCCTGAATTATTCTATAACGATAGTGAAGTCATTAACAATATTCGACTTATTTTCATTTATTATTATTATTATTATTATTATTATTATTATTGTTATAATTAAATTAACAGGGCATAAAAAATCTGTTTTTTCCGTGTCTTAGAAGCAGATTTTGCTCTTATGAAAAGGAAAATTACTTTATCCCACTTGAGGTTACTGTAAGAATCTTGGAACAATCTGACAAGTCTGAAGTAAGATTGCCTTTTGTCCAACAGTTTTCAATTTTATTGGTAGTTCCAAATTTCTCAAATTCTTTTTAAAATGTACCGACATCTCTCCTTCCGATGTAATCACCAAGGCATTTGTAAGAACTTTCTCCGACCGACAGGTTTCTTTCAATTGGATTGTAAGCTCCTCATACTTCCTGATTTTCTCTAATTCAGTTTTTCTGATGTTATGGGTCAGAGAAACTACCATATCAATTAAGAGGCTACTTTATTGATTTTATCAATGAGGAGGATATCATGCCTGTTATAATCCATTATTTTGTTCGTGATAAGAAATCGGTCCCAGCACATCCCATGCTTCAATGTCTGTAAAACGCCAATATTTGTAAAATGGTGTAGGAGAGTCAAGCAACCCGTGTTTAATAGCAAATTCTGATGTATCAACTTTGCAAGTTCGCGACCTTAAAGTAAAAAAATTCTATCTGCACCGCAGTAAATTTTACAGGAGAGCATTTCAAAGTTTTGTCCCTCTCTAAAACAAAAACTATTTTATTAAATGTATTGAAACTTTGTCAGTATACTTGACATCCAAGCACAAAACTGTAGACTGATAATTATTCTAAAAGCATTGTAACTTTGGTAGAAACCAAGACCCTATTTTTACAGATAGAACCTTTTTACTCTCAATATGCATTTTCAAGTTCGAGCAAAAAGGTTCTATCTTTGTTGGTAGGAAAATTTGACTGGTATATTACTTAAATAATTGCAAATACACATGTAACTGTATCATTTATTAAATTTTAAAGAATTCAAAGAAATATGCTTACATTTTAGTAATATTCTTATTTAGAGTACTCAAATTTAATTTCATGTCATTACTTAGACTTAGCCAACTAGAAGTGGAAAAAAGTAACATATTTTAAATTACTGAATTACACTTAAATTTGAAATGATATATTACAAACACATTAAAGTAAAATGTCGCGTAGCCATACTATTATTTTTGTTTAAGCAATTCTATGAAGTAGGTTTGATCCAGAGTTGGCATCCATTTCAACATGTATGCTAAATCGGCTACCTTTTCCTTATTCAAAAAAGTTTCTTTCGCCACGTACGTTTGCACAGGCGGATAGATGGAAGAAGAACTTTTCGCCACCCATCTTGTAGAAATGTGTGGTCGCACATTTACGGTGGAAAATTCTGAATCAGAACGTTTAATTTTATACTCTACTTCAGCTTGTCTTTGAGTGAATTTTAATTGCGAAACTTCAGAGAAAGGTATTTATTAAAATGAAGATGTTTGCTGCTTTTATGGAAATCCTTCATATGCATTGTTTTCATCTGAATAATATTAAGTGGCTTTTTTCTATTTACTGCCAAATGTATCCGCATGAAAGAAATCGGTGACCAGAATTCACTAGGTCTCAGAGTTTTCTCTATCTGGTAATGAACATTGTGTACTTCTGGAATACACAAGTGACCAGCAGTAGAGTATTTCAAAACTGTCATCGATTAGTGGGTGTTTTTTTAGTAAGTCCTTCATTGCCAGAGACATCATCTGATTATTCTTTTGGGGTACACAGCTGTCGCTCCACATTGTAATATGTTTTACCTTAGGTGAGTTTTGAATTACTTTTTCCAAAATTTGGGAAACGGTATTTGCAATCCAGAATGGCCTGTGTCAATTTCTGTCCAAATTGCGCAATATACATATTTGTTTGGGGAAAACATGAACTGTCATGTTAAATAAATTTAATTTTCTCCTATAGAAGAAAATACTTGTTTGCTCTCGTAATTCCTATCACATTTTCTAAATGAAAGGACACTACAATTGTTTGTTCATGTCTGATTTTATGATCTTCCTCTCTTTCCTTTCTCCTGTTTTCCTTGTTATCTACGTTTTCAGTGTATTTTAATTTTAAATCATTAGAAATATTATTTTCCAACTCATTAATTCTGTATTCGCATCTATCCGCTTTTGGCTGAAAGAAATCCAAATTAAATTCTTCATTAAAAATATTCCGATATATAGATAATTTTACAAATTGACATCTTTCGTTTACACAACATTCCTTGTAGAGGTCGTACGTTTTTCGTGATATTTAAGTTGGAGGCGAGGCACTCCTTAGTAGTAATAGGTCTACAATAGTGACTCTCTGTTTTAGGGAAAGATTTAATGTGTGCCCTCACTCTGTCTTTCACGTCTTTTGGTATTTTATCCTTAGTTTTGCTACATCGATCGTACAATTTTGGTGTTCCTGTTATTTTTTCTTTGTGTAAATGTGCATTATTTATCATTCTCTGGCTTATAGAAAGTGTGTTGAGGTAGAACTTCTTACAATAGTTTCTTTATTTGAACATAAAACTTGTAAACGAATGTATTATTCTTTCGAAGGTTTAGAATATTTTCTGTTGGATTTCTTTTTTTCTGGAAAGGATCTGATGTCCTCAGTATGTAGCTGACCTTTTCAGAATGAGTTTCCAATAAAACGAAATAATGTATCCATGTAAAACGAAATAAATAATCTCTCTTGCTCTTCTGGAGTGACATTTAGAGTGCAGTTGTGACGACAAAAATTTCCACAATTTGTAGTTTTGTTAAATTGTTAAGCTTGATGACCTTGCCTCTGTCATTTACATGTTCTATAGCCAGCTTGATGTTTCTTCGACCCTTGCACTTTTTTCCAATCCTTATTACACGATGCCACCAGATTTGCCGAAAACTTACAGCCACAACACAGCGAGATATTGAGTTCTTAAAACGGATTGGGTCTACTAGATACAGGCACTCCTAACGAAGGGTTAACAATACATTTACGTATGAACCGAAAAGAAGTAAAATCGTAATAATCCGGGTTGTAAACAGGATTTACAGGTAACATTTTTTTAAATATTATATCAACATGTGAAGTGGAGTACAAATAGTTTGTGTCGCATGACCTATAAATTCGTTGATTTAGTAAGACATTCACTCAGGCGTCGTAAGGAATATCCAAATACCCAATTTTGCCGAACTATTATAAATTCTAGATGGCTACCAATTAACCCGATAAAGAATAAATAGTTCGATATTTATAAAAATATGTTTACCTTCTTGCAGAACTGTTTTGCTTTAACACAAACAGTGATTACAGCACTGTTTTGCCTCGGTGTCTCGTCTTCTTCAGTACTGCTTGCCGCATTAGAATCGTATTCAGAACAAGAATGCTCAAAAACAGCATCTTCAATTTCACTGTCACACAACATTGCAATTAAAGCTGCTTCTCAAAAGATCTTACAATACCTAGACACTTTGCGCAGCCAACAAGATAATGTCCACATACATGTAAACAGGTTGGTTTGCGCGGTGAAGCAGATAGAACCTTTTTTCCCGAACTTGAACACACGTTTTGCAGATAGAACCATTTTACCTTATCTGTATCTCAGAAAGTAAGCTTCGTAGATCAATGTAACTTAGAGGTTATGTAAATCTCATCGCTACCGTTACAAATATAAAATAAAGTCATTTTAGGAAAAAATGTTAGATAGAACCTTTTTACTTTAAGGTCGCGAGTTGGTTGTGTCTTAGGATAAGCGTTGGCTGATTATGCCGGACAGTCCACCATAATATGTTCAATGGTTTCGCCACAAGTATAACATTTGATGCATTTGTCTATCACATTTATCTTCATTGCATTTCTTAACAGTGTTTGATTCATTGGACCCTATTTCAGTAGCAATTACAAACACTTCCGTCTTTGTGTACAAATACTCACTTATTAGCCAATCCAGAAAAGCAGGATTATCAGATATATCCAAATGGGGAACTTTCCGTGCAGGATTTTTCCGTTTCGATAATGAAGTAGATCTTGTGTATTGGGAATGCATTCCTGGTGTTCCTAAAATGATTCAGGTGTGTGTGTCCTAAATCAATTTCATTAACTTGCTCCATAATTAGGTCAGATGAGTTAAACAGTTACTTTCCATATTCTGTTCTTGTTTCCTGCATAACGAGTGCATAATCAGTGGGCCTCTTCCTCCTTTTCGGGGATAGATAGTCTGTGGAAGAATTGGGGTGCAGACATTGGAACTTAGTGAGCAATCGTCTTATTTCTCTAATAAATTGAATTCAGAATCAGGCCAGTTAATTATTCCAAAAGAATAGGTTAATATTGGTACGGCCTAGATGTTGATGGATGTTATAAATTTTATTTATTTATTTATTTACATCAAAAACTGTTTAAAACTGTGTGACGAGCTATGGGGAGAAGTGAAATTTGCCGACAATTTCGTGTTCAGTAGTTTAATTATTCTACTCCGGTACATTTCTATGAAGATATTCTTCAGCTGGATGTGTTCAATTGTGAATTTCAGCTGAATCTTGATACCTTGGAACTGTTGGTTCTGTTGCAGTTTCCGTTTTCAACAGTGAGTATAGCGCATTTGTCGATTTCAAATGACATGCTTTACTAAAGATTGCCGCAGTGTTGATCAAGGATTGCAGTTGTAACATGGTTTGCATATTATGCATATCATTGTATATCATTTTCATATAATGGTTTCATGACTGGCAGATGTTTCATATCATTTCATGGTTTGCAGTTGTTGATCAAAGATTGCAGTTGTTTCATAGATTTTTATTTCGTCCATAAAATGAAGATGAGTGATATGATTATATTTTACTTGTACCCCAACTTACTTTCTAGCAATACCACAGAAGTTAGATTGATGGCTAAACAAAACCACATTGACGACACGGAATCTTTGAATTTTCTCTTCTAATGTTAAAGGGTACATTTTTTTAAATTTTTAATACGAAGGTTTATTCTCCACGACACCACCTTCACTCAATAATTCTCGGGGAGATGTGCAAATTATCATAAAATAACAGTAATTATTATTATTATAGTTAGAGTGTAATAAGTGGTGTTATATTATTTTAATTATACTGTGATGATAATTCACATATTCTACGAAGGGAAGTAGGCTGACATCCGAATTGGCGAAGGTCCGAAAGCTACGGACTCTCATATACGAACGCTCATATACGGTATATTCACTATTATCTTAGTGGTACCTATGCAAGTTCAAATTTGCACAGCCACTCAGGTTGTATAGATCATTAGTCACCAGCATCAAATATTTTAGCTATATATTTTGCAAATATTTTTCAACTTCAACAACATCTTCCATTATTATCTTTTGTGAGATTGATACAATCATCACTTCTAACCATCCAATATCAATTGATAATATTACAAGACTTTAATTTCGAGCAATTCTTGACAGATCCGAATTTGACATTGATATCCCATTTGTCCACATAGTTTTCTTAAAACCATATATTGTAATAATTAATATTAATTTTGAAAGCACAAGACCTCTGTATGTATCTATTAATATTTTAATGGATACTTGCTTTCTGAATGCATGTTACCTCCAGCTTAATTATAATTGAAGTTCTTTAAATAAATAAAGCTAGCGGGCAGCTCCACTGCACCCTCCCCATTCTGTCGCTCCACCGACGTTCTCCTCAATTTGAGTGACGGCGTACCCCACTCTCCGCCTCCCCCAGCAGACAGGGTACGGATCTTCCCTGGAACTCTTGACAGTGACGACTGCTTAAGTACAGATCTGAATTTTCAACTAACACCAAAGTTTGGCCGCGAAACGAGAGACTTGGGACGCTATTCTTACTTCAGTTGTCGTCACTTCCGTTAAAGTAGTACTTCCTATGAAGTTTGGGAAAGCTAATGTGGTTTGAAGTAATCTCCCTTTTTTATAGACAGTTTGTAACGTAAGAACATTCAATGACGTATTGTAGGCGTGGTTAACTCATACTTCTTGCACTGCTGGATTGAAATTTCTCTCTTCAAAAATATCTCGACTTTTCTCCCTCACAGTCTCAAACAAATTCCCAGCCATCCTGAAAATTTTGCTTTAAAATTAATATTAATACGAAGGTTACTAACTTTTAATGATGAAATATTTAATACTCATTATACATTAAAATATGGACCATATGGATAACTGAAGGAAGTATTATTTTTAATAATTATATGCTTACGCCTGCAAATAAATAACGATCGTATTTTATCAACGACTAATTATGACTTCACACTTTCAAGTGACGGTCACGTACCAAATTAGCAATTAAACATTACGTTTCATTCGTTATTTGTATTCCTCATGGGGTTTGGTCGGAAAAATTTAAGCCTGAATACGCAATGATTATTTCTTTACTAATAGGCATTTTTCTTAACTAAGAGTCATTACCTTCAATTTAGGATGCACAGAAACACTACATAAATTGCCATTTGAGCTTTTATTAAGGCTTCATCAGGGTTACTACAAATTACAGTTCATGTGGTGACTAAATTTAATCACCTGACACAAATCTGTGAACCTTAGCCAATATTGTTTGTACATTAATTATTGTACAACCTAAAAACATTCATTACTTGCCAGAAATATCCTATCCAATGAGCACGTACTGAGTAAAACAGATTTCTGGAGACTGATGACGAAATTCTTTTTAATGCCGAGTGCTCTTAGTGAGTACTATCAGGTCTTCTGAATGATGCCTCTTGCTGATAGAACGACAGGGACAGTCTCTGTTTCGAGGATATTCCACTGTTTCATCACGATATGGGCAATTCTTTGTATTTCTGAATCTACGCCTGATATACTATCGTAAGGATACCATGTCGTAAGGGTGACATACTTCTATCGATGACTGCCATATCCACTAACCATTGCTTCTTTCTTCTTTTTATCCCAAAGTGTTTTGTCAGGTCTCTTGTGGGTCACTACTCGATTTGTCGGTTCACTTCGGTTCCAATACAATTTATAAGTGTTGTTTTCAAGGGATGTTTTTTAGTATACTTGTAGTATGGTGTACCATAGCATGGTGCTTAATCACAGATATTTACAAGTTGGGCACGGATAGTTCATCCCATCGTTTCATACTCTGTAGGAGCAAACACAATACAGTTGGAGATAATAGGCTGAATAGACTAACCTCATTGACTATAGACCCGACAGTGATCAGAGGACACATGAGGAACTGTGATGATGTACATTTGATAATTATTTGTTGCCTGATGAATTGCTGGTCTTGGATTGCAACAATGGTTCCCTAATTTTCGGGATGTAGATACACAGAACTGTGACATATGAACGGCATATTAGCGTCAACATTCAGTGTGTCTCGGCCGGATGTCTACCGTGGATTGCCTTCTACTTCCGTAGGCACATCTCTCGGTGGAAGGATTATTGCTGGAGTACAATTTTCTATTGGTTGAGGCATAATGATATATATTTATCTGCTCCCTGTGCCACGCTAGTATATAGATGAGATAGTACAGCTTGTTTTTCTGGAAGTACACCTTCATGATGATAATCTGTTTTGCATGGATATTGCGTATTTTCAGAATGTCAAATCCTCCCATTGTCTTGGGAGGTCTTAATCCTTTGGATTAACAAATTGGAATAGGGTTATTATTATTTAGTTATTTATTGGATACGAGGATCAGGTCCAAACTCTTTATTGACAATCACCTTATTTTAAACATATGGCTACATTACAATGACGTTTCGGAGCTTGGTTTTCTCCTTCAGAATTTATACATTTGTAATTTATAAAATTCGTAAAATTTTAACGGGAACTCCAATTACCAAGTCATACCATGTTGTATGTTTTACTCTGTGTTCACATTTACTCAATTAGAGTAAATGGAGACTAGGTAGTCTCTACATAGTCTTAGCTCCAGTCAACCGTTTACAGACGAGTGTGAACTGGATCATGCCTTACAGGCACATGTTTCGAACTTCGAGGACATTACAGATCTGCCAGAAGTTAACTATACACCCTGTCGGGTCTTTTCATGTATTCGGGCTTTGCTACATTTGGACAACATGAGACCATATAAACGTTAATTTCTACTTGTCCCAGGCGAATGCGGCATTTATTATCTTGGGAAATGTTGAGGTCCGCTTTATCATAACGTAGTGTTCTCAACGTCTAATCTTGAGCAGCTACTAGAACTGCTTCCTGATTCTGGTTTCATTCTTCCCCTTTTAAGTCACATAAATGATTGATCTTTATTGATCTGCACCTTGTCCATTCTTTTTATTGTCCACAGAGGGGTTGTCCCTCCACGAGTTCTTTAACATTTTTTGTGTCTCACATTTCATATGTAGTAGTACCAGAGGTTCAGTGTCTGTGTTTTTCAACGTGTCTTGCATAGTTTTCTTTGCAATGCTTTTTGCTAAACTAACAATGCCTCTGTTTCCCAATCTTCGGTCAGATTTAACGACCTGCCTCATTAGAGGGTCATCTTCATGACGGACTACATACTTTCCCATTCCAACTATTGCATTGCGCCGGGAGGCTTCAATTTGTCTCAAGCCTCTTCCTCTTCCTTACGTCACACACAAAGCCTATGTACATCAGCTCGAGGGTTGGCGACATTATGCATTGTAAGCAGTTTCCCGGTTTTTCGATGTATGATTCGAATTTCATGCTCAGTTCAGCCCACGAATCCGAAACTGTAGTCGGCTACAGGCACCGCAAAACTACTATTACTGGTATTTTATTCCTGTAATTCAAAGCGGACTGCAGGGAAAAAGTCACTCTTCTGTAATACTCCCTACGATTTTTGTCTTTCATTGCGTCGTTCAAGATGGTCTCACATTCTTCAATGCCCAGATATTTGTAAATTTTTCCTCGCTCAAGATCTTGAATCACAGTATGCATATCTACTTCAAGGTTCTCCGATGTTGTTATTTTGCCTCACTTTAAGTTAATTTTTGCACACATGTCAAGATCAAACTTCAAGCAGATATTATTGCAAAAATCATTTATGACAGGATTTGGGCGAGAATCTCTTAATTCTTAGTAAACACTAAGATCATCCAAGTAAAACAAATGTGATATTGATCTTTCATCACCATGGAGCCTGTAACCAAAGTCAGTGTGCGATAACTGTCTAGATAGTGGGATCAAAGTAATGCAAAACGGCGGAGGGGATAGCAAATCTCCTCGGAAAACTTTAAACGTTTTCAAGATTTTCTCAAAAAGGGCACCTAATGTTTGGATTTTTTGTCCTCGAATAAAGTCAATAACTTAAAAATGGCGCGGTTCTTATTTTCGTTGAAATCCCTGATTTTTCGAAAATTCAAAAGTTCAATTTTGTTGGCTTCTTCCTACAACTACTATCGTTGAATTTATATTTTTTCTTAATGAAATCTATTATCAAAAACATGTTGAAATAAATGTCACGTATGGGAAAAATGAGTTTCACGTAATTTTACGTTAAATTTAAGACATTTTTAAACACTTGCAAAAATACATTGTAGTTTGTTGTGTGAAATGAAACTTGTTTAAAAAGGCCAACTTTTAAAATAGGTTATTTTACATTTTTCTAATATAAAGGAGTCGTTTTGCATATTTTTTTAAATTAATGCAGTTTATAAACAATTCACTTCAAAACAACTTCACTCAAAACCATTTCTCAAAAATGGCTTAAAAAACTGAAAGAAGATATTTTAAGTATAGGGCAAAGAACGCTTAAAAATAGAGTAAGTATAATTTTCTTAAACTCTCTGATTTTTCAGAAAATGCGAAAGCTAGAAATAATTCAAAAACGTATGTGCAGTTGACCACCATTAGTTTACTTTTCCTTCTCACTACACACACAGTAATGGAAATGTACTGCTACCGTGTGGCGGAAATCTGGTATTTGGACACAAAATCTAATTGTCGGGTCCTGGAAAAGATGAGGTACTTAATTGTATTTAATATATCAACTGTTTATTTTTTTCAAATTAAATAAGTCTCAAATTGATTGAAGACAGCTGCTAAAGAAAACGTTTATCGCAACATATCACATAAAAATAGTTTATTTGTTGCAGTACATTTTGATCACCTTTCGACAATACTGTTCCGTCATCTTCCTCAGGTTTTAATACATCAGTTTCATTTTCAGCGAAATCTCCTTATTTTCGAAAATTGCAAAAAGTTAACATTTTAAAACTCCTATATTAAAGACATATTTTTGTCTAAAACATGACTCATCTAAAAAAATCAAATCTTGAAAAAAGGTCATCTACAATATTTTGGAAGGAACGAATAAATTTCGCGTAATTTAATTCTGAATTTTATACAATTTCTAAAAAAAAATATTTTCTCAAAAAACCATACAAATTTTTATCTTTGAATTCTCTCCTCTTGTGTAATAATGGACGGTAAAAAATATGGAGCTAGTCACATTTTCGACGAATTCTCCGAGTTTTCGAAAAATTATGTGTTGGAAATATTGGGTTGAGGCAATTACATTCTTAAGCGTCGGTCCGAGTTCGAACCACACGGCGCTTCTGTAGTGAAGTGGTATGACTGACGGCGAGTTAACACGGGGGGCCTGAGTTTGAAACCAATTTTGCTGGCTGAAAATCCTTTTTAATGTTTATGTAGTATAATAATATAGTGTAGTAGTTACAAATAATGCTAGAAAGAATGTATTGTAGCACCACCAGTTTATTATAACATTATGAGGTACATTAGGGCCAGAAATATCATTTTAACCCGCCGTTACTCGCGCATATTTTTGTAACGCCATAACTCGCGTGTTAGATTTTATCTAACAACTGTTTATGTTGTATTTATTTTTTTATTATGAATCAGATATTTACATTATTATTCCCAAACATTTGTTATTGATTTCTATAACTTGTATAGATGAAGCAATGCACAATGATGACATGCAGACTCATAACTTTTGCTTATAATAAACACTCGAATCAATATCGCAGTCATGAAGTCAAATGTTATATAAAGTAAATTTATTTAAGAAAGGTAAATCATAGAATACAATTAATTCAATAAACAATATATTTTCACCACGTTGAAACATACAGGGACATTTATGAACTAAAATAAGCTTCCTCAGAACTACCCTCATTGCAAAAAAATGTCTTTCTTGTCGGTTCTTTTCAAAGTGGTTGGAGCAAATATAACAACAATGCTGCGTGAACCTAGTTTGCCTGAATGGACAAAAGCGCTTCTCCTTTTCTCTCTTTTTTGCTCCTCATCATAAGATTACCCTAAAAAGGAAACAAAACTAAGGAATTGAAAATACAGCGAAGGGATAGCGGAGGATGTTCTTGCTAAATCTATGAATCTTACTTTCGTAAAAAAAACACGATCCAGATGAGATACTAAACTTTTCGGATCTTGACGCAAGCATTCAAGACACAAAAACCAGTGTATAACTGTCAGAAGAGTGGATGTGATAATCGTATCGAAAGATAAAGCGGTTGCTCGCGCGTGAGAAAATATCTAAACACGACGCGACACACCAATCAACGCCATCTCATATTGTTTCCCTTCGCAGGACTGATAAGAACGATGAACGGATGCAGAGCTGAATCGTGCCGGAAGGCATTGCTCGAGCATTATCTTCGTGTGTTGAAAGATAGCAATGTTATTTAAATAAATCCAGAAATGTTAGATTTTTTAAAACAGTGGGAGTAACGGCGGGTTAAATACGTGCACAACTATTTAAGTGAATCGTTGTTTGACAATAACTGTATTTTTTTAATATCCTAGTTCCGTCACCTTGTTCACTCATCGCAGTTAATATTTTAGAAAATCAAATACACTGACCACGAGAGCTCAGTGCGAAGATTAATGAAATAAGCAGCGTTGAGGATAACAGGCACTACTCCTCAGTTCAATTTCAAGATTAATCCTCGTCATTTCAGGGGAAATCAATAAAATAAATCAACAAATAAATCTCTTTATTTGTGGCGAGGCTCAGGCCATTTAGCCTGCTCTTCCGCCTAACCACTTTCAAAAATTTATTACATTAGTGCATAATAGGAGGTCATTCCATGAGTAAATACGTACGCAATTTGGGTGAAAGTTTTCTCACGTAGAAGGCAGGAATGAAAGCGAGGGAGGGAAGAGTTGGTAGAGGAGGAATGCTGTCACAGCATTTGTATGTTTAAATTTATCAATTTCAAGTTAGAGATGTAATTTAAAAATTAATCCCAAATATATTGTGATGTATCACATTATAAAAGCGCAGACGCAGAATGAGAATGTAATAAAAAGGGCGAGATATGTAGGTCACGAGAAGCCGACAGAGGGGCCTGTGTATTGTGTCCTGAAAAGAAGAACCTTTTTCTGACAGTGGCGAGCGGGGACCGCGGTTCAGCTAGGCAGATTTACGACGTGAGGGCACACAGAAGGGTATCCCTCTATTTTTTCTATGCTCTTTAGACAGACCCCTTCTCGCGAAAATCAGCCGTGACCAGGCAGGTGCTCGGCGTGCGAGATCACATAATTGGTGATAAAAATGTCTTAGCTTTTAACAAATAAAAGAGCTATTTAGACACGCGCACGTGTTCTCCCCAGAAGCGGCCGAGGGCGAACGTTGTACGAAATTTCTGGAAAAAGATGTTAGTGGCCCAATGTAAATTGGACTTATATTTGATAAAAGTAGCAGTGGCGGCGATTGGCGGTGGAGAAAAAGGAGTGGAGCCAAAATTGAGATTTGGAAGGGATTTTCGGCAGCAGGCCATGACGAGAGCATTCGATCAGTAAGAGCGATCGCGAGAGCATTCGATGAGTAAGAGCGATCGTGGCAGCATTCAATGATTAAGAGCGATGGCAAGGGCAGTCAATTATTAGCGAGAGAGGGCGAGTGAATCGGTCAAAGGTGGTGGCGAAAAAGTGTCATCAACATTCGATTTTCAAAGGGAGACATCAGGTTAAGTCCTTACAGCTCATGCCTCTGACGCAAGTCGTGATAATTAGACCGTGAAATAATCCAATCGCGCCTCTCGCGAAGAACGAATATTGAGTAACAATGACGTCTGTGTGGAGCGTGTACTGGCGGCGAGACGGAGTTTGAGCATCTCGACAACTAGCTTCGCGGGGGCAGATCAGCTGAGGAACATACGACAGCTGCGTCAAGCTGGAACAGCCATGTCAGCTCACCGGAATGAAACATGTCTAATGATTTATTGCTAATTAACTGCCAATTAATTGCCACATTTTCGAATTAATTGTCACGTGTCTTCAGGGCAAAAATGGGTGTGAGCTGGCTTGACGCGACGCCAGCACACACATCACTGAAATTCGGGTCGCAGGTCCACGGAAACACTGAGATAATTTATTGCTAATTAATTGTCAATTAATTGCCACAATTTCGAATTAACTGCCACGCATCTTCAGGGCGAAAACGGGTGTGAGGTGGCTTAACGTGAATGTTTCAGTTTTAACAATTTTTTTCTTAGAAACGGCAACATTAATTAATTTGTGTTTGTTATAAAAATTACTATATAATGTGTATTAATTATGTTCTTGTTTTGGTTTGATTGTGTCCCTTCGTTTTCTCTACAAACGTATTTGAATTTCTCGCATGGTTGAATGATGTTTCAGTTTTAACAATTATTTTTCTATAAACGGCAACGGCAATTAATTTGTGTTTGTGGTAAACAATTAGTATACAATGTGTATTAATCACATTCTTGGTTTGGTTCGATTGTGCTTGTTGGTTTTCTCTACAAACGTATTTGAATTTCTCGCATGGTTGAATATGTTTCAAATTTTAACAATTATTTTTCCATAAACTGCAATGGCAATTAATTCGTGTTTGTGGTAAACAATTAGTATATAATGTGTATTAATTATGTTCTTAGTTTGGTTGGATTGTGTTCGTTTGTTCTGTCTACAAACGTATTTGAATATCTGTGATGGTTGAATATGTTCCAGTTTTAACAATTATTTTTCCATAAATTGCAATGGCAATTAATTCGTGTTTTGTGGTAAACAATTAGCATAAAATGTGTATCAATCATGTTCTTGCTTTGGTTCGATTGTGCTCGTTGGTTCTCTCTACAAACGTATTTGAAAGCTGGCATGGATGAATATGTTTCAGTTTTTAAAAATTAGCGACAAATTGGGAGATTAATTTCAATTTTTTTCACAACTTTGCGATTCTAACTTTATGGAGCTCTTCCTGAGAACAGCTCTGCGCCCTGTGAGGGTGCAGTCGCTTCCTCTTGGAAGGTGGTCGCCCTCCCAAGGAGCCATCCCAAAGGGCGGTGGCCACAAAGCAAGTCGCAAGAGAGGCGGCGACGGCATTGCTCCGATGTTTCTTCATATTTTCGCTCGCCGCATCTGGGCAGGGCAGGTCGCGGTCGGTAGCCGGCCCGTCCGTTAAGCCTCCACATCCGGCAGAGCTCCGTCAAGCTGGAACAGCCATGTCAGCTCACCGGAATGAAACATGTCAAATAATTTATTGCTAATTAATTGCCAATTACTTGCCATATTTTCGAATTAATTGCCACGTATCTTCAGGGCGAAAAAAGGGTGTGAGCTGGCTTGACGCGACGCCAGCACACACATCAGTGAAATTCAGGTCGCAGGTCCACGGAATCACTCAGATAATTTATTGCTAATTAATTGCCAATTAATTGCCACATTTTCGAATTAATTGCCACGTATCTTCAGGGCGAAAAAAGGGTGTGAGCTGGCTTGACGCGAAGCCAGCACACACATAAGTGAAATTCGGGTCGCAGGTCCATGGAAACACTCAGATAATTTATTGCTAATTAATTGCCAATTAATTGCCACCTTTTCGAATTAATTGCCACGTATCTTCAGGGCGAAAACGGGTGTGAGCTGGCTTGACGCGTCGCCAGCACACACAGTGAAATTCGGGTCGCAGGTCCACGGAAACACTCAGATAATTTATTGCTAATTAATTGCCAATCAATTGCCACATTTTTCGAATTGCCACGTATCTTCAGGGCGAAAACGGGTGTGAGCTGGCTTGACGCAACGCCAGAACACACATCAGTGAAATTCGGGTCGCAGGCCCACGAAAACACTCAGATAATTTATTGCTAATTAATTGCAAATTAATTGCCACAATTTCGAATTAATTGTCACGTATCTTCAGTGCGAAAACGGGTGTGAGCTGGCTTGACGAGAATGTTTCAGTTTTTAACAATTTCTTTCTCATAAACAACAACGGCAATTAATTTGTGTTTATTATAAAAAATTAGTATATAATGTGTATTAATTATGTTCTTGGTTTTAATTCGATTGTGCTCGTTAGTTCTCTCTACAAACGTATTTGAATATCTGGCATGGTTGAGTGTGTTTCAGTTTTAACAATTATTTTTCCATAAACGACAATGGCAATTAATTCGTGTTTGTGGTAAACAATTAGTATATAATGTGTATTAATTATGTTCTTGGTTTGGTTCGAGTGTGCTCGTTGGTTCTCTCTACAAACGTATTTGAATATCTTGCATGGTTGAATATGTTTCAGTTTTAACAATTATTTTTCCATAAACGACAATGGCAATTAATTCGTGTTTGTGGTAAACAATTAGTATATAATGTGTATTTATTATGTTCTTGGTTTGGTTCGAGTGTGCTCGTTGGTTCTCTCTATAAACGTATTTGAATACCTGGAATGGTTGAATACGTTTCAGTCAAAAGTTTACTTTCCAACAAAATTTATCCTTTCTTTCCAACAAAATTTATCCTATTCTTTTTTTAAGATCGTGTAAGTTTTTTTAATGTTTATTCGTTTAAGCGCAATATTTTGTGCAATATATGCGGTTTAAAAAATTGCAAAACAATATTTTCTCGAAAAAGTTTAAAAGGTTTTTCTTTAAACTTTTGATAGGGGTTGTGCTAAATGTACTTAATGAGATGACATAAACGCCATATTGCTCCATATTTTTTATTTTTTCAAAAGTGCAAAATAATAATGTTTTTACTTGTCTCTGACGACCCTTCTTCTCTCACGCAAGAGGCTAGAGATCGCGCGCCTAATGGCCACCCACCGACCCACCCCACAGTGCAGATGTATCCCTTGCTGTCTTTTGTTTGCACTCGCCTGGGTGCGGCCTTTCACGGCAGTGAGACATACCAGATGCAGAGGCTTAACGGACGGGCCGGCTCCCGACCGCCACCAGCCCTGCCCAAACGCCGCGTGCGAAAATCATCGAAGAAACATCATAGCCACGCCGTCGCCGCCTCTCTTGCGACTTGCTTTGCGGCCACCGCCCCTTCCGATGGCTCCTTGAGACAGTGGCGTAGCGTCAGGGGACGCTGAGATGCTGAGCATCCCCGTATATAAGAACCTTAAATACTGTATTGATAATCTTACAAGTGGTCTGTTGAGCGAAACACGTTTTGTATTAATTTAAAATTGATTTCCTATGATTGAATTCGGCGGGCTGTTGAAGCTGGCCTCTGATTGCTTGGATGCTAAAATACTTCAGCGTCTGCCGCCAGATTGCGACGAGCAATGACGCATGCGCAGATGGCGAGGTCCCCCTCTCCCCTCTTCACCCTGGCCCAGAGAAATCCGACTGCTTTACGCTAGCGTCTACTGCGGAAAGAAGCTCGTTTGTGCACGAGAGCGCAGCACACTTCAGGCGTTCAATAAATTATCTTTCTCTCTCTCACTCGGGAGTCCCCGCTTGGTCATGGGTACAAACTGTAGAAATAGTGCCTGACTACTATTTCTTAATTAATATCCAAGAAATTGTATTATCTCTTAAATAGATTACATATTATTTAAGTCTGCAATGTATAAATTAACAAATGGTCATATTGCCATTCGCGTATAAGAATTAAAGCTGAGCCATTGTATAATTTGCTTTCAAGACATCGGCAGCCCTGACTGCTGTGAGGATTTTGTGGGAAGCGCCTACACCGTCGTAAGCAATCGAGATCGTGGAAGTAGTCCCAGTGTATCTGCCTTGTGTTGCGTTCGCCTGTTAGACGAAGTAGTTGATAGTGACATTTTGTGTGTTATTGTTGAGCATCCCCAAACGTGTGAGTCACGCTACGCCACTGCCTTGAGAGGGCGAAAACCTCCCAAGAGGAAGCGACTGCACCCACACAGGGCGCTGAGCTGTTCTCAGGAAGAGCTCTGTAAAGTTAGAATCGCAAAGTTATGAAAAAAAATTGAAATTAATCTCCCAATTTTTCGCTAATTGTTAACAACTGGAACATATTCAACCATGCCAGATATTCAAATACGTTTGTAGAGAGAACCAACGAGCACACTCGAACCAAACCAAGAACATGATTAATACACATTGTACACTAATTGTTTATCACAAACACAAATTATTTGCCGTTGCGGGTTACGGAAAAATAATTGTTAAAAACTGAAACATATTCAACCATGCCAGATATTCAAATACGTTTGTAGAGAGAACCAACGAGCACACTCGAACCAGGAGAGAACATAATTAATTCACATTATATACTAATTGTTTACCACAAACACGAATTAATTGCCATCGTCGTTTATGGAAAAATAATTGTTAACAACTGGAAGATATTCAACCATGCCAGATATTCAAATACGTTTGTAGAGAGAACCAACGAGCGCACACGAACCAAATCAAGAACATAATAAATACTCATTATATACTAATTGTTTACCACAAACACGAATTAATTGCCATTGTCGTTTATGGAAAAATAATTGTTAAAAACTGAAACATATTCAACCATGCCAGATATTCAAATACGTTTGTAGAGAGAACCAACGAGCACACTCGAGCCAAACAGAGAACATAATTAATTCACATTATATACTAATTGTTTACCACAAACACGAATTAATTTCCATTGTCGTTTATGGAAAAATAATTGTTAAAACTGAAACATATTCAACCATGCCAGATATTCAAATACGTTTGTAGAGAGAACTAACGAGCACAATCGAACTAAACCAAGAACATAATTAATACACATTATATACTAATTTTGTATCATAAACACAAATTAATTGCCGTTGTTGTTTATGAGAAAGAAATTTTTAAAAACTGAAACATTCTCGTCAAGCCAGCTCACACCCGTTTTCGCACTGAAGATACGTGGCAATTAATTCGAAAATGTGGCAATTAATTGGCAATTAATTAGCAATAAAGTATCTCGGTGTTTCCGTGGACCTGCGACCCGAATTTCACTGATGTGTGTGCTGGCGTCGTGTCAAGCCAGCTCACACCCGTTTTCGCCCTGAAGATACGTGGCAATTAATTAGAAAATGTGGCAATTAATTGGTAATTAATTAGCAATAAATTATGTGAATGATTCCGTGGACCTGCGACCTGAATTTCACTGATGTGTGTGCCGGCGTCGCGTCAAGCCAGCTCACACCCTTTTTTCGCCCTGAAGATACGTGGCAATTAATTCGAAAATGTGGCAATTAATTGGCAATTAATTAGCAATAAATTATCTGAGTGTTTCCGTGGACCTGCGACCCGAATTTCACTGATGTGTGTGCTGGCGTCGCGTCAAGCCAGCTCACACCCTTTTTCGCCCTGAAGATACGTGGCAATTAATTCGAAAATGTGGCAATTAATTGGCAATTAATTAGCAATAAATTATTAGACATGTTTCATTCCGGTGAGCTGACATGGCTGTTCCAGCTTGACGGAGCTATCCGGCAGGTCTCATTGCGGTGAAAGGCCGCACCCAGGCGAGTGCAAACAAAAGATAGCAAGGGATACATCTGCACTGTGGGATGGGTGGGGTGGTGGGTGGCCATTAGGCGCGCGATCTCTAGCCTCTTGCGTGAGCGAAGAAGGGTCGTCAGAGAAAAGTCAAAAACATTTTTATTTTGCACTTTTGAAAAAATAAAAAATATAGAGCAATATGGCGTTTATGTCATCTCATTAAGTACATTAAGCACAACCCCTATCAAAGTTTAAAGGAAAACCTTTTAACCTTTTTCGAGAAAATCTTGTTTTGTATTTTTTTAAACCGCATATATTGCACAAAATATTGCGCGAAAACGAATAAGCATTTCAAAAAATATACACGATCTTAAACAAAGAATCCACTATGGAGGACAAATTTTGTTGGAAGGTAAACTTTTGACCCAAAGATATTCAAGCATGTCTGATATTGAAATACGTTTGTAGAGAGAACCAAAGAGCACAATCGAACCAAACCAAGAACATAATTAATACACATTATATACTAATTGTTTATCACAAACACAAATTAATTGCCGTTTCCGTTTACGGTAAAATAATTGTTAAAAACTTAAACATATTCAACCATGCGAGAAATTCAAATACGTTTGTAGAGAAAATCAACGAGCTCAATCGAACCAAACCAAGAATGTGATTAATACACATTGTATACTAATTGTTTACCACAAACACGAATTAATTGCCGTTGCCGTTTATAGAAAAATAATTGTTAAAACTGAAACATTATTCAACAATGCGAGAAATCCAAATACGTTTGTAGAGAAAACGAAGGAACACAATCAAACCAAACCAAGAACATAATTAATACACATTATATAGTATTTTTTGTTACAAACACAAATTAATTGCCGTTGCCGTTTATAAGAAAAAATTGTTAAAAACTGAAACATTCACGTCAAGCCAGCTCACACCCGTTTTCGCCCTGAAGATACGTGGCAATTAATTCGAAATTGTGGCAATTAATTGACAATTAATTAGCAATAAATTGTCTGAGTGTTTCCGTGGACCTGCGACCCGAATTTCCCTGATGTGTGTGTTGGCGTCGCGTCAAGCCAGGTCACACCCGTTTTTGCCCTGAAGATACGTGGCAATTAAATCGAAAATATGGCAATTAATTGGCAATTAATTAGCAATAGATTATCTGAGTGTTTCCGTGGATCTGCGACCCGAATTTCACTGTGTGTGTGCTGGCGTCACGTCAAGCCAGCTCACGCCCGTTTTGCCCTGAATATACGTGGCAATTAATTCGAATATGTGGCAATAATTGGCAATTAATTAGCAATAAATCATTAGACATGTTTCATTCCGGTGAGCTGACATGGCTGTTCCAGCTTGAGGCTGCTACATACGACGCGGTGGCGCCAGCCGATGTTTTTCGGTTGGGCCAGTCTCTTCAGGCTGCGAGTGGTGATCGGCACCTGGCTGTTACCTAGTAAGACGAAAAAAGGACCATGGTATGTGCACCAAAACTATTATTTCTTCATGTGTGAGATAAGAAGAAAAAAAGAACAGTTGTTTAATTTGTAATTATTATTCCAAAGTAAAATTTTTAGCATTAAGAGAATTTTCGGCAAAATTATTGTATCTAAATTATAATTTCAAAGTAGTAAATGACCATAATTAAATTTAATAAGGTGTATTTGTAATAAGTAGTTGCCTAGATGAAATTTCAGATCCCAGCATGTGAACAAGTAATTTAAAAATAAAAGTAAAGGTAAACGGAATAAATAGTTACAAGTGTGTGCGAACAGAAGTCAAGGAGAGCGGCCGGGCAGCCCTCATTTTGACTAATTGTGCTACAGGGGGCTAAGATATTGAAGGGGGAAACGAGATCACATGATGTTGTTGCACGAGCTGAGCATGCGAAGCACGGTGACACATCACAATATCAAGTTAAACACTACGAGATTTTACTAAAAATTTAGAGAAATTATCTTTCTGTGACTAGGAAAGTTACATATTGAAGAGGATTTGAAAGAGATTGGATAAATCGGTGAAATATTAATATGTACTTCTAATTGTTTGAAAGAGGTTTTAGTAGAAGCTATGATTGCGTACGTATTACTGAAATACCCCTAAATGAAAACTAGAAAGGGAGGGAATCTCGTCAGCATACAAGCGAAAAACACATCAAGTCAAAAGTTCAAGTCCTCAGAGAAACGGAGAACATTGAAATGTGAGCCTCATGCCGGACTTCATTATATGTAATGTAAGTTCATATAACTTCATGTATTCATGTAACTTCATTATTTGTGCACGTCTTCTGAATTTCAATGGGAAATATAGTTATTCAAATTATCGTTTTCCATATTGTCGTGGCAAAATGTATTGTTCTTTCATGAAGAACATGATGAGGGTTAAGGGCACAAATTTATAGTTAATTTACCTATGACAATATATTTTATTATACAGGAGCGAATATTGTGTCAACAAAACTTTAAAAAACGCTCTTTTTCTGTATTCAAAATTCGACTAGAGTATGGTTTAGGATAGAGATCACAGAATTATGAAAATATGCACAAATTTCACTTCTCCCCATAGTTCGTCACACACAGTTTTAAACTTTTTTGACGTAAATAAATAAATGAAGAGGAAAGAAGACTTCCATCGGTGCGTTAAGAGCATGCCCTGCCCAGAAGCTGCGAGGTGCCATTGGCTTCGGAAGATGAATGTCCTCTCCAAATTAGCCCTTTCGAGTCCCGCTGGGCGTTACAATGCGTCATTTGCTCAAATTTATTTTATCCGATGTAATGAATGGAATCGATTAAAAATTCTCAACAGCTCTGTATTTATACTGTTGGTTTAATTAATACCTTGCACGATGTAATTACTGAAGCTCAATTTCTTCCACGATTGTATACCTGATATTACAAATATACAGGCGAGATTTATTACCCGATTCATTGAGTGGTCATAGCTCTCTGCTTATTCGCCTGATTGATTAGCTTAGGAATCGATGTGACAAGTCCGATATGGAGGCAATGAATCTTGCTCTTGTCAGAGCCGAAACGCGCGGCACCCACCGTTCTAGGCGGGGCGAAGGACGAAGCGACGTATTGTGTTACGTGGAACGAAAATTTGATAAGGATATTTCCGGTTTTCCCCGTATTTACATTACTTTTAGGAGGGATTTTGCATTACGAATTTACATTAAAATTAGAAGGGATTTCGTGTACAGTTCGATTACTTTGTTTGGATATACTTTGCTCTATAGAAACATTCTAAGCTGAACCTGATGTGTGGATGATTTTATTGTCCATTGATAATTTGTATCACTACTGATGTGTTTCATATGTTTGCTATTACGAATAACAAATAGCTGATTACATTTTTTGTAGAGTTTTTTTATTCTAGTAACTACATCTTACTCTTTTCCATCGCTCATGGACAAGAATGAAGGAATAAGCTTCAAATTATAGAATACGGTTATGGTTTAACACGAAGTAGCGGCATTAGGATGGAGTGAAATTTATCTGTTGTAATGTAGTGTCTCCATCAGTAACGGTATCTTAAGAACTGTGAATATGAACCGTGATGAAATGGAGAATTCTTGAAGTAGTGTATGACAGGAACAAGCTTTAGGAACCATGCACGTGATGTAGTAGTAATACTTCAAAGGGTGCAAGTGGCATTGGCCAGCGGGTGATTATTAATCAACGATGTAGACAGTAACAAGACAGAATGTACGCTACTGTTTCATTCCGAAGTTATCTAATACCCGTCTGGGTGTTGCTTGAATGATGAGTAGAGACCGGAAAAATATGTAGTATGAATCGTCAAAATATGTGCATATGTGTGTAATGAAAACAATAAAGATATTTAATAAATATATAAAATGGGATATAATATGAAATATGAAAATAATCATTACGTAATACGAAATAAAATTTACAAAAACTTCCTAAACAAAATATAAAATTAATGCAAATATTTAATAATTATTTGGTGAGCACAAGGTGATGCACACTTTCTCGTCAGGACCGTAGTTTAACAGCCAGACCAAGGTGCATTTTAAGCAAGATTATACGCAGCTTGAGCTAGACTAGAGGCAGTAGAAGCCTTCGTGATATCTACGACTAGCAAACAGTCACTGCAGCGTGACACATTCTCATCACAGTGTTACACTTCGGCGATCGCCACAGTTTCTCGTAAATTATGGTCAAATGTTACGAAACGTGGCGACAATGATACTTTTCACCCCCAGACTTTACCAATAAAGAAGGGAAAATATTTTTTTAAATAATTCTTTTCATAAAAAATACGCTATAACATTCAAGAAAACTGACAGAATAAAAACTATTTTGTGAAAATAGAAACATAAGTAATATACCACTAAATATGTAAAAATATGAATCGAAAAATTGAATATTGTGTTAGCAGAGCAACGATTCGCCAAGATTAGAATTTTAAGATGGGTAAATAGAAAGACGAAAAATACGTAACTACATAAAATCCGGTCTTTATAAATGATGCCGCGGAGATGGAACAACGAATGGTCATCAAATGTTTCGATGGAGAACACGTCCAGCCGCCGGAAATTTTGCAGAGACTAAAAAAACAGTATGGGGTAGAGCGCCTCCTCTTACAGATCCGTGTGTTTGAATCGAGAGAGATCCGTGTGTTTGAATCGTCAGAGAGGGACATGTGCGCGTTGAGAATGAACATCATTACCGTTGTCCGGGAAAATACATGTGGCGAACAACCATTACTCCACACCGAAGGTTAGCGGCTTGCATCAGCAAGCATAACATCTCGGCGGCACAACCTCCAAAAAGTGCTGCCGCATGCAAGCAAGGGCCAATATACACGGGCCCCGCGGAGCCAGGAGCGGCAGACGGGACCATGCGGACAGGCGAGTGACATGCGAGTCAGAGGCGTACGTGACAACTGTGAAACGACCTGCACCAGTACACCAGGAACGCTAACCCATGATGACGCGTTCTCAGAGCTCCGCCGCCGCTGCTGTCGTCTTCGCCGCGCCTGGACCACGGAGTGATGGGGTAAGAGGCCGCCACGTGTGAGCTCGTCTCCCTGTACATTCCCTCATCTGGTCTATCGTTCCCCCCTCTCTCTTCATGTCACTGTAATAAATGGTGCATTGGTTGAAACAAGACTTCTCTTTTAGGAAACTGCCCTCCCTTTCCCCATCTCACTAAAATTCTCCAAGTCAACCACAGTACTCCAAAGTGACGCGCTGCCTCAGGAATACGCTGAAGCCAGTCAGCTCCGAGGGTGGCACGTCACATCTGTTGGCAGCGGGACGTCACATCTGGTGACAGCGGGTGGCCGCACGTCACCATCCGGTGACAGTGGTGACACGCACATCACATCCATAACCCCAACAAACATTTATAGTGTTAATGCTCTTATTCGTGGGAATAGACGCATCACTAGGGAGCAGATTTCTATGATTTTGCTAAGTAAAAATTCTTGACATTTATTCACAATTGGATGCTATGTAGATTAAAATGTTAGTGCATATTTGTGCATATTTGGCCGATTTTTCGTGTTGGTGCATATTCGTGTAATTATAGGCCCATGTTTTGCGTACTTCGTTAAAATAGATCTAAAATAGAGACTTTGACTTGAATCTCTAAAACATTTCACCTTTTCAAAGAATCTATTTATTTGCGAGAGTTAACTGATAAGATATATTTTTTTCATTACCACAGATGTTAAAATACTTGGATAAATATAGGATATTTCTTGATGTATTTTTTAAACTAGGCAGAAGAAACACAACAAGAGATACAATGTGCTGCACTAAGGTGAATATATATCAATTATTTCTCTCGCAAAATTAGGTACATTACATTAAGTTTTCTCAAAATATATATCTTTTCATTTCGAGCATGCTTTTCTTGAATTTTATTAGGAAACTTTTCTACAGGAAATTAAATATTATTAATTTTTATTGCAAATTAATATGCATGTATCAGAAGTTTTAGGTTATTAATGCATATTTTGAAAAGAATACTTAAAGTTTTATAGGACATTAAAATCCTCTCCATACACATCACTATCAAAGAACTCGCATCAGTAATTGGCATCGGTACGGATGCAAACAGAAGAGAGGCGGAAAGCGGGTAGCATACCTTCAAGACAATGCACGGCTTCATACTGCTAAAACAACCATAACACACATCAGAAAATTGAACTGAGTCTTCTACCATATTCGCCGTACTGTCCAGAACTTGTGAACAAAATTAGTAATCTTCTTTAAATCCGTTGTTGCTCGTGGAGATTTCAATATTGATTTTCTGAGCGAATCCCACAAAAAAGCGCTGTTTCTCAATTTACCTCATTCTTTTAAGTTAGATATTACAGTTAATGTACGTACACGGAATACATTTAAATCATAAAAAGCATTAAATCACATAATTAACAAAACCACAACTACGTATGAAATAATAACAAATAACCTACGTTACAGTGACCACGATGCACAAATTCTTACAATTGTTCTTGGGTTTTTCGTTCTTGGCG
This sequence comes from Acheta domesticus, assembly GCA_031308135.1. NCBI lineage: Eukaryota > Metazoa > Arthropoda > Insecta > Orthoptera > Gryllidae > Acheta > Acheta domesticus. Next base: position 11,297,807 of record JAHLJT010008446.1, on the reverse strand, counting down.
CACCAAGGTCACGGACGAAAAATGGAGAGGGAAGGTCACAACACATTAGGGACGTGGAAGCTTCCTATTGGAGAAAGTCTTCCCTCTCCATTTTTCGTCCGTGACCTTGGTGCGCCAAGAACAAAAAAAACAAGTATTCTAATAACATAAACATTGACACAATAAATAATACGGCGCCAAAGGCGCTAAGGTAATCTTTCCACACCAGCCATTAACGAGGAGGCTTTTGACTTTTCTGAGACTCTCAGGAACCTTTTCCGGAGAGCGTTTGAGAAGAGCACCGCCCTTTTTAGAGCAGGCGCGGCCTCGGCCACCGCTGCTCCCTTGGGACGGGATGGACGCCGCCCAAGAAATGGAAACGACCGCCGAAAACGGAAGTTCAAAGAACCAGATCACCACTGACGACGAGGTAAATGTGCAAACTGTAGAGACCAAGCACCTCACAACACGGACTGTTCCTAGACGACGGCCACACGACTCTCCCGAGAGGAAGCACAAAAAGTGTCCCTTGGCCGTCGGGTTTGCGGAAGTTTCCAAATGCCCAAAGCCTTCATAAAATTATAAATCCGAAGCAAAGGACTGATTAGTCCGTTTAGAATTAACTTAACGTCACTACTGGATCCTTCTGAGTTACCCAAAGACTTTATGAAGATATGTAACAATGACATGACATCTAACTAGATGCCCACTGACTGAACTTTTAATCCGAACAATGAATTTGACTGCCCATTGGCAGAAAAAAATACGCGATAGATTTGACCGAATACCTCCTCCCCGCAATTGAAAGGTGTATACTGTACCTGCATCATCTTTCACTTTACCGCACTACAGAGGAATCTAGAGAAAAATCAATGATAAAGGAACTTCTACCAAAATATAACCTGAATGCATTTAGAAGAAACTTGAGAGACTTGAAGATCCATCACCACCACATCGCGGAGATGCAACAAATGTGACAAACATGGAACACAGACAACACTTACCAGTACTTTTTCCTTCAACGTCCGTATGAAATTATCGTCCAGGAACGCATAGTTCTCGCCTGTCAGCAACGCCTCAACTTCGGAGTAGTAGTCTATGGATTTAGTAACACTAGTTTGATTTTCTGTACTACGACAACGTCCTCGTTCACGAAATGCTACACGACAAATCGCTAACTGGCAATTTGGTGTGGGCAAAGATCGATTGATTGATTGTGCGATTCCGTCAAGTACCGAGGTCAATAGTCCTGTAAGAGTATTGCATGTTTTTTAATCGGAAGGTGGCGGTGATCTTCCTCCGCTGGATGGCAAGAACCGGCGCCGACCCACAGTCAACTAGCGGGGTTTCCCCAACCAGGTGTCTGCCACCATCAGTGCAAGTATACGTGGGACCGGTCGTCCGGCTTGTGTGGTAGTGTAGAGCATGTTAGTGTATGTATGTGTGTAAGGGATGAGAATAGGACAAGGAAGAGGAAGGACAGATCGCGCGTGGTCGTGGCCCGTTTTTTAGGGTTAGTGCTCCGGCATTCGCGTGGTGTTGATCGCAGAAATAACGGAAAACTACCGATCAGAACAGCCAGCCGCTAGAATTCTCCTCCAGACAACGACTGAATTCAACCTAGCTGACAAAATCTTGCCACTGTCGGGACTCGTACTTAGGAGCTCCCAGTCAGAGGCATGGCAGTGACATCAGTTGACGCACTGAGACACACCTCCCGGTGTATTTTATTGTTTTGTGAGTCTATCAGAAAAATATAATTATGAAGTTGAATATTTTTAATCAATGAAATCATTATGCTTATCAACCCCCGGCTCACATTCGGCAAAAATCCACAATCGACCCCCTGATCATTCGAAGTAGGGACACAGCTGGCACGGGACTAAAATCGACATCTTTCTTCAGTACTGCCACAATAACGTCATTAAGCTTCCCGTGAGATAAGTTATCGACCGTCCTCGTCAGACGAACCCTAAATATCTCAGGATTTTTTTGGCATTCAGTAACTAGAATTTACGAATTTCCTAACATTTGACCAATCAAAAGCTTGGCGATTTGGTTTCTGACTCCTTGAATGTATGGAAAAACTGCCATCCTGCGATTTGTGCCAGTCGCTAGGTGTGGAGATGTCTTCCTCCTTGATGTTATGTTCCCGTTCCGAAGATTTCACTAAAACCGTGGCGAGTGCCACACAGATGCAAGCAGTATTAGCAAGCAACAACTTTAAATTAAGCAACGTACGCTGGGTGTTGGAATGTTGCGTCCCGGTACGACGGATCCTCTTACGCAGGAGAGGCCCCTCAGACTGCGGAGAATGCGTGGTGCAGCCCGAGTTTTCCCATCTTGTTTAAACACTTGTGTTTTCTTTGGTATTTTTCATTGCATATTTGTCAAATGCCATTGTGATGATCAATGTCAATTTGTCATCGACAAAACATATGAAATGAGACAGTGCGTACCCCTCTTATCTTAGTAATTCATTTTGCATTCTCGAGTTCATTTTCTTTTACTTTAACCATGCATTCAAGCAGACGCATCAAAATGTTTGAGTGAATTATAACTCGTCCCTGAATTGTCTGGTGTAACACATGAATGAATATTTCCATCAAAATTATATAAAACTAACAACACATAAAGTATTGATTATCTTCATCACCCGCTGCACCATACCATAGCGCAAAGCAAACATAACTTTCGGCGCTACCAAACAAGCGACTTTCTCGTTAAGCAGTTGAAATTAGTTTCTGCTCGCGACAAAACACTTGGTCGTATATGACTAACGTTCTACTCGGGCGCACCCCGCGGTCTCATTTCCGAAGCGAACGCGACGAGGCAGCTTCTAACAATCTGCCGCCACCCTCCCCCCACCCTAGCCTCTCGCTCTCCCTCCCCCCCCGCGACGCCACTCCTCGTCCCGCCCCGGCTATTCGCCCGCATGAGTGGTCTGCGCCCTATATCCGACCCTCCTCCGCCCCGCCACAACCCGCCCTGACCCGCCCCACGCTCTACCGCCCTGCCCACCGCCCTGCCCGCCGCCCTGCCCGCCGCCCTCTGCCTGCCTGCCCCGCCTCGCCCCGGCTCTCCGGCTCTCCCTGCCCCGCTCCTCCCCGTCCCACTCCCTCCATGCTCCCTTCCCCGTCCTGCCCCGCCCCTCCCCGTCCTGCTCTACCCTGCCACCTCCGGCCCGGCCCCGCAACTCACTGCCCCGCCTGTCGCAGCCCCGCCTCTCGCTGCCCCGCCTCTCGCAGCCCCGCCTCTCGCAGCCCCGCCTCTCGCAGCCCCGCCTCTCGCAGCCCCGCCTCTCGCAGCCCCGCCTCTCGCAGCCCCGCCTCTCGCTGCACTGCCACTCGCTTCCCCTCATCTAGCTGCCCCTCCTCTCACTGCCCCTCCTCTCACTGCCCCTCCTCTCACTGCCCCGCCTCTTACTGCCCCGCCTCTTACTGCCCCGCCTCTTACTGCCCCGCCTCTTACTGCCCCGCCTCTTACTGCACCGCCTCTTTCGTGGGCGGCCGCGCAAGAGATTGAGGTGAACCGCCACAGAGCAGCGCGTGTAACATTGTCGCATTGCCCCGCGCCACCAACATCACAGAGGTGCGAGTTGCCTCCGTGGAGTTCCTTCACAGGCTCGCTTGCTTCAGTGGCTGTGTGTTTGGGAACGGGGCGTGGCTGGCTGGGCGAGCGCGGTCGGGTGAGGGTGCGCGAGGCCTGGCGGGGACGAGTGGGGGTGGGTTGTGCAGGACTGGGCTGGGTTGAACGGGGGAGAAAAAGTAGGTGGGCTGAGCGGGATAGTGGGCGGAGCGGAGACCAGTGAGGTTGAATGCGAAGTGGCCGGGCGGGCGAGTGGGCGAGCGGGCGGGCGGGCGAGCGGGCGGGCGGGCGGGCGGGCGGGCGGTCGAGCGAGCGAGCGGTCGAGCGAGCGGTCGAGCGAGCGGTCGAGCGAGCGGTCGAGCGAGCGGTCGAGCGAGCGGTCGAGCGAGCGGTCGAGCGAGCGGTCGAGCGAGCGGTCGAGCGAGCGGTCGAGCGAGCGGTCGAGCGAGCGGTCGAGCGAGCGGTCGAGCGAGCGGTCGAGCGAGCGGTCGAGCGAGCGGTCGAGCGAGCGGTCGAGCGAGCGGTCGAGCGAGCGGTCGAGCGAGCGGTCGAGCGAGCGGTCGAGCGGTCGAGCGAGCGGGCGAGCGGGAAAGCGGGCGGGAAAGCGGACGGGAAAGCGGACGGGAAAGCGGGCGGGAAAGCGGGCGGGCGGGAATGCGGGCGGGCGGGAATGCGGGTGGGCGGGCGGGAATGCGAGCGAGCGGGCGGGAATGCGAGCGAGCGGGCGGGAATGCGAGCGGGCGGGCGAGCGAGCGGGCGGGCGGGCGGGCGGGCGGGCGGGCGGGCGGGCGATAGAGTGAGGGAGGATGGGAGGTGGAGAGCGAAGGGAGGGCAGGGCGGGAGGGAGAATAAATAGAAGTTTAACAAGCTTCCTCGCCCGCGCGGCGCCGGTCGGCCGCTGTCGGCCCCAGTCGGCGGGCGCGGCCGCCAACTCTGACTTCGGCACGAGAGAGGCAGCGCGCACAACGCCAGGTTTTAACGGGTTCATTTGCAGAACCGTGGATTTTCATGCATCGCATCAGAAGCGGGTAATTATATCGAGTTTCGTGTTAATTAGTCCATTTGTGGCGTAAAGCTAATCAGGACTAAATTGAAACCGGAGAGGGCGCCCACGAAGCGACCACCGCTCTTCCGGGGACGGAGGCGGGGACGCGGCGGGAACGGGGTGGGGCGGGGCGGGGCTGAGCGAAGCGGAGAAGGATGGGATCGGGCGGAGCTGAGCTGGGCATGACACAGCGGCACGGCGGGGGAGAAGTTGAGAGACGGGACGGCGGAGTTCGGTGGTGTGAGGCGGAGCGGGTAACTGGCTGGGTGGGGAGGTGCAAGAAGAAGTGTGTTCGGGCGGGAACGGGGTAGAGAGACGGGGTGCAGAAGAGGGGTCACAGTGGAACAGGCAGAGGGCGGGGCATAGCGGGACGGGCAGCGGAGCGGAGAAGAGCGAGGCGGAGCGGGACGGCGCAGAGTGGGAGTGTGACCGGGAACAGAGAGAGGTGTTGCGGGGAGGGATCGGAAGGGATGGGGCACAGAGCGGGCACAGAGGGTGCACAGAGCGGGCACAGAGCGGGCACAGAGCGGGCACAGAGCGGGCACGGAGCGGGCACGGAGCGGGCACGGAGCGGGCACGGAGCGGGCACGGAGCGGGCACGGAGCGGGCACGGAGCGGGCACGGAGCGGGCACGGAGCGGGCACGGAGCGGGCACGGAGCGGGCACGGAGCGGGCACGGAGCGGGCACGGAGCGGGCGCGGAGCGGGCGCGGAGCGGGCGCGGAGCGGGCGCGGAGCGGGCGCGGAGCGGGCGCGGAGCGGGCACGGAGCGGGCACGGAGCGGGCACGGAGCGGGCACGGAGCGGGCACGGAGCGGGCACGGAGCGGGCACGGAGCGGGCACGGAGCGGGCACGGAGCGGGCACGGAGCGGGCACGGAGCGGGCACGGAGCGGGCACGGAGCGGGCACGGAGCGGGCACGGAGCGGGCACGGAGCGGGGCCGAGCGGGGCAGACAGGTGCGAAGGGGAGCGGGGCTGCCAGTCCTCGAACTGGTGATTTATTTAGCGGCGGTGTGTGAATGTGTGTATAAGCATGTGTGTGCGTGTGGCGGTTGTTTGCTGACCAAGGATTGTGGGTGCGGAAGGCGCTTCCGGTGGAAAAGCTCCCGCGGAGCCTTATTACTGATTCGGCGAAACAAAATTGCGGCGAAAGGGGATGGAGGTGGGTGCGGCGCGGGGATGGTGCGAAGGGATGTACGAAAGCTCCCCCCAGAGGCGAGGAATCACGGCTCCTCGGCTTTCTCTTACCCTCCACCGCCCCCTCCACCCTGACTCCATCCTTTCTACCTTTCAGCCTCTCCCGATATTCGTTTTCATATCTCCCTTTCACGGTTTTCGAAAGCATGGTACAAAACATGTCTGAAACAAAACTGCAAATATTTATCATTTGTACCCTACAATGACGGGGTGGGCTCTAGATAATTCTATGCCACATTGAATTCATTCTAAGAAATAAGAAGATAAGGGATTAAATCCTACATTTCGCGTCTTCGAGTAAAGAATAAATATCTCTGTGATACAGCCTGATGTGGTGAAATATACTTAGTTAGTTATGTTAATCACTGCCTTGATTCATGATTTCTGAATTAAAAAGAGGAATTTGAGAAAAACCTTGGTGATTTTGATAAGGATGAATGCAGCATAATTGTGGCTTGTCGGAAATGATGTGTGTACAAAAATTTTCTATATAGTGGAAATATCGGGGAAGTATTGTGAACGTCAAAGAAAGGAAAACTTCTGAAAAACACTCGTCTGATGGACCACACGTCTTAAGTTAGTCAAACGGAGAGGTATTATTCTAGAAATGTGATAGAACACTGTAATCTGAATGTCATTTCTGTTTAGTATCTACCAACTAGACATATTTAAATGCATGTATGCGTAGCTACCGAGCAAAGTGGCTGTGAGCAGCGAGCCGCCTTCGCAGTTGCGAGGTCCGGATTCGATTCCCGGGCTGGCCATCCTGACAACGGTTTTCGTGGTTTCCCTCGGCAATGGGGAGAATGCTGGGATGGTTTAAAAATGCCACGATCACCTCCCACTACCCCACCTCTCACCATCACGAGTTCTCTCATCCCTCATCATACACCCTATCACTTTATTCAGCACCGTCAGGGAAAGCAATGGGAAAAACCCTGTTTATATTCTCCCAACAAAACCCATAATTCGTTATGATGGTGGGGCCATCTAGATGGGTCACATAACTTCTCTCTATGGAAGAACAGGACCAAAGAAGATTCATAGCAAATCCTGTAACATCCAAAGTAAACACAATGAAAGCAGAAGAGAACCGAGTAATGTCATTCGAAACAAGTGATTAATTTTCTTTTATAATTCCTTCTTATTCATAAAGCTCCCGTTTGTCTGTAACAAAATTATATGAAGAAATCTGCCAAATATAGAATGTGACAATTGTGAGACCGTACGATATCGGAAGTGTAGTACCAAAGAAATACATTTAAGAGAAGATGTAATTATTTAAAGTTAAATATTGATATATTTATTCTAATATCGGTATTACAACGATATAATTAATACATAAGGGTTTACTTTTGAACATTTTTTTCATTTATTTGCGAATTCCAGTCAAGTGTAGCGTCGCGAGGTGGCGCACGTGCCGTTTCGCTGGAAAGCCCGGCCTTAAGCCGGATGGGGGATGGGGGTGGAATGCGGCGGCGCCTCGCCGGCGCGCGCCGGGCAGGAAATCCCAGCCCCAAAATAACCGGGACAACTGGGCGTGCCTGAGTGCGAGTCCATTGATGACCGCTGCTCTCTGCTGAGGGCTGGCTTGCGAGCCGAATGACGCCCGCCGCTGGTAGAGTGGGGGACGAGCCGTGGGGTATTTATTGCGGCGCCGACATGCGCTCGGGGGATACGCTAGTGAGTCGAAAGACGTGAGGTATCTCCGTGCAACCTTGCACGTTTTGGCATCCGGCCATGTAACATCTAGTTACTGGGACTTAATGTCCGACAGCTCGCACTTCGCGCAGCTTCTCATGCTCTCGAGCAGAGGCACTGGGCTCAGCCTAGGGACGGTCGCGGGGTTTCGCGGCTTAGAGAATAGAAAGGTTGCCTAAGGTTTTCAATTTTGTAACATTATCTTGTAATTTATTATTGTAAATATACTGTACATACTATTCAGAATCTGTCGTCTGTGCTTTTCATGTCCAGTACGCCACAGACTCGGAACCTTTCTTTTCTAAAACTGGTGGCAGCGGTTATCGTAAATTCACGCCGGGGTGCCGCAGTTTTTTTTTCTAAAACTGGTGGCAGCGGTTATCGTAAACTCACGCCGGTGTGCCGCAGTTTTTTTTCTAAAACTGGTGGCAGCGGTTATTGTAAACTCACGCCGGAATGCCACAGTTTTTTGTCTAAAACTGGTAGCAGCGGTTATAGTACATGCACGCTGGAGTTACAGCAGATTAAAGACTCACGTCTGGGCTCGTTAGTAGCAGTCAGCTTTGTGGAAGCAATTACTATGTTCGTAACGAACGGGGAACGCGGAAGCCTGCAACAGCATCCGCGGGGACACTAGCGCGGCATCAGAGCCATCGGTGCACGCTGATCAATTAGAATAGTACGCGTAAAGACAGTGTACCGCAGTTAAAGGTGCACACGCGTCGTAATTACGTGGCGCCGGCAGAGTCGTGCACGCCACGAGAAACCGAAAGTGCGGTAATTCGGTACGGTAGTTTCGGGGCGGTACAATCCGACTCGGAACCTTTCTTTTCTAAAACTTGGAACTGGAATTGGTATTGGTACTGGAACTGGAATTGGTATTGGTACTGGAACTGGAGCTGGAACTGGTACTGGAACTGGAGCTGGTATTGGTACTGGCACTGGAAGGAGACATCCCGGACGGACCAGAACGAGAGGAAGGAAGGAGGCCAGAACACCGGATCCAGAAGGCGCTGGCGCTCACGCGACACCGAGGTCAACTGAACGTAAGTGTGTTTTTGTACTGGCCGGGGATCAATTCAGGCAAAATGTCTTTCTTAGCGGGTTATAGGAAAGAGGTGCTTGTTAGGGTCGCGACGGAGATGGGGGAAACGTTGGAAGGGAACGAGACGATAGTTAGATTAAAATCTATCATCACGGGAAGCGAGCAGTACGATGAAATATTCGTGAAACAACTTGCTGATCAGGAGAAAGAACAGGTCGCAGAAGCACGCGAACTTGAATTAAAAGAGCGAGAACGGCAGGAAAAAGAGCAAGAACGGCAGTACGAACTCGAACAACGGCAGTACGAACTCGAACGGCTGAAATTAGCTAATCAGGCTACCTCGCGCGAATCTTTAGGTAGTAGAGATTCGGGAAACAGAAGTAGTATCCGTATCAGCCATGTTATGGATAAATTCAAAGGCGAAGGTGAGGATATTACCTTGTTTTTAAGTGTATTTGAGGCGCATGCTCGTCAGCTCGACATTGCGCCGGTAGAATGGGTCAGTCATTAATGGGATTGCTTCCCAATGAAATAAATACATGGTTAGTTGTAGGATCAGATTCTTCAGAGCAAGATTATAATCAAATCAAAACGCAGCTTTTGGATATGTACAAATTCACGCCTGAAAAATGTCGTCAGATGTTTTGCAGTCATGCAAAGGGTGCGAAAACTACATGGAATGTTTATGCTCGCGAACTGACGAACTATTGCCAGAAATGGATTTCAGGGTTGAAAGTTGAAACTTATGATCAATTATTAGATTTGATTGTCACCGATCAGATGAAACGGAAGGTGCCGGCGGACATACGTGCCCATTTCGTAGATGTTTGGGGCGAGGTTTCGCAGTCCCAAGATCTGGCGCGTAGGCTGGACACCTACGAAAACAATAGATCTAGTGCGTATAGGAAAGATTTTTCTAAGGTTAATCACAAGGAGCCTGTGGGGGAACAAAAGTGGAAAAAGGTGACGGAGAGCGTGCCCTCCACTTCTAAGCCCGCAGCGCCCAAGGCAGATAGGAACGCGGAATTCGACAAGCCGCAGGAACGCACGTGCTATTTATGTAAAAAACCGGGGCACATTAAGAAATACTGCCCTCAGCTCAAATCAAGCGAGAAAATGTGTCACGTTGTCGACACCAGTGCGCAGGAATTGTTGCTCCCACACACATTTTTGGCACGGTTTGCGGAAATCCTATTAGCTTCTTACGAGATTCTGGGGCGACGGTTGATCTGATCAACAGCAAATACGTCAGGCCGAATCAATATACCGGCGAATCCGTATGGATTAAGCAGCCCTTGGACGAGGCGCCGAAAAATCTACCGGTAGCTAATGTAGAAATCGTAGGCCCGTTCGGTAAGCTTGTTACCGAAGCCGCAGTCGCGAAAAATTGCGACTTAGAATATTACATTCTGAGTAATCGATCTGCACGCTTCTCTCGGAAATCAGGGCAAGGGTTTTTAGAACCGCAGTTTCTTTGTGCGGTGCGAACCCGTGCCCAGACGGCGGCCGGGCAGGGCGACGGGGTGGGGCCGGAGGCGATGGCGGCGGCGCCAGGCAACGCGCCGGCCGCCGAGCGCCCTGGTGACGCACCGGTTGCGGTCATGAACGAGGCTTTGGGGAAGGAGCGGTCGAGCTAGGCGTGGTCGTAGGAACAAGTCGTGCGCGCGACGCACCCCAAAAACCTGCGTCGGACGCGAAAGCTCCCGACGAGGAAACTTGTGTCTTGTTAGGCGAGGTAAATGACCCGGGCAATGTTGTTGAAAACAACGCGGAATTTGAAGTAGATTCCGGGAGCGTTGCATTGTCCCGTTTAGACCCGTCCGAAGTTGCGAAAGCTCAGAGACAGGATGAAGAGCTCTTACCGCTATTCGAGCTAGCCGAAGGCCCAGAAACGGAACGGCGCGATTATTTTATAGAACGCGGCCTTTTGTTCCGGAAACGGCAGAGCAAGCGCGGTGAGCAATTCTCCATGCTTGTGACTCCGCGGGTGTATCGTGGCACCATATTGAAGCTTTGCCATGAAGTCGCCCACGGTCATTTAGGTGTCACAAAAAGTAAAGACGCGATGGCCAAGTATTTCTTCTGGCCGAACTGTTACAAAGATATGGAAAATTACGTACGTAGCTGCGATAGTTGCCAGCGCGTAGGTAACGGCGGCGAGAAGCTTCGCGCGCCTTTAAAAATTGTACCTATAACGGGTGAGGCGTTTGAGAAAGTAAATGTAGATGCTTGTGGCCCTTTTCCCGAGTCTGAGTCAGGAAACAAGTTCATACTAACTGCAATGTGTTTAGCAACAAAATATCCCGAGGCTATTCCCATACGTGATCTGACGACGGTCACGGTCATTGAAGCTTTATTAGATCTGTTCAGTCGGATTGGATTTCCGCGAGAGCTTCAAACAGATCAGGGAACTTGTTTTACTAGCACTCTGATGGCGGAATTCGCCGAGAGATTTTGCATTAGATTAATTAGAAGTTCGCCTTATCATCCGCAATCTAATGCCGTAGAACGGATGCACAGAACCATGAACCGGTTGATGAAGGTTCTTTGTTTAGAGGCAAGGACTGACTGGGAGTGCCAGCTTCCTGCAATTATGTTCGCGTTACGCACGAGTGTGCACGAATCGATAGGTTTTTCTCCAGCCGAATTAGTCTATGGGAAAAATCTCCGCACACCCATGACGCTGCTTTACGAAAAGCTTGCGGGTGCTGCAGAAAGCGAAGAGAGCACGGTGGTTGAGCACGTGTTCAAGTTGATTAATAGACTGAAGCGTTCGCGTGAACTTGCCCATACCAAAATGGCGGAAGAACAACGCAAGCGTAAGGTGTGGTACGACCGCAAGGCGATCTCGCGCAGTTTTGAAATAGGCGCGAAGGTGCTGGTTTTGGCGCCTAACAGAACGCGGAAACTCGCGGTGCAGTGGGTCGGGCCAGGCGAAGTTCGGGAGAAAATGTCCGAACACAATTACGTAGTTCAGATGCCGGGGCGGAAAGAACCACGCGTGTATCACATCAACATGATGAAAAAGTATCACCAACGTACTGAATACGTGAACTTTCTCGGTTCTGCGACGGTCACTGCCGCAGGCGAGGAAGACGCGTTAGACCGCTACGCGTTAAGATTAGATTCCGACGACTTTGACGCGGAAGAAATGCTAAACGATACTAAGGTTGAACCCGAGTTCCGCGAAGCACTTAAAAATGTCATTTGTAAATACAGGTGTATTTTTAGTGAGAAACCTGGTCTTACAGATGTAACGACCATGGACATTGAATTAACTGACACTGATAAAGTAGTCCGAAGTGTACCCTACCGCATGTCGCCGAGACAAACTAAGATATTGCGGGAAGAGGTGGACAAAATGCTTCGCGACAACATCATTGTGGAGGCGGAGAGTGATTATAACGTCTCCTATGATCCTGATCGAGGCCCCGGGCAAGTCTCCACGGCCCTGCATAGATTTTAGGCGCCTCAACGAGATTATTAAAACAGATTACTTTCCGTTACCCAATCTCGAAGAACGGATTGAACAGGTAGCTGCAGCTAAAATCATTAGTGTGTTAGATTTAAGTAAGTGTTTCTGGCAGATAGGTCTTACGGATAGGGCGCAGAGATATTCGGCGTTCGTGACCAGTTTCGGCACGTATCGACCGCTTAGGTTACCCTTCGGATAAAGAACGGCCCTTATCAATGCTGTAAAATCATGGGCACTTGCTAAAAACTGCCAAGAATTCGCGTACCGTACCTTGATGACATCGCGGTTTTCAGTAACACTTGGCAAGAACACATTCGGCACCTAGATACGGTCTTTAGTATATTGAAATCCGCCAAATTGACAGTACAGCCGCGCAAGTGCTTGTTTGCGCGGCTAATGTAAAATATCTTGGTTACGTCGTCGGTAACGGGAAATTGCGGCCGGCCGAAGCCAGATACAAGCAATCCAGAACTTTCCTAGACCAGAATCAAAGAAACAAGTGCGTTCTTTGCTCGGATTGGTAGGATATTATCGACGCTTGATACCCGGGTTTGCGGAGAAAGCGGCGGCACTGACAGATGCGCTGCGGGGACGCGAGCGCCAGGGTAAAGTCGTCTGGACAGAGCATGTGAAAAGTCTTTCAATGAGTTGCGACAAGCTCTTAGCGAAAAAACAGCGGTATATGCTCCTGATTATAGCAAGGAATTTCGAGTTCAGGCAGATGCATCTCAGAGAGGCTTAGGCGTGGTTCTCTACCAAGTAAATGACGAGGGAGTAGAACAACCAGTTGTTTTTCTAAGCCGTAAATTAAGTGATACAGAAACTCATTATGGCACCTCAGAACTTGAGTGTTTGGCTCTTATTTGGGGTTGGATAAACTTAAGATTTATCTCGACGGGCAGGCCACAATTCAGGTCGAAACCGACCACAACCCGTTGGTCTGGTTGCGTAATACGTCTGGCAAAAACCCAGATTATTACGCTGGTCCCTTTTAATTCAGCACCTCGATTTACGCATCATGCACAAAAGGGCTCAGAAAATGTTAATGCAGATGCGCTTAGTCGCATGTTTGATTATGTGAATTGATCCACAGGCGAGTGTAGGGAACACACACGTTCATGACATGTATAAATGTCGGTGAAATTCTATGTAAATAATTTTATAAATTCAAGGGTAAAATTGTTTTGTTATTGTGATCATTTTTATATGTAGATACATACATGTGTCAATAAATTCAGTTAAGAACGGCACATGATGTATATAACGAATTCCACAATTATTATGTAATATTTCAATGTATGTTTTGTATTTTAACATTTCAGGTTTTCATGTAATGCAAGAGGCGTCAAGAATTATCATGTAATATTTCAATGTAAAGTAAATGTTTTGTATTTCAGGATTTTATGTAGTTCAAGATGCGTCAAGAATATTTATGTATGTAAATAGATGTAAGGTTTAAATGTAAATGGCAACATAGTTAGGAAAAAAGGGGGGACAGCAAACAGATTTATTTCACAAATTTTGACTAGATAGGGTTTTGATATTATTATGTTCATGTAAAAATTATGATGTAAGGTCTCAGGACCAGGTACTTTAGCTAGCAGAATTTTTTTCCTGGGCATATTTTGCTGCGAAAAAAAATTCTCACCCCGGCATGGGAGGGTCTGTAGCGTCGCGAGGTGGCGCACGTGCCGTTTCGCTGGAAAGCCCGGCTTAAGCCGGATGGGGGATGGGGTGGAATGCGGCGGCGCCTCGCCGGCGCGCGCCGGGCAGGAAATCCCAGCCCCAAATAACCGGGACAACTGGGCGTGCCTGAGTGCGAGTCCATTGATGACCGCTGCTCTCTGCTGAGGGCTGGCTTGCGAGCCGAATGACGCCCGCCGCTGGTAGAGTGGGGGACGAGCCGTGGGGTATTTATTGCGGCGCCGACATGCGCTCGGGGGATACGCTAGTGAGTCGAAAGACGTGAGGTATCTCCGTGCAACCTTGCACGTTTTGGCATCCGGCCATGTAACATCTAGTTACGGGGACTTAATGTCCGACAGCTCGCACTTCGCGCAGCTTCTCATGCTCTCGAGCAGAGGCACTGGGCTCAGCCTAGGACGGTCGCGGGGTTTCGCGGCTTAGAGAATAGAAAGGTTGCCTAAGGTTTTCAATTTTGTAACATTATCTTGTAATTTATTATTGTAAATATACTGTACATACTATTCAGAATCTGTCGTCTGTGCTTTTCATGTCCAGTACGCCACACAAGATATTTCTTTAGCATCCATCCGGCAACAGAATGGCAAGAAATGTTTTAAATATATTTAATAGGGGAAGGTCGGGTGATTTCGGACAGGCGGTGGTATCAGACAAAAGCAGTTTAGGAAACTCGGCACTGGTGGTAGCGCTTGCCACACTCATAATATTGGTTTTGGTTTTCAATTTCAAGACAGCTCTTTCCATGTAAACAAACACTCATTTTTTCTTGTATTAAGGAATTAAAATATTTGTCTTATTAGTGAGCGTATATATTGATGATTCTGTAAAAAAAACTCCATTAAAATTATTTTACCATTATTTAATTAGTTGTCCCGATACATCCTCCACTTGTCAGAACATAAATTGTCAACGATTTTTACTATCCCCAAATAATCATATTATTTTACTTTCAAAACCAAACGGCTTTGATAGAGTGTGTGAGTAAGTTCATATTCTGTATTTTACGAATAATTTTAACTAACCTTAATTAAGAAATCATATTTAAAGTTGGCCGATACAACCTGACCTTCCCCTAAGGGCTATCATCTTCTTTAAATTATTATTTTTCAATAATGATATAGTGACGTAAATAAATATTTTCCAATATAAAGTTGTATATTTATGCAATAGTTACGAAGCATCGTGAAGGCTTGATGTCTCAAACGAATCCAGTGAGAGTTTTGGGTGTAGGGAAGCATTACACTAGTTTTATAATGTACTAAAATATAGTGTTTC
>JAHLJT010008446.1:11257390-11281799 GCA_031308135.1 Acheta domesticus | reverse complement strand
TAGATGTTGAGGTGTGCTTGCTGCTGGTAGGGTGTCCTTTCTACTTCTTTAGTTGGTCGATTGTCCTATCTACACGATGCTACGTTTGATGCTCCATTGTCAGGTGATCCGGCTCCTGATGTAGCTAATGTAGTTTCAGATGTTGGTTGCCGAACAACAAGGAAGTTGACTGAGGATGCAAAGAAAGATTAATCAAATACATCCACCTCAACGGGATGAATTCCAATGGTCTTAAATCCTTTCATAGCATTGAATATCGTCGCCGCTTTTGAATACGCTTTACTTAAGAATGCTGATATTTGAAATGAATAATACCAAATCTATTTGCCCCTTCTAGTGCCCATTCAGTCAGCATAAAAATATGAGCAATAGATACCACTACAGGGTGTTTTCTATTTTAACGTGTATTTGCGCGGGTCATGCTAAAATTTAAAGTACATATTGAACTTTCTTCAAGTAACGTAATTTCTTCGAAATTTAGTAATTGGTTATTGCCCTGCAATGTGACTTTTTTGTGTTGAGCTACCAAGACTATTCTACCTTTCTTTCACAGCGAGAAACAGCTATTATTTAACGAGTCGATTGATGTCAATTCTGTTTGTGTAACTTTCTATGATACTCGTTAGGGTCAATGAAAGCAAATATTAAGGAAATAGCACCATAGATGTTATTCTACGGAAGGCTTTTTTGCCTGCAACGCCAGATTGCATAAGAGATTTACTGAAAGTCAATTAGAAGAAACGTGGACTGTTTTCTTCTCAAATCCTTTCATCTTGCTTGTCTGGAAATATTATTCTTGGTTCAATGGATTGGTTCATCCAATTGCCTTAATGTTTGATCGCCTGAGTCTACGAAGCAATTTGTAGTGCGACGATCCGTGTTTGATCAGATTGTTGCATCTTTCAATTGATGTTTCCGAGGTCAAAATTTACCTTCCATGTTATTCTTTGTCTTTCGGTCGACCGCTTTTGGAGAACCAATATAATAGGTTCGCGTTAACAGCAGATGAGTTTTGTCAAAGTAAAGTATTGGCAGAGCTTCTGCAATGGGAAACAAATTTTCACATCGTTGGGTTGTCAGTTATCTAAAGCCACTTCTATATGCGAGGTTGACAGTTACGAGTATTTTAGTTTATGGAAAGGGGATAGAGTATCATTTACACTGATTTATAGGTTATGGAATTCCCAATAATTTATTGTGCTGAGAGTCAAAAAACTCAAGTTAAAACCAATAATTTTTTAATACGTACTTTATATTTGTTTTCATAGGTTATTAACTAATGATTTCAATTTTTGTCATATTCATAAGAGTATTCCCCTATAAAAAATGCATGTAGAAATACATTTTCATTTATTTTTAATTTTAAATTTAAAAGTAATTAGAACATTTTAAATTTAACAAACGATAATATAATAATGCATTTTTAAATTTCATTACACATATTTGCAATGTAGAAAGTTGTTTTAACATTGCAGTGGCTTGTAATCGATACGTTGATAAACTACAGTACTTTGAGTTAATATGAACACTTTAGAACCCTCAGAGACGCAGAGTCCTCCTGATTTAAGATGTGCTTTACCTGAGCTACTAATCTATGCATTATAGAAAATATATAGTTTTGGACAATAGTGGACAATATCTCTTCTTACGAAGTATTCGTAAGGCGAGAATGTAATAAATAATTTCGGAACGTTAGGGATATGTAAGCTGATCGCATGGGTTCTGGTTAAATTGTATTTCAGTTTAATGTTGAAATACTCATAATTTTACTTAAATCGGTACATACAGATGCACACAAGACGATTGATTTACTGCCACATACATTTCAGAAATCGAATAACAGAGTTGAAAAAATGTTTAAAAGATGCAATTTGGGAAAATACAGGCAAGTCCTGTATATTTATCTGCATTGATTCTATTCGTGAGTAGAAGTACTTCAAATGATTTTCAAGAAAGTTTCTATACTCTTCAATGGTTTTTTCTGCAACAAAACAGTCATTAAATCAAAATTCCTTTCTCGGATTCGAACCCGGCATCTTCCGAGTTGAAGCGTTCAGTCCCAACACGTCTTAACGACCTTGGCCATTGGAGCTATTTGTGAGTGGAGTACTTATATATTAGTCTAAAAGTAATTGTATTAGCTCTATCATTAGAAAGCCATAGTATTACCAATACGCGAAAAACAAAAGAAATTCATTTAAATTTGAGTAACTTCTGGTCATCGGTCAAGCGCTTAACCAATGAAAAAGTAAAACTTTCAACACTGAGAACTATCGGAATATACTCAGACGAGGATAAGTCTGTTGTAATGGCAGGACACCTTCAAACCGACACCGTGACAAGAGTAATATTTAACATGAAAATAAAAGCTTTTGCTAAGTTTACCCACTACCCACAAATTCATTAGTTAATCTGAAAAGCCTTTGAAGTCAAGCGACTGAAATTTAAGAAAGCGCTTGGAATTGACTGCATAAATACTGTCAGCATCAACATTTTGAACAGGCGGTCTATTGCAGCCTCGTCGGCAATATTTAATGCGGTAAGCTTCACTATTTTCACTGAGCGTGGGAAAAAATGCTGAAATTATTGTTGTACAACTGGAAAAGACCCAAGATACAGAACGAAATATACAGACTCATTATTCTATGTCATCCCTATCCAAAATATTTGAAAGACTAATACCAACTAGTCGTATTAAATTCCTAAATTCTAGTAACTGCAACTTTTACGACTGACATGTTATAGCGCAAATTTGAAGCAGTTTTTGTGAACATAATTGTTTCAAATTTGACTCAATTCTCGGCAAATAACCGCGAAAACTATTCATAGTACGAAAAATTGTACACGACTTTATATCAAAATGTCTTTCGAAAACAGATTCTTTTTTTTAAAAAATATCCATCTACACTACCGCACTTGTTGTAAGACGTCAAAAAAACTTTTGAACTATTGCAATTTTTGAAAAATTAAAGATTTCAACGAAACGAGACATTATTAAAATTGGTTTCACAAGCTGCCTGTGTATCCAAAATTGTCACTCAAATAAAGGTCTCTTCATGAAACATTATTGCTAAGCCAATATTAAAAAGATATTTTCAGCTTATTTTTAGATATAAAACGAGGAAAATAATTATATATTCTCTAATCATCAGCACTAGAAATTACAAGCTTCACTTTTGCAAGTCTGAAGCTAATGAGAAATTTTCAGTTCTTATTTTACTTTCTCGTTACGAAGTAGAGAGAAAGGTATGTAATGGTGCGCGAAAAAAGCGGAGTTTTTCGTCAGAAGAACTCTTATTTCAGGGTCCTAATCAAGAAAAAGTGGAAAAATCCCATTGCTAAATTTAGAAAAAATCCTTTAACCCGTGATGTAGTTTGTTGTTTCATGTCCATGTTTTGTTGTTTCTTGATACGAAAAAATAGAATGATGGCGAAACGCCTGTCCGTCCGTCCGTCCGTACGTACGTACGTACCTACGTCTGTCTGTGCGTCCGTCCGTCCGTCTGTCTGTCATTCTGTCTGTCTTTCTGTCTGCCTGTGAAAAACGCTAGCGGCTAGATCGTTCAGTCGATTTTCTCCAAAATTGATATTCCCTAATCGATCTGGCTGATGTCACGGCTTTTTAAATTTCAAATCGATATTTTAACTTTGGGGGGTACTTTACATGAAGCCCCTGGGACAAATTTTTCAAAACAATGTCTCCATCGTTTTTTATTAAATTTTGTTGTTGAATAGTGTGAAGGAGATTTAGAGAATGGAGCAGGTCTCACATTCGTTGAAACCGGGATTTTTCGAAAATTGCAAAAGTTTTCGAAGTCTTCCTATAACTAAAATATTAAAGACAGATATTTTTCCCTTAATGAGATCTGTTCCTTAAAGATTGGATTTTCAAATAGGGTCATGTATAAATTTTCGAAAATTTGAGTACTTTTCCGCGTAATTTTGCGTGAAAATACGGGCGAGAGTACATTTTAGCACCACTAGATTAAATGTGTCTACCGTAAGTTTCAGTGCCTTTTCCCTTGAAATGTGAAAAATTAAATGTGGTTAGGTACTCATTCTTTCGAAATGAATTTTCGTTATTAAAAGAGTTAAGGAACTGAATTTATCAAAGTAAAATTTAATTTTCTATATATGTAACATTGAAACTACCATGGTTGCTGTTATTGTCAATGTAGGATTGTGCTGGCCTAAACAGTGATATGTGTTGACGTTATTTTTGTCAGTAAAACAATGAAAAATAATTCATTTTGACTTTTAATTATTTTTGCACACTTTCATGTAACTGGTGTGCAAACCGACCCCATGCTAGTGCCAATCCACCCCAAGGCCCAAACGTTCCTCATTTGTGGATTTTGTTGGCACTTCTTGAAATGATTACTTTTAATTAAAGTTCTACAGCCAAACATTCACGAACTAGAAATATCAACTGGAAATATTGCCCACGGCTTGTAGGCTTCTTTTTTCTAGGTATCTCCGTCGACGTGACACACCCCAGTCGAGGCAAACTCTAAGCTCCCATCCGATCTCCCGACATGTGTCCTAAGTATAGTGCAGGTGGAAGGGGGGTAGTGGAGAGTGGAGACAAAGATGAGAGGAAATATCCCGAGTGGTCCCATTGCTCGTTTGTGAAGGTATTGCCTCAGCATTTGCCTGGAATTGATTGTAGAAAACACGGGCAAACTACCGATCAGAGCAGCAGGACGCTAGAATTGAAGATCTCAGGGCAACAACATGCTATGCCACTACACGCAAGTTGGGAAAAAAAGAATACTAAAGGTTTAGTTGTTTTTTGTTTTGTTATTTAAGGTAGCATCAACATCTGGGTCGTTAGCGACCGCTATTAGGTTAAATGTTATTGTAACTGTGAAGATGACATGATATGGTGGTGATGGGGGGTGAGACGACGAACACAAATACAGCTACACCCGAGGCGAGACTCAAACTCGCAATCCTTGGCCCGAGATAGCTACGACTCTACTGCCTTACTGATCTCGGCCATCGGGGATCGGCAGGTTTAGACATTGTTTTCTACACAGTGGGATCAAAAAAATTAATTTATGAATGACACTGCCATCTTGCGCCGCATCTTTAACATAAAAACCCATTATCTAGATACATCTACGAGGCGTCAAAATACACAAATATCTCAGTTTCATCAAAAAAAGTGGCATAGCACGTTATTGCCTCAAGCTCTTCAACTGTTCTCTACATTGTCCTCCAGCGACTGAACTCTAGGTAGCTAGAATCCAAATTCTGCCACCGTTGGAATGCCGGCTCCGAACCCCCTGGTTATTATGCCTGACTATTCCCCTCGTGAAATAAGAACCAATTGTGTTTAACTATAAATACAAAATGCCCCAATGAGGTATCTCAAAACGTTTATCGCTTTTTCTATCCGATTTTTCTTCCCGCTTGTCCCTGCTGGCCGATCATAAACTATGACTCATCTATCTTAGGAGCGGTATACATCGATTGCTATGGTGATGTCCAATAAACCGTGTATGTACTATAATAATAATAATAATAATAATAATAAAAATAATGATAATGATGATAATAATTATAATAATTATGATAATAATAATAATAATAATAATAATAATTATGATAATAATAATAATAATGATAATGACAATGACAATGACAATGTCTTTATTAATGGCAAGGCTCAGGCCATTGGGCCTGCTCTTCCGCCTAACCACTCAACCTACATTAATGCAGAGTAGTACTATTTTAAGAGAGGGAGGGCCAGCTGTACATTTACGTCTGGGAGAGCAAAACTAGGACCACCCCAGCATACTATAACATAAGATCTTTGATTTTAACATAGCTTTAAGTTATTTTCAATATTTAGCGCATTTTTTACCATTGTCGGACATAATTGATTCGTGGAATAGTCCTATTAAAAACCGCTCGTGCTTTGGAAATTCTGGGATAAATCCCCTTCTCGCATTGCGAGTCGGGGATTGACCGACACTTTCCTAAGCATTGGTGGCATTACCTGTGCTAACCCCCCGCTGGGCCGGCCGGTCGCTGCCCCGGCCGCTCAGTGTGCTCGGCCGCTCGCGCAACTGTTGGGCGTGCGGGCGCCTATTCGCGGGGGATTTGAGAATTGTAAATGAATAACGGGCTACACGCGGAGTGCATGTTCATATGTCAATGCTGCATTTCGAAATCGTGTGCAGCGTGACACGCAGTGCGTTTTTTGCTCCACATAAAATAACTTTACTTACTGCACGACACGTCTGCACGCTTTGTGTAGTTTTGATAATTCTGTGAAGTTTATTGTTAGCATCAGTTATCGGTCCTGGAGTGTGCATCGTGTTAGTAGACGTATTTCAACAGTCCCTCATGTAGTAATATGAAGTACGAGTAACTGAGTGGCGGAGACCTTAATGACAGAAAACTGACAACATCCGTGTACTGTGAACTTTCATGTTTTGATTTCATCACAATGAGTTGCTTGTTACGTAATACGTAAATACTTGAACTTATTCATTAAATCCTTTTTAAAATGCTTTTTATCAGAAAATCTAAAATCTTGAATAGGGTATGCATCACAAAATTACCGCTAGATAAACGTAAACTAAATGAAATAAATATGACTCTAGACATGTTTCGGCGAGTTATCTTCATCTTCTATGCTTAACAGTCAAGTGAAACAAATTACATAAATTTTAATTTTTTAGATTTCGATGCAACATAATTTAATATTTCATTTTCAATGTATTAATATGCAATTTATGTTGCCAATACTATTTCAAAAGCTTGAAACATTTCGGCTGGAACTCTATTAAAAATGCATTTTCATGATTCATATTAACTTAATTCTAAATAGATGCAAGTATTTTTTAATTGATTTCAAATAATTTTATATTATTTAAAAATCAAACAGTTTTGAAGATTACGTCCACCAGACAAATGTGGCATTATATTTGGGGAGAAAATTTGCATGAGAATTCGCAATTATTTCCTTCTTGTTCTTCGACGGTTTCTACCTTTTAAGAGTTTGCCGTTTTCGTTTTCTCGTATTAACTCGACGGTAGGTCGGCGTTGGATCTCGCCGTCCAGTGGGGAAAGATCACCGCCACACCCCGATGAAAAACACGCACCACACTTACGGGGGCCGGGAGAGATGGCTCAGTCCATCAACCTGATGTCACTGCAGTCCCTCTGACCTAGAGGTCCTAGGTTCGAGTTCCGACGGCGTGGCGGCAGGATTTTCGACAGCTATGTCAGATACAGTCGCTGTCTGGAGGGGAATTCTAGAGGCCGGCTGCTCTGATCGTTAGTTTTCCGTGGTTTCTTCGATCAACACCAGGGGAATGCCGGAGCAGTACCCTAACAAACGGGCAACGGACCGCGCGCGATCTTTCCTCCCTCTTCCTTGTCCTATCCTCTCCTCTTACACTCACACACACACACACACACACACACTTACACACTAACATGCACTACACTACCACACATGCCGGAAGACCGGTCGGGAGCTTACACTTTGTCCCGGCTGGGGCGGTGCGCCGCTGGTGGGAGATATCTGGTTGAGGGGAGGTTTTCCGCTAGTCGACGGTAGGACGGCGCCAGATCTCTCCATTTAGCGTGGAAAATATCATCGCCACCTCCCGCGAAAAACACGCACTACACTAACGGGACTAATGACCTAACTAGTTGTCGCGCCCGGAAACATCAATCAATCAACTTACGGGACTAATGACCTCGGTACTTGACGCGCCCCGTAATCACGAACAATGAATCAATCAATATTAACAAGAATTTTAATGCTTCAAAAAAAGGCAGGTCAACATCCTTTGCCGCCAAGCTCTTTAGATGGCACCTTGTATGACGGGGGCCGTCTCCTCGCCCGCTCGCCACCGCGTAGCGAGGTCATTTATTCAAACGTTAGCCTCTTTGCGGCGGAGAGCTTACGGAAAAATGTGCTGCATCCGTAACGTGCAGTATTTTACCGCCGAGAGGGAGCCGCAACGCACCCAGAGAGGCCCCAACTTCTGCCGGGTGTTGTATACCCACGGGCGCCACCACGTCTGTCCTCCGCTCACCACTCCGCCCCCCCTCCACTTCCGGCGGGCCCTGCAGGCCCCACTTTACAGCTTCTCTCGCGGCCACCGCGGTCTTTCTCCCTCCCCGCCGTGGATGCGTTAAGCGCCCGCCCCTCCCACGTCCACCCCTCCCCCTCACCCTCCACCCTCCCCAACCACCAAAGCGGGGAGGCTAGCTTTGCCGCCGTCTCTGCACCGACTTTGACGGGGAGTTCTTATGGTGCGATTTTTATAACTTTGCTTCTCAATGCCTGTCTTTACGAGGGAATATGTCACGGTATATCGCGTCTTTCTCAGTAGTGCCGCTAGGTATCGCATGATCGCGACTGTAAAAAGCAGTGCTTGCGATCATGCGACATCTAGCGGTAGGACCGAGAACGACGCGAAATGCCGTGTGATAATCCATCTTGGCCATAGGTACCTGAGAGGCAAAGTTATTAAAATCGCACTATAGGCTTCCAGAACTGATCATGGTATATTTTCCACACTTGGTGTGTAGCTAGAACGAATTCAGCCTCTCTCTGGAGGAGAATTATATACGTCGCATGCTGTGAGTGTTAGTTTTCCATGGTTTCCGATCTTTATCGGATAAATGCCGGAGCAGGACTAACAAGAGAGCAATGGTTCGTGGCGCAATATTTCCATCCTCTTCCGTGCCCTGTCCCCTCTCCTTACACACCCACTTACACTTACTTGCACTACCCGTGCTTCGGCGGTGTCCTGCTGGAGGAGATACGTGGAGGAATCATATGCAGGTCGACATGTATGTCGTCTCCGAATCTCATCATCCAGTGGGAGAGAAACCCCATGATTTCCAGGGAAAACGTTCACTACCCGAACGGGACTATTGACCATGGAAGTTGACGTGCCCGAAAACATCAATCAATCAATCAATCCAATCACCAAACCTTGCACCTTTCCCAAACCCACGCTTGCATACTCCCACTCCCGTCCCTTTACACCAATATCCGCCCCCTGTCTCTGTTCCATCCCAGCCGTTACACACAGTATCAACGGCCTTTTTTTTTATCCCCTCCTCGTCAGTGGCCTTGTGAGGTCATTTATTGATATGAGAAATTCATACGCCAAAGTTTTACGTAAACAAGCGGTCAGTACTTCAAAACTACCGTAAACTATACTTCGATTTTTCTTTCTTGGCGCACGGGTGTGTGTTAATAAATGGAATATCTCACAGTATTTCGCGTCATTCTCCGTTGTGCCGCTAGGAGTCGCATGATCGCGACTGTATCGAGCAATGCTGGCGATCTTGCGACACCTGGTGGCACAACGCAGAACGATGCAAAATACCGTGAGATATTCCATTTTATTGACACCCCCCGTGCGCCAAGAAAGAAAAACCGAAGTATAACTTCAGGTTAGACGGTAGACCCATCTATGTTAAAACAAGCAACTCGGTGACCCATTTTCTCAGGAACTACTATATAAATTTCAATGAATTTTGCACTACATATTAAGTGATGCGTGGAGAGATTACTAATACTCAGTTAAGTTGTTACCTCTTTTCTGAAATGATTTTTTCCAAAAAGCAGGTTTTTTTCTCAAAAAAATTTCCAAACAATTCCTATCACAAACTAGAGAATAATCATGATTGCGAATCCACATTCTTAATATAACATGGTTTATTATCAGTAAAAATTTCATGTAGATATCTTAAATAGTTTCGGAGATAATGGGGCAAATATTTGAAAATTTTAACTTCTGAGAAAATGACACACAGAGTTTTCAGGGAAGCATATGTTAGGAAAATTTACAATATTTTTCACTAGAGAGAAGCTAAAGGCAGCCGCATCACAATAACAGGTTTCGCTATCTTTTAGATCAGCCTGAGTTTTTCTTTTCTTCTTTCTTGCCACCTTTGACATTTGCTGATCACCATTTTCTGCTTTTACAATGCGTAATCCGTCAAGTTCTCTACAAATATCAGCATGGGTTTTCCCAGGTGGCACAATTTTTTCAGAACTTCTCATATGGCACAATTTCTATCGTTATATATTACAGCAGCTTCAAGCACTCCTAACTGTAAGGTTCTGAGACCAACAAAAATATTTTCTGATAGTCTTATACAAATAGTATTCTTGAATCCCTCACTTTCTGTGTTTTGTCATGTAGACATCTTCCGAGAATTTTCGTCTTCACTTAGTAATTCTTAATTTCTGTACTTACACTACGTTTTTTCCTTTTAGACTCACTAGGAAGAGTTTCACATGCATTCGGACTCATATCATTATTATCGTTATGCAAATGATTTAATCTGATATCCTCAATTTATTGAAAATGCGTCTTTTAACGATTCCTTTACATTTTGCCATTAGAGAATATATGAAACTATTTCTTTTAATTTTGTAGGCTATAACACACCACAACTGATACTAAATTGAACTTTACTATACAACAAACACATCAAGTCACGCTTCTATACGTGCGGAGCAATTGTTAACAAAACAAATGCATTAACAAAAATTGGACTATCGCACAGACAGTTCTATTAGCACCTACAGATAATTCCTTTACAAAAGTAAACCAAAATTAGCTTTCTGACAAAATTACAAACGGAGATATTAGAAGTTCTGTGAGGTAATATTGCAGTCTGTAACATTGACGTACAGTAATATTGGAGTCTGTCAGTTGTCAGTGGAATCTTTAAAAATAAATTTCCTACACTTGTAGACGGAATAAATCAATGAATTTTATCTAGAAATGTTCATTAAAGAACATACAATTTAATTATGCTAAAAAAGAAAAATCCATTTAAAAAAATCGGCCTACCGTCTCACCTTAACCTATGGAAGTTGCCAGCATAATAATTTTAATTCTGCTCATTATCCTTCTTGAAACAGCTCACGGTATACGTAGAAGGGATTTCTAAAAATTTAAGAATATTGAATACAATTTAATTCGAAACCGTCCGACTACACAACTACACAAACTCCATCCGCGACGCCTTCACCTTCGGCCTGCTTCCGCACATGGCCTCCCCGCCCCCGCACTCCACGCCACACAACGGCTGTCGCTTTTCCAAGAACGCGGCCGCTTTCCCGATGTTCCCCAAATAACGCAGCGGATCAGGATTTCCTGCTGGGGGAAAGTAGCTCGTACCCTTTCCGATATTGATGTTTATAACGCCGGCTCAATACTTAATTCCCAGAATACTTCGCATATTTCCGTGCAGCGAACGTTCCGCGTCTGCGGAGGAAACTCCAAAGGCAAAAATTCGAAGTTGGTGTTGGAGGGGAAGGGCCCGCTCGAAGCCCCGGTGGCCGCTGGATCGGGGAGGGGAAGCGGCGGGTGAGTGGGTGGAGGGGAAGGGCGCCCCAAAGCTCGCGGCGGTAAAGCGCGATGCGGGGAGAGCCCAGCGCACTCAGGCGGAGCCAGGTGGAGGCGGTGGAAACGGTTGGGAGCAGGGAAGCCAGAGAGCCACGTCAGGACGAGGACGCATCTTTTGTTTGAATATTTGTTTGTTTATTCGTTTTTTATTTATTTGTTTACTTATTTGTTTGTTTACTTGTTTGTTTACTTATTTATTTGTTTACTTATTTTTTACTTATTTATTTGTTTGCTTATTTATCTATTTATTTATTTATTTATTTATTTATTTGTTCGTTATTTGTTTGTTTATTTAATCAGGATTTTTGAGATTTCTTGCTGGTTCATTCATTGTGGTTTTAGGACGCCTCAACTGCAGTAGTATTTACTAGCTGAATGTGGCGTCGCCGACGCTTTAAACTACTTTCGGTTGTTTGACTTTTTTTTCCCCTTCTTTCTTCGGTTCAGGTTTCTCTTTGTTCAGTTTAATGTTTTGTTAGCGTTGCGAACTACCCTCTTAAATTTTTCAATATTTTGTGATATTGCGCACGATTTCTACCTTTGGCTTTCCTGGACGTAGGTAGTGTAATGAAATTGACTTCGTCAAGAGTTTTTTCTGAATGTTTTTCTTTCAATTTGTCTTAGTACAATATTTGTCTCCTGGATATTCTGTGCAGACATAACACTGATCCCCGCAGCCCGGACGCAGCGACCGGCTCCATGGCACAACTATGTTTTTCTCTGAGATGTGCACCCACGGCCGTCTGATCTGGGCAACTCAATAGGCCCTCCACTTAGTTCACTTTCCGTGAAAGGAAATTCTTCGTTTTTGTATTCTCGTATCCTTTGTCTTCTAAGACTTGCTCTACGACTTCGTCTTCCTCTGCATCTTCTTCTTCGTCTTCATCGTCCTCTTCGTCTTTCTCTTTTTTCTGCCTTTGTCTTTTTCTTAGTCTTCATAAATTTTTCTCTCTTCATCTTCATCTACGTCGGTTTTGGTATTGTAGTTTAATCAACGTCATCTATATAGATCTATTTAGGTGGCATTGATTTAGTTCCCGGCATGCTTACCAAGATCGCAGCGCCCAACATGAAAAAAAAAAACCATTTGGGAAATTTCTTAGAATCTTATGGTCGAATCTGAAAACAAATTATTAGTCGGCGTCTCACGAAGTTGAATGTGGCTCAGGGCATGAGTTGCTATCACTGCAGCGCTGATGAAGATGAGGGCATGAGTTGATATCACTGCATCGGAAGGTAGTAGTGTTTGAGTAAGACGTTGCCAGGATTTTTGACTCTAGATACAAAGCTAGGTCATATTCTGGCGCTGTCTGGAGGAGAATTGTAGCGGGTTGCTTTTCTCCGGTACTTTTCCGTACATTCTCCGATGAAAACCAGGCGAATGCTGGAGCAGTCTCCTAACAAACAGGCCACGGAACGCCCTTTATTTACATAGACATTAACATAACCATTCTGACTAGTCGGGAGCTTAGAGCTTGTCCCGGCTGGGGTGGTTCCCCTCTGGTTTGGGAAACACCACACGCTGTCGTGTAGGTCAGCGTCAGATCTGGCCTTCCAGCAGGGACAGATTACCGCCACGTCCAGCGATAACACGTATACTACACTTACGGGACCGAGGGGGCGCCCCCGGGACACATCCTCTTAGAAAGGACGTTCTGGCGGCCGATCTTGAATGAATTGATTAATGATTCCGGGCGAGTACTTGTTAAGCGCGCTAGTTAAGCGCACTCGGGCGACGTGGTCCGAAGAACAATAAAAAGAACACCGGTACTAAGAATCAAAGAGAAACACTATATTTTAGTACATTATAAAACTAGTGTAATGCTTCCCTACACCCAAAACTCTCACTGGATTCGTTGAGACATCAAGCCTTCCACGATGCTTCGTAACTATTGCATAAATATACAACTTTATATTGGAAAATATTTATTTACGTCACTATATCATTATTGAAAATAATAATTTAAAGAAGATGATATCCCTTAGGGGAAGGTCAGGTTGTATCGGCCAACTTTAAATATGATTTCTTAATTAAGGTTAGTTAAAATTATTCGTAAAATACAGAATATGAAACTTACTCACACACTCTATCAAAGCCGTTTGGTTTTGAAAGTAAAATAATATGATTATTTGGGGATAGTAAAAATCGTTGACAATTTATGTCTGACAAGTGGAGGGATGTATCGGACAACTAATTAAATAATGGTAAAATAATTTTAATGGAGTTTTTTTTACAGCAATTCATCAAATATACGCTCACTAATAAGACAAATATTTAATTCCTTAATACAAAGAAAAAATGAGTGTTTGTTTACATGGGAAAAGAGCTGTTCTTGAATTGAAAACCAAAAAAACCAATTATTATGGTGTGGCACGCGCTACCACCAGTGCCGAGTTTCCTAAACTGCTTTTGTCTGATACCACCCGCTGTCCGAAATCACCCGACCTTCCCCTATTAAATATATTTAAAACATTTCTTGCCATTTCTGTTGCACAGGATGGAAGCTAAAGAAATATCTTGTGTGGCGTACTGGACATGAAAAGCACAGACGACAGATTCTGAATAGTATGTACAGTATATTTACAATAATAAATTACAAGATAATGTTACAAAATTGAAAACCTTAGGCAACCTTTCTATTCTCTAAGCCGCGAAACCCCGCGACCGTCCCTAGGCTGAGCCCAGTGCCTCTGCTCGAGAGCATGAGAAGCTGCGCGAAGTGCGAGCTGTCGGACATTAAGTCCCAGTAACTAGATGTTACATGGCCGGATGCCAAAACGTGCAAGGTTGCACGGAGATACCTCACGTCTTTCGACTCACTAGCGTATCCCCCGAGCGCATGTCGGCGCCGCAATAAATACCCCACGGCTCGTCCCCCACTCTACCAGCGGCGGGCGTCATTCGGCTCGCAAGCCAGCCCTCAGCAGAGAGCAGCGGTCATCAATGGACTCGCACTCAGGCACGCCCAGTTGTCCCGGTTATTTTGGGGCTGGGATTTCCTGCCCGGCGCGCGCCGGCGAGGCGCCGCCGCATTCCACCCCCATCCCCCATCCGGCTTAAGGCCGGGCTTTCCAGCGAAACGGCACGTGCGCCACCTCGCGACGCTACAGACCCTCCCATGCCGGGGTGAGAATTTTTTTTCGCAGCAAAATATGCCCAGGAAAAAAATTCTGCTAGCTAAAGTACCTGGTCCTGAGACCTTACATCATAATTTTTTACATGAACATAATAATATCAAAACCCTATCTAGTCAAAATTTGTGAAATAAATCTGTTTGCTGTCCCCCCTTTTTTTCCTAACTATGTTGCCATTTACATTTAAACCTTACATCTATTTACATACATAAATATTCTTGACGCATCTTGAACTACATAAATCCTGAAATACAAAACATTTACTTTACATTGAAATATTACATGATAATTCTTGACGCCTCTTGCATTACATGAAACCCTGAAATGTAAAATACAAAACATACATTGAAATATTACATAATAATTGTGGAATTCGTTATATACATCATGTGCCGTTCTTAACTGAATTTATTGACACATGTATGTATCTACATATAAAAATGATCACAATAACAAAACATTTTTACCCTTGAATTTATAAAATTATTTACAAAGAATTTCACCGACATTTATACATGTCATGAACGTGTGTGTTCCCTACACTGGCCTGTGGATCAATTCACATAATCAAACATGCGACTAAGCGCATCTGCATTAACATTTTCTGAGCCCTTTTTGTGCATGATGCGTAAATCGAGGTGCTGAATTAAAAGGGACCAGCGTAATAATCTGGGGTTTTTGCCAGACGTATTACGCAACCAGACCAACGGGTTGTGGTCGGTTTCGACCTGAATTGTGGCCTGCCCGTCGAGATAAATCTTAAGTTTATCCAACCCCCAAATAAGAGCCAAACACTCAAGTTCTGAGGTGCCATAATGAGTTTCTGTATCACTTAATTTACGGCTTAGAAAAACAACTGGTTGTTCTACTCCCTCGTCATTTACTTGGTAGAGAACCACGCCTAAGCCTCTCTGAGATGCATCTGCCTGAACTCGAAATTCCTTGCTATAATCAGGAGCATATACCGCTGTTTTTTCGCTAAGAGCTTGTCGCAACTCATTGAAAGACTTTTCACATGCCTCTGTCCAGACGACTTTACCCTGGCGCTCGCGTCCCCGCAGCGCATCTGTCAGTGCCGCCGCTTTCTCCGCAAACCCGGGTATCAAGCGTCGATAATATCCTACCAATCCGAGCAAAGAACGCACTTGTTTCTTTGATTCTGGTCTAGGAAAGTTCTGGATTGCTTGTATCGTGGCTTCGGCCGGCCGCAATTTCCCGTTACCGACGACGTAACCAAGATATTTTACATTAGCCCGCGCAAACAAGCACTTGCGCGGCTGTACTGTCAATTTGGCGGATTTCAATATACTAAAGACCGTATCTAGGTGCCGAATGTGTTCTTGCCAAGTGTTACTGAAAACCGCGATGTCATCAAGGTACGGTACCGCGAATTCTTGGCAGTTTTTTAGCAAAGTGCCCATGATTTTACAGCATTGATAAGGGCCGTTCTTTATCCCGAAGGGTAACCTAAGCGGTCGATACGTGCCGAAACTGGTCACGAACGCCGAATATCTCTGCGCCCTATCCGTAAGACCTATCTGCCAGAAACACTTACTTAAATCTAACACACTAATGATTTTAGCTGCAGCTACCTGTTCAATCCGTTCTTCGAGATTGGGTAACGGAAAGTAATCTGTTTTAATAATCTCGTTGAGGCGCCTAAAATCTATGCAGGGCCGTGGAGACTTGCCCGGGGCCTCGATCAGGATCATAGGAGACGTATAATCACTCTCCGCCTCCACAATGATGTTGTCGCGAAGCATTTTGTCCACCTCTTCCCGCAATATCTTAGTTTGTCTCGGCGACATGCGGTAGGGTACACTTCGGACTACTTTATCAGTGTCAGTTAATTCAATGTCCATGGTCGTTACATCTGTAAGACCAGGTTTCTCACTAAAAATACACCTGTATTTACAAATGACATTTTTAAGTGCTTCGCGGAACTCGGGTTCAACCTTAGTATCGTTTAGCATTTCTTCCGCGTCAAAGTCGTTGGAATCTAATCTTAACGCGTAGCGGTCTAACGTGTCTTCCTCGCCTGCGGCAGTGACCGTCGCAGAACCGAGAAAGTTCACGTATTCAGTACGTTGGTGATACTTTTTCATCATGTTGATGTGATACATGCGTGGTTCTTTCCGCCCCGGCATCTGAACTACGTAATTGTGTTCGGACATTTTCTCCCGAACTTCGCCTGGCCCGACCCACTGCACCGCGAGTTTCCGCGTTCTGTTAGGCGCCAAAACCAGCACCTTCGCGCCTATTTCAAAACTGCGCGAGATCGCCTTGCGGTCGTACCACACCTTACGCTTGCGTTGTTCTTCCGCCATTTTGGTATGGGCAAGTTCACGCGAACGCTTCAGTCTATTAATCAACTTGAACACGTGCTCAACCACCGTGCTCTCTTCGCTTTCTGCAGCACCCGCAAGCTTTTCGTAAAGCAGCGTCATGGGTGTGCGGAGATTTTCCCATAGACTAATTCGGCTGGAGAAAAACCTATCGATTCGTGCACACTCGTGCGTAACGCGAACATAATTGCAGGAAGCTGGCACTCCCAGTCTGTCCTTGCCTCTAAACAAAGAACCTTCATCAACCGGTTCATGGTTCTGTGCATCCGTTCTACGGCATTAGATTGCGGATGATAAGGCGAACTTCTAATTAATCTAATGCAAAATCTCTCGGCGAATTCCGCCATCAGAGTGCTAGTAAAACAAGTTCCCTGATCTGTTTGAAGCTCTCGCGGAAATCCAATCCGACTGAACAGATCTAATAAAGCTTCAATGACCGTGACCGTCGTCAGATCACGTATGGGAATAGCCTCGGGATATTTTGTTGCTAAACACATTGCAGTTAGTATGAACTTGTTTCCTGACTCAGACTCGGGAAAAGGGCCACAAGCATCTACATTTACTTTCTCAAACGCCTCACCCGTTATAGGTACAATTTTTAAAGGCGCGCAAAGCTTCTCGCCGCCGTTACCTACGCGCTGGCAACTATCGCAGCTACGTACGTAATTTTCCATATCTTTGTAACAGTTCGGCCAGAAGAAATACTTGGCCATCGCGTCTTTACTTTTTGTGACACCTAAATGACCGTGGGCGACTTCATGGCAAAGCTTCAATATGGTGCCACGATACACCCGCGGAGTCACAAGCATGGAGAATTGCTCACCGCGCTTGCTCTGCCGTTTCCGGAACAAAAGGCCGCGTTCTATAAAATAATCGCGCCGTTCCGTTTCTGGGCCTTCGGCTAGCTCGAATAGCGGTAAGAGCTCTTCATCCTGTCTCTGAGCTTTCGCAAATTCGGACGGGTCTAAACGGGACAATGCAACGCTCCCGGAATCTACTTCAAATTCCGCGTTGTTTTCAACAACATTGCCCGGGTCATTTACCTCGCCTAACAAGACACAAGTTTCCTCGTCGGGAGCTTTCGCGTCCGACGCAGGTTTTTTGGGGTGCGTCGCGCGCACGACTTGTTCCTACGACCACGCCTAGCTCGACCGCTCCTTCCCCCAAAGCCTCGTTCATGACCGCAACCGGTGCGTCACCAGGGCGCTCGGCGGCCGGCGCGTTGCCTGGCGCCGCCGCCATCGCCTCCGGCCCCACCCCGTCGCCCTGCCCGGCCGCCGTCTGGGCACGGGTTCGCACCGCACAAAGAAACTGCGGTTCTAAAAACCCTTGCCTGATTTCCGAGAGAAGCGTGGCAGATCGATTACTCAGAATGTAATATTCTAAGTCGCAATTTTTTCGCGACTGCGGCTTCGGTAACAAGCTTACCGAACGGGCCTACGATTTCTACCTTAGCTACCGGTAGATTTTTCGGCGCCTCGTCCAAGGGCTGCTTAATCCATACGGATTCGCCGGTATATTGATTCGGCCTGACGTATTTGCTGTTGATCAGATCAACCGTCGCCCCAGAATCTCGTAAGAAGCTAATAGGATTTCGCAAACGTGCCAAAAAATGTGTGTGGGAGCAACAATTCCTGCGCACTGGTGTCGACAACGTGACACATTTTCTCGCTTGATTTGAGCTGAGGGCAGTATTTCTTAATGTGCCCCGGTTTTTTACATAAATAGCACGTGCGTTCCTGCGGCTTGTCGAATTCCGCGTTCCTATCTGCCTTGGGCGCTGCGGGCTTAGAAGTGGAGGGCACGCTCTCCGTCACCTTTTTCCACTTTTGTTCCCCACAGGCTCCTTGTGATTAACCTTAGAAAAATCTTTCCTATACGCACTAGATCTATTGTTTTCGTAGGTGTCCAGCCTACGCGCCAGATCTTGGGACTGCGAAACCTCGCCCCAAACATCTACGAAATGGCACGTATGTCCGCCGGCACCTTCCGTTTCATCTGATCGGTGACAATCAAATTCTAATAAATTGATCATAAGTTTCAACGTTCAACCCTGCAAATCCATTTCTGCAATAGTTCGTCAGTTCGCGAGCATAAACATTCCATTGTAGTTTTTCGCACCCTTTGCATGACTGCCAAAAACATCTGACGACTTTTTTCAGGCGTTGAATTTGTACATATCCAAAAGCTGCGTTTGATTTGATTATAATCCTGCTCTGAAGAATCTGATCCTACAACTAACCATGTATTTATTTCATTGGGAAGCAATCCATTAATTGACTGACCCATTCTACCGGCGCAATGTCGAGCTGACGAGCATGCGCCTCAAATACACTTAAAACAAGGTAATATCCTCACCTTCGCCTTTGAATTTATCCATAACATGGCTGATACGGATACTACTTCTGTTTCCCGAATCTCTACTACCTAAAGATTCGCGCGAGGTAGCCTGATTAGCTAATTTCAGCCGTTCGAGTTCGTACTGCCGTTGTTCGAGTTCGTACTGCCGTTCTTGCTCTTTTTCCTGCCGTTCTCGCTCTTTTAATTCAAGTTCGCGTGCTTCTGCGACCTGTTCTTTCTCCTGATCAGCAAGTTGTTTCACGAATATTTCATCGTACTGCTCGCTTCCCGTGATGATAGATTTTAATCTAACTATCGTCTCGTTCCCTTCCAACGTTTCCCCCATCTCCGTCGCGACCCTAACAAGCACCTCTTTCCTATAACCCGCTAAGAAAGACATTTTGCCTGAATTGATCCCCGGCCAGTACAAAAAACACACTTACGTTCAGTTGACCTCGGTGTCGCGTGAGCGCCAGCGCCTTCTGGACCGGTGTTCTGGCCTCCTTCCTTCCTCTCGTTCTGGTCCGTCCGGGATGTCCTCTCCAGTGCCAGTACCAATACCAGCTCCAGTTCCAGTACCAGTTCCAGCTCCAGTCCAGTACCAATACCAATTCCAGTTCCAGTACCAATACCAATTCCAGTTCCAAGTTTTAGAAAAGAAAGGTTCCGAGTCGGATTGTACCGCCCCGAAACTACCGTACCGAATTACCGCACTTTCGGTTTCCGTGGCGTGCACGACTCTGCCGGCGCCACGTAATTACGACGCGTGTGCACCTTTAACTGCGGTACACTGTCTTTACGCGTACTATTTAATTGATCAGCGTGCACGAGGCTCTGATGCGCGCTAGTGTCCCCGCGGATGTGTTGCAGGCTTCCGCGTTCCCCGTTCGTACGAACATATAATGCTTCACAAAGCTGACTGCTACTAACGAGCCAGAGTGAGTCTTATCTGCTGTAACCAGCGTGCAGGTACACCGCTGCTACAGTTTAGACAAAAAAACTGCGGCATTCCGGCGTGAGTTTACAATAACCGCTGCCACCAGTTTTAGAAAAAAAACTGCGGCACCCGGCGTGATTTTACGATAACCGCTGCCACCAGTTTTAGAAAAAAAACTGCGGCACCCCGGCGTGAATTTACGATAACCGCTGCCACCAGTTTAGAAAAGAAAGTTCCGAGTCTGTGGCGTACTGGACATGAAAAGCACAGACGACAGATTCTGAATAGTATGTACAGTATATTTACAATAATAAATTACAAGATAATGTTACAAAATGAAAACCTTAGCAACCTTTCTATTCTCTAAGCCGCGAAACCCCGCGACCGTCCCTAGGCTGAGCCCAGTGCCTCTGCTCGAGAGCATGAGAAGCTGCGCGAAGTGCGAGCTGTCGGACATTAAGTCCCAGTAACTAGATGTTACATGGCCGGATGCCAAAACGTGCAAGGTTGCACGGAGATACCTCACGTCTTTCGACTCACTAGCGTATCCCCCGAGCGCATGTCGGCGCCGCAATAAATACCCCACGGCTCGTCCCCACTCTACCAGCGGCGGGCGTCATTCGGCTCGCAAGCCAGCCCTCAGCAGAGAGCAGCGGTCATCAATGGACTCGCATCAGGCACGCCCAGTTGTCCCGGTTATTTTGAGGCTGGATTTCCTGCCCGGCGCGCGCCGGCGAGGCGCGCGCGCCGCATTCCACCCCATCCCCCATCCGCTTAGGCCGGGCTTTCCAGCGAAACGGCACGTGCGCCACCTCGCGACGCTACACTGACTGGAATTCGCAAATAAATGAAAAAAATGTTCAAAAGTAAACCATTATGTATTAATTATACGTTGTAATACCGATATTAGAATAAATATATCAATATTTAACTTAAATAATTACATCTTCTCTTAAATGTATTTTTTGGTATACACTTCCGATATCGTACGGTCTCACAATTGTCACATTCTATATTGGCAGATTCTTCATATAATTTTGTTACAGACAAACGGGAGCTTTATGAATAAGAAAGAATTATAAAAGAAAATTAATCACTTGTTTCGAATGACATTACTCGGTTCTCTTCTGCTTTCATTGTTTTACTTTGGATGTTACAGGATTGCTATGAAATCTTCTTTGGTCCTGTTCTTCCATAGAGAGAAGTTATGTGACCCATCTAGATGGCCCCACTCATCAAAACGAATTATGGGTTTGTTGGGAGAATATAAACAGGGTTTTTCCATGCTTTCCTGACGGTGCTGAATAAAGTGATAGGGTGTATGATGAGGGATGAGAGAACTCGTGATGGTGAGAGGTGGGGTAGTGGGAGGTGATCGTGGCATTTTAAACCATCCCAGCATTCTCCCATTGCGAGGGAAAACCACGAAAACCGTTGTCAGGATGGCCAGCCCGGGATCGAATCCGGACCTCGCAACTGCGAAGGCGGCTCTCTGCTCACAGCCACTTTGACTCGGTAGCTACGCATCATGCATTTAAATTTATGTCTAGTTGGTAGATACTAAACAGAAAGACATTCAGATTACAGTGTTCTATCACATTTCTAGAATAATACCTCTCCGTTTGACTAACTTAAGGACGTGTGGTCCATCAGACGAGTGTTTTTCAGAAGTTTTCCTTTCTTTGACGTTCACAATACTTCCCGATATTTCCACTATATAGAAAATTTTGTACAAACATCATTTCCGACAAGCCACAATTATGCTGCATTCATCCCTTATCAAAATCACCAAAGGTTTTTCTAAATTCCTCTTTTTAATTCAGAAATCATGAATCAAGGCAGTGATTAACATAACTAACTAAGTATATTTCACCACATCAGGTTGTCACACAGAGATATTTATTCTTTACTCGAAGACGCGAAATGTAGGATTTAATCCCTATCTTCTTATTTCTTAGAATGAATTCAATGTGGCATAGAATTATCTAGAGCCCACCCCGTCATTGTAGGGTACAAATGATAAATTTGCAGTTTTGTTCAGACATGTTTTGTACCATGCTTTCGAAAACCGTGAAAGGGAGATATGAAAACGAAATATCGGGAGAGGCTGAAAGGTAGAAAGGATGGAGTCAGGGTGGAGGGGGCGGTGGAGGGTAAGAGAAAGCCGAGAGCCGTGATTCCTCGCCTCTGGGGGGAGCTTTCGTACATCCCTTCGCACCACCCCCCC
The DNA here is from genome assembly GCA_031308135.1 of Acheta domesticus. NCBI lineage: Eukaryota > Metazoa > Arthropoda > Insecta > Orthoptera > Gryllidae > Acheta > Acheta domesticus. Next base: position 11,259,410 of record JAHLJT010008446.1, on the reverse strand, counting down.
CCCCGCCGCACCCACCTCCATCCCCTTTCGCCGCAATTTGTTTCGCCGATCAGTAATAAGGCTCCGCGGGAGCTTTTCCACCGGAAGCGCCTTCCGCACCCACAATCCTTGGTCAGCAAACAACCGCCACACGCACAACACATGCTTATACACACATTCACACACCGCGCAAAATAAATCACCAGTTCGAGGACTGGCAGCCCCGCTCCCCTTCGACTGTCTGCCCCGCTCGGCCCCGCTCCGTGCCCGCTCCGTGCCCCTCCGTGCCCGCTCCGTGCCCGCTCCGTGCCCGCTCCGTGCCCGCTCCGTGCCCGCCTCCGTGCCCGCTCCGTGCCCGCTCCGTGCCCGCTCCGTGCCCGCTCCGTGCCCGCTCCGTGCCGCTCCGTGCCCGCTCCGTGCCCGCTCCGTGCCCGCTCCGCGCCCGCTCCGCGCCCGCTCCGCGCCCGCTCCGCGCCGCTCCGCGCCCGCTCCGCGCCCGCTCCGTGCCCGCTCCGTGCCCGCTCCGTGCCCGCTCCGTTGCCCGCTCCGTGCCCGCTCCGTTCCCGCTCCGTGCCCGCTCCGTGCCCGCTCCGTGCCCGCTCCGTGCCCGCTCCGTGCCCGCTCCGTGCCCGCTCCGGCCCGCTCCGTGCCCGCTCTGTGCCCGCTCTGTGCCGCTCTGTGCCCGCTCTGTGCACCCTCTGTGCCGCTCTGTGCCCATCCCTTCCGATCCCTCCCCGAAACAACTCTCTCTGTTCCCGGTCACACTCCCACTCTGCGCCGTCCCGCTCCGCCTCGCTCTTCTCCGCTCCGCTGCCCCGTTCCCGCTATGCCGCCCTCTGCCTGTTCCACTGTGACCCCTCTTCTGCACCCCGTCTTCTACCCCGTTCCCGCCCGAACACACTTCTTCTTGCACCTCCCCACCCAGCCAGTTACCCGCTCCGCTCACACCACCGAACTCCGCAGTCCCGTCTCTCAACTCTCCCCCGCCGTGCCGCTGTGTCATGCCCAGCTCAGCTCCGCCCGATCCCATCCTTCTCCGCTTCGCTCAAGCCACGCCCGCCCCACCCCGTCCCGCCGCGTCCCCGCCTCCGTCCCGGAAGAGCGGTGGTCGCTTCGTGGGCGCCCTCTCCGGTTTCAATTTAGTCCTGATTAGCTTTACGCCACAAATGGACTAATTAACACGAAATCGATATAATTACCCGCTTCTGATGCGATGCATGAAAAATCCACGGTCTGCAAATGAACCCGTAAAACCTGGCGTGTGCGCGCTGCCTCTCTCGTGCCGAAGTCAGAGTTGGCGGCCGCGCCCGCCGACTGGGGCCGACAGCGGCCGACCGGCGCCGCGCGGGCGGAGGAAGCTTGTTAAAATTCTATTATTCTCCCTCCCGCCCTGCCCTCCCTTCGCTCTCCACCTCCCATCCTCCCTCACCTCTATCGCCCGCCCCCAGCCCGCCCGCCCGCCCGCCCGCCCGCCCGCTCGCTCGCCCGCCCGCTCGCATTCCCGCCCGCTCGCTCGCATTCCCGCCCGCTCGCTCGCATTCCCGCCCGCCCACCCGCATTCCCGCCCGCCGCATTCCCGCCCGCCCGCTTTCCCGCCGCTTTCCGTCGCTTTCCCGTCCGCTTTCCCGCCCGCTTCCCGCGCGCCCGCTCGCTCGACCGCTCGACCGCTCGCTCGACCGCTCGCTCGACGCTCGCTCGACCGCTCGCTCGACCGGGGGGGGCTCGCTCGACCGCTCGCCGACCGCTCGCTCGACCGCTCGCTCGACCGCTCGCTCGGACCGCTCGCTCGACCGCTCGCTCGACCGCTCGCTCGACCGCTCGCTCGACCGCTCGCTCGACCGCTCGCTCGACCGCTCGCTCGACCGCTCGCTCGACCGCTCGCTCGACCGCTCGCTCGACGCTCGCTCGACCGCTCGCTCGCTCGACCGCCCGCCCGCCGCCCGCCCGCCCGCTCGCCCGCCCGCCCGCTCGCCACTCGCCCGCCCGGCCACTTCGCATTCAACCTCACTGGTCTCCGCTCCGCCCACTATCACGCTCAGCC